>JAJOZX010000726.1:0-325000 GCA_023014485.1 Bathynomus jamesi | reverse complement strand
TGGTGCATGTAAATTGTAAAGTATAGGTGAGTGCAGTGCACAGTCGCAGTCGAATCGAATCGAGAATCTAAAACAAGTGGCCGAATCGACTCGAAAATCGAATCGAAATAAAAATATCCGAATCGCACACCCTTAATATTAATACTATAAACACCCAGGAATGTCTGTCAGTCTGTCACGCTCGAAAGAGAAGAAGATTCTTGATATATATGGGCGATATTTGTATTTTAATGCATTAGAAAAAGGCGTAATGAATTCTACTTTTAATTATAATTTTAAAAAGTGTAAAAATACTTGCTTTTGCGTTCAGCTTTGAGTCGAAATTTAATCTGCGGCTAAGTTCAAAAATTTACCAAATGAGTTCTTTTTTATGCACTTTCATACTGGTGCTGCAACCATTACAGACTAAATATTTTTACGGCTTTCAAAAGGGGGGTTGGGGTAATGGGGGAGGGGTGGGGTAATGGGGAGGGTGGAGGTAATGGGAGAGGGGTGGGGTAATGGGGAGGGGGTTGGGGTAATGGGGGAGGGGTGGGGGTAATGGGAGGGGGTTAGCCCCCAAGTTGCATAAGGGGGGGTGAGGGGTTTTTGGGGGCATTCAGTTGACCTAACCGGGCATTCAATTAACCCGGGCAACATTCTTTTCTATAGTTTTATTGACTGAATAATTGACTCCCCGGTAACTGGGGGGGCCTGCGGCTCCCCAATTACTGAGGCAAAAGGCCCCAGCACCACGGGCGTAGCTAAATGGGCCCGTAGGGCCCACTTTAGCTAGTATATATATATATATATATATATATTAAATGTAAACCTACAAGGAAAAGGAAAAATGATTCAAGGGCTTTCGTGTATTCAGAAGTACACCTCATCAGGGGCCAGGAAATGACGTCAGAGAATTCCCTGACGAGGTGTATTTCTGAATACACGAAAGGCCTTGGAATCATTTTGCCTTTTCCTTGTGGGTTTACATCATTCATTCATTTCACGTGTTTAATTGTGAAATTCATCCCATACATATACTAGTGATGCAACCTGAAATCTTTGGACCTGTCCAGAATCCAAATACACTTATTTCACACAGTTCGATCACAAACTGTGCCAGAAACGTGCTATTCCAGCGTTATTGGTATTACATAGTAAAGAAAGCAAGTAATTTAGCTAAAATTCGCTCTATAGGCTTGCAAAAATTGGACCAATTGCATCAGTAAAGAATATATATATATATATATATATATATAGAGAGAGAGAGAGAGAGAGAGAGAGAGAGAGAGAGAGAGAGAGGGTGTCTCCCAAAAAGATTTTCCCATTTTAAAGCCCTGTAATTTTTTTTTCCAGTTACATGAATGAAAGTGCCAATATAAATTGTTTAAAATGAAGCTAAGTTTTATTCCAGTGATAATTGAACGCAATTATTTACGAATCACGTGTTCAAAATGAGCTCTACAACGAACACAACATTCACGAATACGTGTACCACAAATCAAAATAACATCTTTTACTTTATTGATTTTTTAAATACGGAAAAAATGTTGTTAATTTTTGTGTGTCACATTTATGTTCAAGGATTTGTTAAGTAAAACTTCAGATTTTGGGAAACTCGGGTTACAAATTTGCATTTAGAGAATCCACTTCACAGTGGTAAGGTGACTCTATATTGGTTTGTTTTGGGTAGGGGTGGGTTGAATCATCGGCCCTAATTTCTTTGAACATAAGGAAAGTAATGCAGTATTTTTCCAACAAGATGGGATCACGAGCCATACTGCGGCAACTGTTATGGACTGTGATAATAAAAACCCACTCTAATAGACAGAGTTTATTTCCACAACAGTTTCGATGCCCACTGGCATCCTCTTCGGGTGGATACAGAAAAACGAATGAACCAAAAACAAGAGGGAAAACAGTTTAGGGACCATTAAGAAATTCGCACCTAGGTTAGATCCCGTTCTCCCGACACTGGAAGGGCATTTTTATTAAAGGGACCCGCTTATAAGTACATTCGCACAAATTTAAAACTATCTTCTTGTTCTATACATACAGATTCTATTATTTTTTTTACATAATTATTACATTTATTATTAAATTTATTACATTTAATATTGCATTATCATTTATTACAGAAATTATAAATTTATTATTACATTGTTGTTTATTATTACAGAAATTATAAACCGAAAAACGAATGAAAAAGGCGAGAAGGAAACAATCCAGAGACCATTAAGAAATTCGCACCTAGGCTAGATCCCGTTCCCCCGACCCAGAAGGGCATTTTTATTAAAGGGTCCCGCTTATAAGTACATTCGTACAAATTAAAACTATCTTCTCGTTCTATACATACAGATTCTATTATTTTGACATAATTACTGCATTATTATTGCATTTACATTTTTTAACATTTATTATTACTACCTTTACACTAATTATTACATTTATTTTATTACCTTATTATTACATTTATTGCATTTATATTTATTTCCACATTTATTACTTCCATTATTACATTTACATGGAATAATAAACGTAAATGTAAATGTAATAATGGAAGTATAAATGTGGAAATAAATATAAATGCAATAAATGTAATAATAAAGGTAATAAAATAAATGTAATAATTAGTGTAAAGGTAATAATAATAAATGTTAAAAAATGTAAATGCAATAATAAATGCAGTAATTATGTCAAAATAATAGAATCTGTATGTATAGAACAAGAAGATAGTTTTAAATTTGTGCGAATGTACTTATAAGCGGGTCCCTTTAATAAAAATGCCCTTCCAGTGTCGGGAGAACGGGATCTAACCTAGGTGCGAATTTCTTAATGGTCCCTAAACTGTTTTCCCTCTTGTTTTTGGTTCATTCGTTTTTCTGTATCCACCCGAAGAGGATGCCAGTGGGCATCGAAACTGTTGTGGAAATAAACTCTGTCTATTAGAGTGGGTTTTTATTATCATATTTGTTATGGACTGGTTGCGAGGGCACTTTCCTGGTCGTTTTATCTCACACCGATCACACTTTTGATGGCCACCCACATCCACAGATTTCACACCCCTATTTTTTTTTCTGTGGGGTTACCTTAAAGATGTGTTTAGAAGTGAATCACGGACAATAGAGGATGTGAAAAATGTCATTACAGAGAAAATCCGAGGCATAAACATTAGTGCAAAATGTTATTTTAAACTATGGTACACGTATTCGTTGAATGTTGTGTTCGTCGTGGAGCTCAATTTGAACCGGAGTTGGAAACGGGTCACCAACCTTGACCCGTGACTCGTGTGACCCGTGTGACCCGTCCAGCGCCTGACCCGCGACCCATCATCTCGCAAACCTTGTTTCAAAATACAAAATATTCATTTTCATACACAAATACAAGCTAACTGAACAATGTGAACACTACTCGTCTGGTAAACATCAATGTTGCCAGTTACTGTTTTTGTGGTGTAATCTTTACTGCGTAACTGCATCTTAGCTTTTAGTGTAAAACTATACCGGTAAGCTATGACAAATTAATACGTAACTATAACAACAAGCTGTCGACAGGCAAAAACATACGAAATTTTAAAATTCGACTGGAAATTTGTGCCCCACCTTATAACATCGACCCCTCTTGACCCGTTCCCACGTCACGCGGGTCAACCTCATGACCCGTGACCCGCCTCGACCCGTCTTGAATTCACTCCCAATTGATCCACAAACCCGTAACCCGTTGACCCGTTTCCAACTCTGATTTGAACGCGTGAATCATCATAAATAATTGGTTCAATTATCACTGGAATAAAAATTAGTTTCATTTTAGACAATTTATTTTATCTTTCATTCATGTAACTCTGAAAAAAAAATTATAAAGCTTTAAAATGGTAAAGTTTTTTGGGGACACCGGTCAGTTCTACGTGACCGGGTGGAATCAAAGGTTTTTCGTCACATCAATTCCCCA
Organism: Bathynomus jamesi; assembly: GCA_023014485.1. NCBI lineage: Eukaryota > Metazoa > Arthropoda > Malacostraca > Isopoda > Cirolanidae > Bathynomus > Bathynomus jamesi. Next base: position 321,073 of record JAJOZX010000726.1, on the reverse strand, counting down.
CCTCTTACTGTTTTCAATCCCTTTCCCTTCGCCGCGATGTTGCCTCACCCTCTCTTTACTGTCGCTATTACAACGAACACTTTCGATACATTCTCGTTCCATTTCTGTCCAACTCTCTAACGCGACGGTTAATTGGTATTTTCAATTTTTCGTCTACTTAACGGTCAACTCTGGAACAATCTTCCTCACTTCAGCTTTCCCCCTTGTCTATAACCTTCAATCTTTCAAACGCAGAGTCACTGTCCAGGCATCTGGATTTTGGCTCCTTCTTCTATAGGAGGGGTGTTTTTGCGGGCACTCGCCCTTGTTCCCTCCTTCCTGCATAAAAAATATATACTATATATATATATATTATATATATATATATATATATATATATATATATATATCGGGTGGCCACAAAAAAACTTTACTTAATTGAAAGTTTAATAACTGCAACAATTCAAAACTTATGCGATTGAGATTTTGCACACATTAACAGATGCATATAATCTATAATTGCTGGAATTTTCAAATATGTAGGTTCTATAGTTTTGTTACAGTGAACAATTTAAAAGCATATGTCTAAAAATAGCATGCCTGGTGTGCATCTGACACGTACGTGCGCTAGCGTAGGCTAAACCTAATGTAGCGTAGTATGACACGCGCGCTGGCGTAGGCTAAACCTAATGTGAATTTGCTTTCTTTTATTTTTCCGCTAAAACCCCGCCAGCATGACGTTAAGTAAAAGTGATAAAGCCATCATAGAAGCATGTGTCAAGGAAAAAGGTTGGAATGGAAATAGGATTGTCCGAGAATTCCCCGCAAAGAACTGGACTCGTCAAAGTGTTTATAACTTAATAAGAAAGATAAAGGATACTGGATCAACAGCTAGAAAACCCGGCAGCGGCAGGCCCAAAAGTGTTTCAACAGAAGAAATAAGGCTGCCGTGGAGGAACTGATTCAATCCCAGGAGAATACACCAGGAACTCATCGCTCCCAGAGACAGATTGCGTACGACCTTGGGATTTCTCGCTCCTCTGTACAAGGGATTGTAAAACGTTTGAAATTGAAGGCCTACAAGAGAATTCGAGTTTCTCGGCGTGATCAGAATGTAAGACAGCGTAGAAAGACCCGCTGTAAATCCCTATATGAACGCTACTCAGCTGAAGACGTGCAAAAAGTTGTGTTTACAGACGAAAAGGATTTCACGTTGGAGGTATCGGCGGGAATTTCATGGAAGGGGAAAACACGAATTCATTTTATTGCCACAAACGAAACTAAAGTTAACTTTGAGCGCTACATCAACCTGTTAGATAATGGGTTACTTCCTGATTGTCGTCAGCTGTATCCTGATGAGGCCTACATTTTCCAGCAAGATGGGGCACCCGCCCATACAAGCCGAGCGACCCAAAATCATCTAGAGCAAGAGACCCCTAATTTCATCAAAAAGGATGAATGGCCGCCTCAGTCTCCCGACTGTAATCCGATGGACTATTCAGTATGGGATTCCCTCATGGTGAAGGTTTACGGCAGCCAGAAAGACAAATTCACCGAAGATGAACTTAAGGAGAAAATCAGTAGAGCATGGGAGGATATCACCTTAGATGAGGTTCGAAAGTGCATCTCCTCGTGGAAGAAGCGATTGAGGGGAGTTTACCAACAGGGAGGTGGTCACATTGACCATTTGTTTAAGTAAATTTTGTTAAGTTCAAATTCATTTTCTTCAGCATGCTATTTTTAGACATATGCTTTTAAATTGTTCACTGTAACAAAACTATAGAACCTACATATTTGAAAATTCCAGCAATTATAGATTATAACCATCTGTTAATGTGTGCCAAAGCTCAAACGCATGTTTTGAATTGTTGCAGTTATTAAACTTTGAATTAAGTAAAGTTTTTTTGTGGCCACCCGATATATGATGACTAAAGATAAATTTACTTCAGGCATCAGTTGTATAAACATGTATAAACGTGTTAATTTTTTTATTTTTAGCACGGGCTGTTAGTCTGAAGGTCATGGGTTCGAGTCCCTGCTCGGGCTTTACATTCAGCGAAAAAGGTCTGTGTCTTCTTTGGTGGGGTAGTAGTAGTAGTAGTAGTAGTTCGAACCCCACGTGAAGTTGTAGGTCCTCTCCGCCACCTGATCTCAAAATTTATTTCATTTTTTGGATTTTTTACGAGTATTTCATAAGAATTTTATTAAAAATACAAATATTGAATGTTAAAATTATATTTCTAAACACAAAACACTCGTTTCTGTTCACACTTTGAATGAATAATGAATGCAAATTCATTATTGATAATATGAATGAATGAGTGGATGAATGAAAATAGTTTATTGATAAAAATATTACATATTACAATTATTACGAAATTATCATAATTTTAACATAGAAAATACGGTTGTTAATTGGACTGTTGTTACTTATTTTTATTTAATTTGGCTCATACGCTTTTAGGTTTTACTCGGCAACGGACCTACAAATCGGATATTCGCTCTTAATCACTGTTGTTAACCACAATTTATAAACTGTCAAACTGGATTGGGTTTAATTCCAATCAAAAGTGGGAAGTTAAAATTCTGTCAAATTTCAGTCCGATTTCAATTGTGGTCAAAAACAATATTGCATTTCGAATCTCGAATCTGATAATATGCTTTGTCGAGTGGATTAATGATTTATGGAACTAAATCCAGTCTCTCTCTCTCTCTCTCTCTCTCTCTCTCTCTCTCTGGGAAGTTGAAGCCATGCAGCGGAATTTGACTCACGAACGGAGAAACTTCATTATGTTAATGGAATTGAATTCCGACATGTTTTTATCTTTCTTTTTTAAAACCTTCTATTGCCTTGCGTCACCTAAGTGCACCAACAAGAACGACAGGAGTAGAGACACTGTCACCATAGGCACTATTCTACCTTTTCAACCTGTATGGAATATCAAGCATAAACGCGCATTATTTTCTATAATGCAAAATTATCCCCAACAGGATTGGAAACCAGCACCTTTTGAATACAAAGTAAGTGTGCTAATCACTCCACCAAGTTGAGCTAATTTCTACCTTCTGGTAACGCAATGATCAGCGCCCTGGCTTTCTACTCAACGGGCGCTAGGTTCAAATCCTGGTGGAGGTAATTTCGCATATATTGGGTTAAATAGACCTATTACTAGAGGGGTAGAACGAAAACTACAAATGAAAATAAAACACTTCATATTAGTTTAAAGCTTTATTTAATATACATTTATTCTTATATCAGTAACTTGTTTGTCCACCAGCAATTTTGCGTACAGATTGTAAACGCGCGGAGTACGCATAATCTCAGTAATTTTTTTAAAAGATCTGTACCAAATTCTGCTTTCTGCAAAACGTTGTCTAGGTGGTGCTTCAGTATCTGCTTCGCATATCTAATTAATTTTCTACCTTTTCTTTGATAACCGCCTACGGGACAGGGTTGTTTTTAAGGAACATTTAGAACTGCACATTTTATAGGCCACAGATAAATGAAAAATAACTTATCGTGCACTATTCAGTATCTTACTGACTCATCAATGTTATTTACAGTGGTGAGCTGCTAAAATTTTAACAACCGGTTCGCTAAGCTGCCAAAATTTTAACCACCGGGTTCTGTATAAAAAATTCTGAATTCGGCAATAAAAATTGACAACCCTTCCCACCCCACCCTTTCGCAATTTTAATTAAATTAATTAATTAAATTTAATTAATTAAATTATCTCGCTATTTGCCTTTTTCAAGTGTCTGCATTTTATGATTCAGCTAGGTATTAATAACTGCATGACAATTAACTAGTATTGTTAATTAGAGAAATAGACGTTTTTAATGAAATCAGTAAAGAAGAATTATTTAATAAAAACCGATGAATCATATTATCTACATAGTTAAAATTAAATTGCTCAGTCAACTTTAGCAATAATGAATTATTAGGCAACACATAAATATCAATACATCTATGCTCTCTTCAGCGTCCAGCAAAAAAGTTAACAACCGGTTCTTATTTTCAAAAAGATTTTAACAACCGTTTCGCGCGAACCGGGTCCAGCTCACCACTGGTTATTTACTTATCAATCCTACTCGCTTACATATTATGTGTTTTCAATAAAAAAAATTTTGAGCATAAATTTTAAACTTTTATTCTTTTCCTTTAGTTTATAAGTACTTTATGGGTTAACATACCTTAAATTAAACTTTACAGCAGGTGGCAATATGTCTGCGAGATTCTTTTCATACGCACGGCGGCGACTATAAGATACGTTATTGCTGGAATAATATTCTACATATCAACTGGAAAGAGCTGATTTAACTTTAATTTATGATAACTGCTCTAATTGTGATTTAGTAAAGCGTACAAAATACATCTTTGAACTGCACACATTTGCTTACAGAACTGCACAATTTTTTGTAGAACTGCACGTTAAAAAAAGCCCTCCTATAGGAGTTCGACTGTGTTCAGATCCGGCGAGTTGTTTGGCCATTGCTTTAGGTCAAAAAAATCAATCCCGGAGTTTCCTATCAGATCTTGGGTAAGATTTGCCCTCTGGCAAGGGGCAGTGTCGCGTAGAAACACGACTTCCTCAGGGTTTAACACAGTTTCAAAATCACAAAAACTGTGTTGCTTTCGGCAGAACGTTTGTTCGGCAATATTTACCACCCCCATGATTCTTCCTTTTCTTTGATGATCCACATCATTTGAGGCCCTCTTAGGAAGAAGTGACTAAGCGACAAAAGTAAAATACGCCAGAAAACGCAGTTAAATATTGTATCAATTTGAAAGTGCCATAACTTTTGAACTTTTGAACTTTTGAAGATATTTCGACGAAATATCTTCAAAAGTTCAAACGTTATGGCATTAAAAGAATTGGTACAACTTTATAATGTGCTAAATGGCAGTTTTTACTTTTGTCGCTTAGCCACTTCTTCCCAGGATGGCCTCATTTTCATTGCAGTAAAACATGAAAACTCCGATGCACCCAGGATTACTACAGAGCTCTTGATAGCACTCACCTTCTTCGATATCTTCAGCAGAGTATGACCAGACTATCGTTCCGAAAATTTGGTCACCACATGATCCATATGAAAAATTCATGACTTGGTATTAAGTGCAAAAAATCATCCCTCTTCCATTTACTCGGATAGCCACAAAATCACACACGATCTTCTATGATTAATGCAGTCATTAGGTATGGGTTTTGGTACCAAGTGGAATGACTCCGGTCCCCTCTCTTATGGTATAGTTGAATTAGTTTTCTACTAACAACCTTTCTTCGATTAGCTAAATTCTGCTGAGCAATATTTGCGCTGTTCCTTTTTAGTTTCCCCGAGCTTTGCAACACAATTTCCTTGCTCTCTCGGGCAAGCTTTAGAGGCCTTTCCCCGCCAGAAGCACCATAACACGAGTCATCCTCTTATTTTCAATTGTCCATAACCCATCGTTCACTTCGGTTTATATTTTTAGCCATATTTTTATTCAGTCTCGGAAAAGACCTCCAGGCACTAATGGGTTAATAACAGCCTCCAACAGGGCCGGCGAGAGATGCCCCGGACCCCGGGGAAGGATTGGTAATGAGCACCCCTGTTTACTCAGTATTTTATTTTGAATGTTTTTTGTGTACATAACGAGCAAACTGATTATATGTCCGAGTCACTATTCAAAACATACAGTATGATAATCTCTATAAAATATATGTTCATTAATTATATTTCCTCTCTGTTATTTAATCAATTGCTTTATTAATATTTTTAGATTTTATCCCCCCTCTTTCCGGGCCCAGGGGATTTAACCGGCTTCCCCGCCCCGTGATGACTCGGATATAAGAAAACAATTTCGAAGCCTTTGTGCTAATAGTCTGGTTGTACGGGGTGGGAACCCTACATTGTTTGTTATAAAGCAAATCTTGACATATTTTGAAAGCTTATACCACCCCATTCAAGAATCCATCGGGTGTACACCTGACCCCAGCTTGGCTTTTCCAATATGGCCGCCATTTTCCAAGATTGCCGGCGAAACTGAAAATCCCATATCCTGGTCAATACTTGATGGATTTTGATGATCTTGGTGTCATTTCTAGGGTTTTTTAGGATGATGAGTCGATCTAGAGGGGTTGCAGATACTTTGGGAGTCGTTTTGACCCACATTCGTCAATACTCAAGGTCATTGGAGGTCAAACGCCCCCCGAAATAAGGAATATCCCATATCCCGGGCAGTCGTGGAGATATTTTGGTGATCTTACTGTCGTTTTTATGGTTTTGGGCGAGACTGAGTAGTTCTATAGGCACATGATAACAGTGGAATATCATTTTGCAACTCCATGGATCAAGTCAAGGTCATTTGAGGTTAAAGTTTGGCCTTGAAATATGATAATGCCACAGTTGACATCACTGTATTTGCTTTATTTCAGTGACAATTTCTACAATCTAGCTAACTGCTGAGCACTTAACATCTTTTCTGCAGATAAAACCAGATCATAATGCTTAAATGACAACCCACATTATATGGATATGGATATTCGGATATAAACCACAATTTATGCTGAAGTGCAGGGTACATGCATTCTATGGAAGCTACAAGATATGACCTCGTAAGCAAAACAAAGCTCACACCTAGCTGGGGGATTGGCATTGACAACTTTGATGCAGTTATTCACATTAGGTAACCATTTATTGGGGGCAAATATCAAAAGACATGGTTGTATCAGGATCGTCAGGATCATCAGTCTGCTCTTCGTTTGCGTTTTGGGTCAATGGACTGTTGCAATCCAAGCCGCTGCCACATGCACAGAACACTGTGCAAGGGATTCCACGTCCCATGCAGCCGCAGCGACTCCCCCTGCATGCTGATTGTGATTCACACCCACATCTGATTAGCTTCAGAACTTCATCTGGTGCTAAGCACACTCCCTCACCAACTGTTTTTGGGATGAGAACTCTGTTTGTTTCGTCTCTCTCCCACCCATAATGCACAGGATCAAGTGGTGGTGGGTCATACTTTAGTGCATCGAGCCAGTTCGCCACAGTGTAGTGGGTTCTGAGCACATTTTGATGGAAAGCTTCAGTTGTTGGTGGTAGAGAACATAGTTTGGGTGCAGCAGTTCCCGACTTCCCTGTCTTCTGAGCCCATACTCGCTGACGACACTCAGTAAGAGATGAGGATTTCTTATCTCCATAGCATGCAACAATGAACGCTGTTGCCCCTTTCTCGATATGGTCAAGCATGCATCAAGGGACCCCAGCTTGTCTAGCTTCCGACCCTTCTTGGCTGTGGCAATGGCAGTAGCTTTGCCGATGCCATGTATTGCTGTGTCACAACCACTCAAAGCGTGTAGTTTGAGGATTTGTGGGATGATGGCTTTGTGCTGGGTTACAGTTGCTCGGATGTCCACTGATTTTCTGCCACGCACTGGAGACTCCATAATCATGGGACAGCCTAGCTTCTTAAATTCATAGAAGTGAGTCAGCATGGCAAACACGTCTGTGTCATCACAAATGATGGAGATGCGGGCATCAGAATCTTTCTCAGCTTGTGCGATAGCGTGTTGTGGTATTATCACGTCAGCCTCTTCATGAGATGATGAGAGCTCCAATGCTGCTCGACTCCTGCCTCGCACAATGGAAGTCGGTATGGTCTGCCATCCTGTAAGCACTAGCTCATGGTCTTGGGTTACAGTTGCGAGATATTCACTGTCAGCAAGGATTTGCTCACAGAACAGCCTGTTTAGTTGCTCCTTGTTCGCGGTGCACGTGAGAACAGCGTCTCTTGTAGGCAATGGGGTGTTGAGGTCCAGCTTGTGAACTCTGCTGCTCTTGCTTCTCATTGCCAGTGCTTGATTTCGGAGAGAAATCATAGTAGCGATCAAAAGCTAGTACTACAGATGCATGAGAAAGATGTTGAACGGTAGCCATACTTTGAAGGTTTGGATAAATGTAGCAACTGTGCCACTAGCAGGCCAGTCGACTGTCCACAAAACAGCTGACACATCCATGATAACAACTGTTGGTCGAACCCATATTCGAGAGGATGTTTCCACTCCCAAGTTCTGCTTCAGTGCGGACTTAGCTGCAGTTCTCATTAAGCCATCTGGTTGGAACAGTGCGGGTGGGTATGCTGCAAGCTCTGTTGAGAATACATGGGTCAAGTCAAGTCAAGTTCGCTCATCAGCAAACCGATGACGCGTGCATAAATCGCTTCTTGGTCCATAACCAAGTGGGCACCCACCTTGATATGTTTCGTTTTACTTGCGAAGGTGATGACATGTTCACCTTCACCAATTCACCTTACCATGGGGAAAATAATCCCTGATTTCATTTTAAACCCTATAGAACTACTCAGTCTCGCCCAAAACCATAAAAACGACAGTAAGATCACCAAAATATCCACGACTGCCCGGGATATGGGATATTCCTTATTTCGGGGGGCGTTTGACCTCCAATGACCTTGAGTATTGACGAATGTGGGTAAAAACGACTCCCAAAGTATCTGCAACCCCTCTAGATCGACTCATCATCCTAAAAACCCCTAGAAATGACACCAAGATCATCAAAATCCATCAAGTATTGACCAGGATATGGGATTTTTCAGTTTCGCCGGCCATATTGAAAAAGCCAAGCGGGGATTAGGTGTACACCCGATGGATTCTTGAATGGGGTGGTATAAGCTTTCAAAATATGTAAAAATTTGCTTTATAACAAACAATGCAGGGTTCCAGTAAAATCAGGGTCTGTGCTACCGGACTATAAAGCGAATACCTTTGGTTAACCTTTGGTTAGCTTCCGCCCGAATTGTTCATTCTGACGAAGGTCAAGCTTTTCACTCCACCTTAGAACTACAGTTTAACGTGGAATCCGAACCACGCCCCATCAGCGGTCCAGCGTCTTAACCACTAGGCCACCTAGGGTACCCATTTATCTACCAACCACTTTCTTTTATTGTGTGGAAGGATGAACAGCTGGGTTTTGCTGCGCGCCGGCTGCCGTCGGGTCTCGAACCCGGGCCGATGGATTCGTAGTTAGCGACGCTAACCACTACACCACCGAGGCGCAATATGACTATAAGGAACTTTCGGTTCTGTACAAGTGAAGCTAAAGACACTCTTTCGTACTTTCTGCAGTAATATATACGGACAGCAACTCTGAGTGAATTATAAAAGTGGTTCTGGCAGAACTCTAAATTTGCTGTACAACGGGTCTTTTAAACTCTTCCATAAATTACCCCCGAGATGCTCAGCTTCGCAAATGTTTGCTACCAGCACTGTCCCGAGCTTTCCAGAGGTAATAAGACGTGCTCAATACAGTCTAATACAAAGAATTAAAAAATCAACTAACCCGATCATCCCAGCTATCCATGAGTCCTGCCGTTTATCCTCTAAGCTATGGACTTCTTGGTACGAAAACGTCTGTCTGTAGCTCCACTTAACTTCGACATTACTGTATTATTTCTAATCAATCGTATATATTTTTATCCTTAGTATGTGAACTGTTATTGTGTTAATAATATTTGCCAAATGGACTAGGGTCTGCCAATAAACCTTTTCATTTTCAAAACAAAGTTCGTCTCAATTAATAAAGGAATACTAATAAAATTCTAGGATTAATGTACATTACTATTGTTTATTAATTTCTCGTGTGTAATCAAGGATTAAAGATACATTACTCGTGATTGTGCATCTCTTATCTCTCGTGTCTAATATTGATTTCTTTGTGTGGTATTGGTATAATACCTTCAATATTATACCCTAATAATTTCTTATTCGATTTATGTATTATTAGTTAATAATAATTGTTTTATTTTTAATTAAGAGCCCAGTAAAGCCTAAAGCTTCAGGGCCAAATTAAATACAATAAAAAAAAATAGTCCCTCTCGGCGGTCCTGGTCTCCAGTGGCAAAACCGAAGCATGGACTAAACGCGCGTTAGAAAGAGAAATCGCACGATATATATATACTAGCTTAACCTGATAGGCTGCACAGATTAGGCCCTCCCCCCCTTCTAGTAAAAAGTTTATTTATACCTAGTATATACAGGGTGTTTGAAAACTTTCTGTACAAATTGTAATGGGGGATAGGCAACACCAAGACAAACCTTTTTCGTCTATAAGTGTATGTCCGCTGACGTCACCATTCGGCGCGAGAGGGCGCCGCTGCAATTGGCTAAAAGGTGAAGTGAGCTAGACTCGCGCTTGCCGCGGGCATTCTTAAATCGGACGTAGTACGCGTAACATGTTTATTTAAAGAAGGCATGTTTATTTAAAGAAGGTGCTGAAAGTTGCGACCGGTAGCACCAATGCATGCCCGACAGCGTCGAAGGATTGACCGACGTACACGTCGAAAGATTCCTGGCATTTCGGGAACAGTTTCAGCGGCGACAGCGATTCTTGCTACGAGGTCTTCTTCTGAGTAAATGGGAGTCTCGTACACGAGGTTCTTCATGTGTCCCCACAGGAAGAAATCGAGGCATGTTAAATCGGGCGATCTCGGTGGCCAGGCTACGGGCCCACCCTGGCCTATCCATCGGTCCCCAAAAGTGGCGTTCAGATAATCCCGCACATCGTTGCTGGAGTGTGCTGGGGCTCCGTCGTGTTGAAACCACATTCGTCTACGAATAGCCACGGGAACATCTTCCAGCAGTTCCGGCAACGTTTCTTCAAGAAATATCCGATAAACCCGCCCTCGAGTCGGGCAGGCAGCAGGTACGGCCCAATCAACTTGCCATGGACGATACCCGCCCAAACATTGACGGCGAACCGTTCTTGATGAGCATGCACCCGTGTAGCATGTGGATTTGCGTGCGCCCACACGTGAGAATTGTGCATGTTAAACACACCCTCACGTGTGAAACAGGCCTCATCTGAGAACAGCACATAAGCCGGAAAATTAGGCTGCACCGCTGTCTGCTGCAGAAACCAGCGTGCGAATTCCACACGAAGAGGGTAATCCCGAGGTTGTAATGCCTGGACTCTCTGACGATAAAACGGATGGATGTAACTGCTGCTCGTGCAACACTCTCCAGACCAGGTCGCGGTTCACACCGAGGATACGTACAACACCTCGCGTGCTTGCGCTTGGATTGTCCTCAAATCGCCGTAGGATTTCTTCTTCCATGTCAGGAGTGCGCACGTTTCTCTCCCGACCAGTGTCATGCATGTTTGCATGGAATGTTCCAGTTTCTCGCAGTCGCCGATGCAAATGCGCAAACGTTTGGTGGTTTGGCACACGTCTGTTTGGGAAGCGCTGTCGGTACAACCTCACAGCAGCTCTTCCGTTTCGATTGGCAGCCCATCCATCTCAGCAGTCGTGAAGCGCTCCATGTTACGCGTACTACTTCCGATTTAAGAATGCCCGCGGCAAGCGCGAGTCTAGCCCACTTCACCTTTAGCCAATTGCAGCGGCGCCCTCTCGCGCCGAATGGTGACGTCAGCGGACATACACTTATAGACGAAAAGGGTTTGTCTTGGTGTTGCCTATCCCCCATTACAATTTGTACAGAAAGTTTTCAAACACCCTGTATATATTATATATATATATATATATATATATATATATATTATATATATATATATATATATGTGTGTGTGTGTGGTGTGGTGTGGTGTGTGTTATAAATACAATAACACGTCCGAGCTAACCCTGCTCCGATATCATCATTCCTTTAAAATAGCCCTTACTCCCCAGCAATACCACCAAATAACTAAGAATATAAAGCCGGAGGAGCCACTCCCTCATATGGATTAAGAGCAGGTTTACACTTTACAGTAATCGCAAGGACGGGGAAGTCCTTTCGGCTGATGTTTCTTGGAACTGCTCTGGGGGAAGAGCAGGCATTTTAGCATTTTGGCATTTTGGTTCTTTGATTATCTTGGAAGTATATTAAGGTTTGGCTATAACTATACTCACATTGTAATAAACATAAAATGCACCGCGACCTTTAATGACATCTTCAAACGACGTTAGAGTACCAGAAGGACCATCAGACAACTAAACCAGTGAATACAGACAAAGAAACTTTATGTCAGGCTCAACAGGTACAAACATTATGCAATTGGTCCATAGAAGGTTAAGAGATAGATGTCTGGAGCAGTGACTATGCAGGCCAATGGAACACTATAAATAATCAACATACATTTGCCAACGATAATGCGTTCAGATTTGAGATCTATAAACTATACTATAAATATTATAACTATAAAACAGCACCCCCGGCACTCTTTTACCACCCGCCCACTTGGAAAAAATGGTGAGATGTCGGGTAAATCCACACCTAGTCGGGTGCTGGTGACCCAACAATAACTTTCATAAGAGCCTAAATGAATATAAATTAAAATACTTTATCGCGACTGTACTCGGATTACACTTCGCCAAAGAGACGTCGAGAGACGGACGATCTCCACTTCCCAGTACTTCGTCCGTGAAGTGGTCTCATGCCGAAGAAGCCATCTCCCATCCTAGGACTGAGAACAGGTGTTTTCACGCGATCGAGAGATTTGGGCGTACTTACTCAGATGAAGAGATCCCACAGGAAGTAAGCGCATTTGCAGAGTTAGCATAGCTAGCAGCTACTGGTAGTACACCTCCCTTGGCGGTTTGTTCTCCCACAGTACAGTCTCACGATATGCTCTTTCGTTATATATCAACCCTCCTACCTCGCATGACAATACAACTCCTTTCTCACCAAGCTGGGCATCTCTTTCCGTTCACTCGAGTCCTGCGTCACGCAGCTGCTGATCCGGCTTTGCCGGTAAACTTAAATAACCTCCTAGAATTTTGGTCAATTATACCAACACCTTCTTTGACCATTGACGAAGGCGAAATGGTCGGCCAGAATGGCCAAAACAAACAAAACGGCCAAAACAGTTACGTGAATGCGATCGTTATGGATCCTGACGAGCAGACTTCCAATACAGAAAACAATAATGATATTCAGCGATTGACCAATAAAGATAAAAGTTTGTCGTGTGCGGTGAATGCAAATGTAAACGACAATATAAAAGCGAATTGGATAAGTGACTGTAAAAAAAGCTAATGCGAGGAGCGAAGGCGAAAAAATGAATATGAGAATGAATGAGACATGAGAAAATAAAGGTAAATAGCCACAGAATGAAATTGAACGAGTGAAGAAAGAAGAGACCGGAAGGAACAACTGAAATAAAGTGATAAGACTGATAACCACCCGAGTAGCTCCATTGTGAACGATTTAGAGAGACAATGCCACAGTTTGACGCGTACAGCAAAAAATGAAGCCCTCCAAGGAAGAAGTGGCTAAGCGGCAAAGGTTAAAAACACTAGAAAAACGCAAAGTTTACTCAATTTGAAAGTTCAGAAGTTATATCACGGTCAAATTGGTAAAAATTTTAACTGCGTTTTCTGACGTTTTTTACTTTTGTCGCTCAGCCATTTGTTTGTAGGAGATCCTCAAACGCGATAAATATAGGAAATATAGAAATGGATCCGTGTGTTGAATCGAAAAAATACATAAATTAATAATAAAAACTTATATTTTTCTTTTCCACATGAACAAAATAAATAAAATGTTAAAATATGAAAAAATATTGAAAGGTTTTGAAAATGAAAAGCAGAAAAAACAATTACATTCCATTTCGATATTTTGGCACAATAATTTGATGGATCTTTGCGGATTTCCTCTCCTGAATATTTCATATACGCCATTTGTTATATTCCAGTTTCAAGCTCGTATTATTTTTGTTTTTACGAATACAAACTATTTCTGGTTTAAGATTATATGTTCCAAACATATATATAATTAGTTGATGGAGTTCTAACATTATTTCCGGGTATTATTAATTTCTTTAGTTACCCTACATATTTATACAAATTTTCGCTACAGCTTATAAATGTTGTTCACAGTTGTAACAATCATTGAAATTAGAAGAGTCAAAATGGCCACATATTTTCTGTATATGTATTTCACTAATTTGACATAAAATCAGTTTGAACTCTCTCTCTCTCTCTCTCTCTCTCTAAAGTAAAAATTACACTTTAGGATGATTTACGATTACGTTTTAAAATTAATCGTAAACTTATATACTTTTATAAATCTTCTTTAATCCTTTTTTAAAGGGGAGGGGGAAGCGTTTTGGCTTTGTGGGTTTACCTTCGCAATGTGTCTTCTAAACTAATCAAGTGTCAGCGGAAGTCCTCTTTTGGAATTTAATAATATTTATACCTTTTCTCGAGCAATTCATTTCTTTTTTACTACAGTGTCACGCCATTTTGTCTCGAGTCAAAGATGAAATTATTTATTAAGTTTTTTAAAGTCGAATTCGCCGTAAAGGGGCATGGGCTATGCCGTGGCCACGCGGCAACACCACTTCCCTTTAGATCATCGAGTTTAAGCGACGTTCGATATGTTCAGTAGTTGGATGGGTGACTGTTCTCCGCGTTCCGATAGTACGGATACCACGTAAAGCTGTAGGTCCCCCCCATCATATTTTCTTTGCCGTTACTACTTACGAAAGAGGTTAAATAATTCCCAATCCTTATTATTATTATTATTAGCTTCGTAAAGGTGATTCTTTACTATAGAAATATGGTATAAAATGTACGAGAGTTAAAATTTACATTTACCTCAACGTGAGTGTTTCGACAAGGGGGAAATATGGCTTTTAAGCGTTTCGACAAGGGGCAAATACAGCTTTTAAGTACTTCATCCTCTTATCCTGCAACCGTTTTAAGAAGAACGGTAACCTCACCAGTCAAACGGTAAGTCAAGCAAGCTAACCAACACTGGCAGAATTTCCACCAGAGGAGAATGACTAATTAGTGTCAGAACCAGCTTAGTAGCTTAGTCCAGATGTTAGGGTAATGGGACAACAAATGGCCCGAGCTCCAGTCTCTAAATGTAATGTCCCATCTAAATAAAAAGAAAATATTTTAATTTCAAAGTAACACTGCCCTTACAGTTGACCTTTATCCGTATCCATAATGACAAAAAGAATGAAACTGTCTTTAGTAGTTTTAAATTAAATATCTGCATCATTCGCCTTCATTAATGGCTGATTATAGTCAAGAATGTTTTTCTCAAAGGCCTAAATTGTTCCTCGTTATTATACTGAAAGCCACCTGTCCAAAGTTATTCATTTCAGATATTAACCAAGCGAGTAAGTCTCCCAAATCAGTCAAAGAAAAGGTAAATTAAATGAACGACAGAGGTACGATAATGGTTCCCACTGATGTTCGTGGGGTATTTTTTTTCCTTCCTTTTCAATGACCCGTTGTGAGTGGAAGATGCCAACCAAAGAATATTAATCGACTAAAGAGTACGTTCACTCTTTTCCTACCTGGAAGAGACGATGCCGGAAGCGCGTATCCGCTACAGGAGAAAAGAAACAATATTTGGCCGAAGAAAACGACCATTCTCGAAGGATAACCGAGGAATTTTCTAATTCGGGATTTTTTCTTCATTTCAAGACTTGACGAAATCACTTCACATTATCATTGTTAAGTTTTTTTTTAGGAAAAATAACAAGTTACAAATCCAAACAGAATTAATTCTTAAAAAATGTTCATTTCTGTTAAGATCATTTTAATGGAATACAATAAACTAATTTCATATTCGTGCTGTAATTTGTCCGTGAATTTCAGAACTAAATTTCTACATGACTCAAGTATTTCTTAATATTTTTTGCCAAATGATCGAACGAGAAAATTATTTAGAAATGTCAAAATTTGTGTTTTTAGAATTATGTTTTGTTCTACAATGAACACAATGTTAAAACAAATGAAAATTAGTTTCCACAACACTTCTAACATTTATTTCATGGGTGTGTAATATATATATATATATATATATATATTATAATATATATATATATATATATATATACACACACACACAGTAAACCCTCGTCCAACGCGTGTTTGTCCAGCGCGAATTTGCTTATACACGGACAAATAAATGCGATCAATTATTTGCCGAAAGAGGAAAATTTGATTATACACGGTCCGCCAAACACGCTCCAATACAGTAATACTGTACGCGTGACAATGCGCGCTCTTGTGTTTTCTCCTACACTCTCCAACACTCCCGCATCTCCATCCCTCTCGCGTCACCCCTCGCATCACCCTTTGTCTCAGTCCCGCTACCGCGTTAAATTCAGTGAAGTTGTGTTGGATTGTTTTTGTCGTATTTTGCCGTTGTTTTGCTATTACTCTTAGACAGCAGTATGGCACCAAAACGTAAAGCATCTGCGAGTGATAGTGAAGAGAAGAAAAGTCGTAAGGTTATGACATTAACCGAAAAAATAAAGATTCTAGATAAGTTGCGTGGTGGTATGAGCATAACATCACTTGGCCGCGAGTATCACGTGAATGAGTCGACCATACGCACCATCCGAAAGAGTGAAGAAAAGATACATGCTATTTTCACTTAATATATTTTTATTTATCATATGTAAATATCATTATGTTTATGATTTTATTATGTTCTTATTTCAGATACAATATAGGTAGGGAAATTCATTTATGTGTAAATAAAAAATCGACGTATCTAAGTATTAATGTGAGACTTTACGCGGCCGCGTTCACGTATCACCATTTATCCCATAAGGTATTAAGTTTGCCCAACGCAGATTTACCAAACGCGCCGTTCTTGAGGAACCTAACCCCCGCGTTGGACGAAAGTTTACTAGCTATATATATATATTATATATATTAATTATTAAACTCTTTTACAGTATTTAAAGCAGAAAGAGACTACGAGAAGAGAATGAAAGAGGAAAGTGGGAACAAAGAACAGTGGAAAACAGAAGAAACGGAGAAAGGCGAAATAGAAAAAAATCAAATACCGTCACAAAACGAGGCCGAAAACACACTGGAAAGATTCAACGAAAATCAGCATGGGTTCCGATCGGGTAGATCATGCCTATCACAGCTAATAGAACACTACAACAATATCCTAGATGCATTGGAAGGCAATGACAACTACGATGTTATATACACAGATTTTGCTAAAGCTTTCGACAAATGTGACCAAGGTATAATAGCACATAAAATGAAATAGTGTATATGGGAATAACAGGCAAAGTGGGAAAATGGATCTACAACTTCCTCATAGAACGTCTGCAGGTCGTCAAAATTCAAGATATATCATCAGCAGAATCGGAAGTACGCAGCTCAGTACCACAAGGGACAGTACTGGCCCCACTCCTGTTCATTATCATGCTAACAGACATAGACAGCGGAGTAAACAGCAACAGTATAGTAACATCCTTTGCAGACGATACAAAGATCAGCAGAAAAATCAGCGATGTACATGACGTGGAGGCCTGGCAGAGAGACACGAACAAAATATACAAATGGTCAGAAGACACAACATGTCATTTAACACCGAGAAATTTCAGCTCTTGAGATATGGTAGAAAAGAAGAACTTAAACAGACTGCATATTATGCTCCAGATAGACAGGAAATTCAGAGAAGTACGAAAGCGATCGATCTCGGGATAATGATGACAGATGATGCGAAATTCGAAACACAAAATCAGGTAGCGATAAATAAAGCAAAAAGAGTCGCCGGACAGTACTAAGAACGTTCAAGAGAAGGGACAGGAGAGTCATGATTCCCCCGCTAAAAACACAGATTATACCAAACTTGAATACTGCTCAGTTTTGACGTCCCCATATAAAAAGAAGAAACTAATAAACTAGAAGAACGCAAAGGCTTTTCACAGCCAAGATTGATGGCTGCAAAGAACTCAACTACTGGAAAGACTATGTAAACTAAATCTGTACTCCCTGGAAAGAAGAAGAGAGAGGTACACCACCATAATCTACGTATGAAAAATGATCGAAAAACTGGTACCAAACCTAAAACTAAACCCAATTACCATTCAAACAACACTGGAAAAGAGGAAAGGCAGAATGTGTAGTGTTCTGAAATTAAAGGCCCGACGAGGGACCTCCTCAACTCTGAAGGAAAGTAGCTTGGTTGTCAGGGGACCCAAGACTTTTCAACCAGCTTCCAAAGGACCTCACAAACGTAACGGGGTCAAAGTTGAAGTCTTCAAGAGAAGACTGGATGCCTGGCTCAGGACGGTACCAGATGAGCCGGGCGTGCCAGGCTATGTACGGTGGAGAGCGCAAGAAAGCAACTCGCTCCCACTAAGCCAGACCTAGAGGCGGGGCCGCCAGCTTGACCTCCGTGTGAAGAAGACCAACGCACGAAACAACATAAGGTTCATAAGGTAAGGTGTATATATATACAGGTCGTCCGATAAGTGAGTGGCGATTCTATGTCAGTTAGCATAGTGTACTAATATCTTTGATATCTAATAAATGTCTATGCTTTTTTCAATTAAGCTAGCTTCACATGAAATCCAAATTTTTAATTTTACAGAAATAAACATGAATTACTGCAAAATTAAAAATTTGGATTTCATGTGAAGCTAGCTTAATTGAAAAAAGCATAGACATTTATTAGATATCAAAGATATTAATTAGTACACTATGCTAACTGATATAGAATCGCCACTCACTTATCGGACGACCGTATTATACATATATATAACTTAAGTAAATTATTTCCTAATTTCATCTTTGCAATTTAGTGTAATTGGCAAACTACAAGAGTAGGTTGCTGTCGAGGTCTAGGTCGAACCAGGAAAAATTGCATAAACCAAAAATTAGGGAGAAAACTAAGCTATGCGAACATTTTTGGCCATTTTGCAAAAGTAGGAAAAAATATGGAAGAGAAAGTGACGATGAAGAAATGTAGAAAAAAAGTTGGAAAATCTACGATTGTCGTTCATTATCGAAACATTTTCATATTATTTACTATTTTACTCTTTAAATGCCTTGAAATTGTTAACTAATAAACTAAAGTAACCTTAAAATATGCAACACAAAATCACAAGTGAAAATTTTTCTCTAATTTAGGAGAAATACTATAAACTAGCAATAAATTTTAATATGTTCGAGACCACTCGCGATATATATCATATATATATATATTATATATAATATATTATATATATATTATATATACAGGGTGTCCCATAAGTCCGGTCTCATAGGAAAATTTATTTTAAATTAAATTCACAAAAGTATACCGGGTGTCCCAGAAGTCTAGACCCATAGGGAAAATAGACATAATATTTTTAAAGTGAAACAAACAGATTTCTAATGTCAGTTTTACATATTTCAGGAAAGAAAATACCCTCATGGCTCAGTATACCAATCAAGAGAAGGTGGAACTGGTATTGTTACATGTTTCCGGAAAATGACAGAGGGAGCGTGTCAGTTATTTCACGAACATGCCTCCCCTCTGGCTTTTTCCGAAACGTGTAGCAATACCAGTTCCACCTTCTCTTGATTGGTATAGTGAGCCATGAGGGTATTTTCTTCTGAAATATTTAAAACTGACATTAGAAATGTGTTTGTTTCACTTAAAAAATATAATGTCTATTTTCCCTATGGGTCCAGACTTCTGAACCATCCTGTACATTAGAACTAAAACAAATGTTCAAATTGATTTCTTGTTTTAGGGACTTTTTTTTGTTGCGGGTAGAATAACACGCATGGCTAATATGGAAGGGAGTTACACTCGTGAGGAAAAGGCCTCCGCCTCACGAGTGTAACTCACTTCCATATTCCATAGCTGCAACAAAAAAAAGGTCCCAAAACAAGACATCAATTTGAACATTTGTTTTAGTTCTAATGTAAATTTACTTTAAAATAAATTTTCCTATGATACCGGACTTATGAGACACACACACACACATATATATATATACACACACGAGTATATATTCTTTTCTGTAGCTTCGGAGAAAGATTCTCTTAAAACGTAAAATTTCCTAAAAGCGTAACAAATTACTAATGAGTACTGACTGTTTTTGTTTCAAAACATTTTATTACTTTGACCAAAAAGAATAAAATCTCTAAATAAAAACACAATATTACTAATTAGTAATTTTTTATGCGTCTTAGTACTTTTTGTTTTTAGCGCTTATCCTGCTACCTGCATAAATTCTTGCATATTTTGTATTATTTCATCGTTCTTTTTACTGAAAAGGTTTTTCGACACATTTGCTTTTTAATAATTCTCTCTCTCTCTCTCTCTCTCTCTCTCTCTCTATATATATATATATATATATGATGAATAAAACCACGAAGGAAAGGAAACACAGATGGTGCTCAAGCGCTTTCGTCTAATGACATCCTCAGGAACACTGAAGTACATAAAGAATTACAACCTATATATAGGTTACAGAAAAAAAAAAAAAAATCTATATATATATATATATATATATATATACAATAAACGGAAAAACAAAATTAAAGGATTGTGGAAGAGGGCACACAAATTTATAAGGAAAAACTATCGATTTTTAGCACAAGATTAAAAGAATTGTTTCCAACCAATGTTATAGATAAAAAAAAAATATATATACACGGTGAACCAAAAGTAGGTGGACAGTAGGTTGAATACGGTTTGTGTTATATTATATTATAACTATGGTGTTCATTATAACTATGGTGTTTGTGTTTTATTATATTAAATATTATAACTAAATTTATTTAAATTTTATTTTGTATTATAGTATACAAAAAAATTAAATATGTATTCTCAAAATAAACGTTATCATTTACTGTCCACCTACATTTGGTTCACCCTATATATACAAATTTATACTGGAAATCTGCCCGGGTTTTATTCATCATAAATACTTTTCACGTGTTCTTTCGTGAAATAATTTATATATATATATATATATATTATATATATATATATATATATATATATATAATATATATGTGTGTGTGTATATATGTTTGTGTAGATATTGGAATATGGTCTTATTAGCGAGGTTAACCGCTTTATGTGGCTCTATAGTGAAGGCCTTTCTCAGTGGCACGAGAATTGAAAAATGGCTCAAAGTTTTTACCGACGAACCTCAGACATGGTCATTTGTCCCGCATTCAGAAGCGCTAATGTGTAATTTCCAACGGGATCTTTGAAAGGCGGTAAATGGTCATGCGGAAACCAACTTCCGGTGCATCACACTTACAGGACCCTCAACTATTGCCGTACAGTGCCACACACGCGTTTAAAAGTGTTATTTTCAGGAGTGCCCTTCTCAGGCACAGTGTCGCGGACAATGTAAATTCACTCGGTTATTTATTAATTTATTTTTATTGCACAAATTATTTTTTCGCCCAATTATGATGTTTTTGAACTTTCAATATTTTTTCGTAGAATTTATTTCCTGCAGTGCGTGAGGATACGCAAGATTAGGCTTATAAAGAAGTTTCTATAGGTGTTGACTATTTCTAGTATTCATTATTAAAATCCATTTAACACGAATACAAAACAAAAAGACCAAAGGGATTTACAGTTTTTAGTTCCGTGTAGGCCTATACCGGATTTCCCAACAGGGTGGCGCCAAATTTCATGAAAATTACGAACATACATAAGGGAATTATACAGTTTCAGTTCGAAGTTACGTAGCGTTCGTGGGAGGTAGAGGGGAACTGGATGTTTAACGGTGAGAAACGAAAGTCGTACGGGAAATCGCGAAAGAAGAACAAATGATATTGGGGTGCCTTGAGAAAGAAAAGGTTGGCAACCATTGTGGACCTCGACAAAATGGAAACATCTGAATCCTTTCTAAATAAATAAACGACACTTATTTGTCATTTCATTTTCATATTTTGAACCAAAAGAAAAACTTAAAGAATTTTAGTTTAAAATCTCGAAGGTCGCATTTAAATAAGAAGTCATTTCCAAATGTTTCACACTCACAATCTCACATCATCCATTTGTCAGGCGAACGACATTTAAATAAATAATTAAATAATATATATATATATTATATATATATATATATATATATATATATATATATATATATATGAAACCTAAATTAAACTTAAATTTAATAATCTATTTACAAATGTGTCTTAGTCTTAAATGTTTAACATATATATATATATATATATAATATATATATATATATATTATATAATATGGAGAAGGAAACCACTCTTCAGGGAGACGTAAATTTTTATTTCTTAACACCAATACAGTTTCGGCTCCTCGCGACCCCTTCTCAACTGGTAATTGGTAACAATTGGTAATTACCAACTGAGAAGTGCTCGCGAGGAGCCGAAACTGTATTGGTGTTAAGAAATAAAAATTTATGTCTTCCCGAAGAGCGGTTTCCTTCTCCATACTTCGTCGCAACAGTGCGTTATTTTACATATGCGCCTCGGTGGTGTAGAGGTCAGCATCGTTGACTACGAATCCACCGACCCCGAGTTCGAAACCCGGTGACGGTAGCGCAGTAAAACCAGCTATTCATTCTTCCACACAATAAAAAATTGATTGATAGATAAATGGGTATTATGGGTAGCCTAGTGGTTAAGACGCTGAGCTGCTGATTGGGAGGGGCGAGGAGTTTGCAGTTTCTGACCTCCCGTGGTGGGGCGTGGTTCGGATTCCACATTAAACTGTAGGTCTAAGGTGGAGTGACAAGCTTGACCTTCGTCAGAATTAACAATTTGGTGGGAAGCAAAACCAAAGTGTGTATATATATATATATATATATCAGCAAACAACCACAGGGAAAAGGAAACACAAAGTCCGAGCGCTTTCGTGATATATTCACATTATCAAGGAGGAACAGAAAATTTCCTATTTTCTGTTCCTCCTTGATAATGTGAATATATCACGAAAGCGCTCGGACTTTGTGTTTCCTTTTCCCTGTGGTTGTTTGCTGATTAATAAGGTCACGTGTTATTTGTGATTTTAGTGCATATATATATATATATATATATATATATATATATATATATATATATATATATATATATATAATATGAAGTATGAAGAGTTAAACATTATCTTATATAAAATGTACAAAATAAAATAATTAGTTGAGCTTCACAATTATTTGTGTTATTGTAAATTGTAAAATCAATGTATTATTTTATTATTAATAAAAGTTCAGGGAACGAACAGCGCTCAGCAGCACTGCCAAGCAAATAGCGATTAAAGTACCGACGAGGCTTTCGTACATGGTTCATCACCGTATATATATATATATATATATATATATATATATTGTGGTAAAACTTAGTCGAACATAATAAAATTTTATTTTTAGTTTGTAGTATTCGTTTTTGTGCTAAATTAAAAGCAAAAATTTTCACTTGTGATTTGTGTTTTGTATTTCAAACGTTACTTTGATTTTAATAAAAATATGTCTATAATTCAAAAAGTAAATAATAAATAATATCAAACTGATTAAATAACCAATCACAGTCATACTTTTCACTAGTCCATCCAATTTTTACTGATGAGACTAGTACTCTATATCAGCCTAATAGTTCAGCGAGTTACACTAAATTATAGTACAAATAAAATTGTTAAATATAAATTTCACTATCTATCTATCTATCTATAATTTTATATATATATATATATATATATATATATATATATATATATATATATAGTGTGTGTGTGTGTGTGTGTGTGTGTAGTTAAAAAACTGTATAAGCACATTCGTCTTGATTGGAGTTGCGACAGTATTCTCGTGTGAACCTCATTGAAAGAGTTTCTAGAAGATGAACAGCGAACCAACAAGAGGCAACACAACACATTTCACGCAACCTTACGCTTCAAAAACCAAAGCACAACTGAGAGTAAAACAACGATCAACTAGTCAATCTGCACTCTACAATCCACAACTCTACAGGGCCTCTCAATTTTAGGACTTCAACGATACTGTTCTTGAATCCTTAACAGCCCAGATAAGGAGTCATATAAAGTATTTGTAAGACTACCGCAAAGACACTATAACAGAAAATTAGCGCAATATATATACACACAAGGTACCGCAAAAGTCAGGAGTCAAAGGGTCATTATTGCATAAATTATAAATTGTTTATTATAAATTGTTTAACTAGAAAATTTTAAATTATAAATTATAAATTTTTTAAATAAAAAAGTAATTTTATTTAAAAATAATGACGGCCATAAAACGGAAAAACATTCATTCTCTCTGGCTCCTTTTACTCCTGACTTTGCGCCACCCTGTATATATATATATATATATATATATATATATATTCAGCGCTGCCGAAATAATTCATTCAGGTAATGACGAATGCTGAGTGCGAAATGTGGTGGAACGCCGTCCTGTTAAAAGAAGAACCCCCCCCTTCGTTGAGTGGAGGGTTGTCAGTGAAAGGTTCAACGACTGCTTGAAGCATCTGAAGGTATTTCTCGCCTGTGCACGAACCCTTCATGAAAACAGGCCCTATTACTAGGCTGACCATATTTCCTTGAGACAAAAACGGGACATTGGGATGGCAAAAAAGGGACGGGGGTTATGTAATATTCTGTATTCATGAAAAAGTAAGTACATAAACCGGGACAAAATTGACATTTTTATTAAAACGACGGGACGGCCAGGAAATATAAAACAAACGGTACTGTCCCGTTCAAAACGGTACGTATGGTCAGCCTACCTATTACGGTATCACCTAACACGCTTGCCCATACCACAACACGTGGGGCACTTTGAATATGACTATTATCAGTCCATTGAATGTTTTCATCTAACCAGTAACGTGCGTTATGGCGGTTAACGTGCCCATTAAGATAAAACATTGGTTCATCATTGAACATATGACAATTAATGTTATGTTGGTTTATCACCCAATCAGAGAACTCTAGACGATGGTCTGTATCAGAGCATTTTTTAACCTAGTGAGTGGGCGACATGAATGTCACCCAGTGAAGAAAATTTGTCGCCCAGTAAATGAAATTTTAGGGTACTAGGCGACAAGGAATTTTCAAAATTTGTAAAAATAGAATTGTCGTGGGAGTTGTCTTGGGAGCATTGTCTTGGAAGCCATATAAATACATATGATACACGCACATCTGCCACAATTAGAACTGTTTATCCTGATTAGGGAACATCCGGATCCATAGTATCCTTAATCCAGGGGTGTGCTGGGACCGGTTCGGTCCGGTTCGCCCGAATTGGTTGTTAAATTTTCATTGGATCACCGAACTGTTTGTTTGTTTTTAAAAAATATTTAACAGTCAGTAGAAATTTATTTATATCTAAATTTTTTTTCATTTTTTCAGGATTTTATAGAAAAATATAGTAGGTAGTATCACAAGCAGTGGTCGTTTCAATATTTATTTATTTTTTGATGAAAAATTAGTTTATTTTTAAATAATTGTATCATTAGTGAGAATAAAGAATATGTTAAATAATTTCTGCCAAAATGTTAAAAAATGCTATTTGGAAAAGCTAAAATGCGTTGGCTTCCGGGGCTCCGCCCCGAACCCCGATGGAAAAGCTACCACTCACCCAAGATATATATACATATACACACCTTTGGTTAGCTTCCGCCCGAATTGTTCATTCTGACGAAGGTCAAGCTTTTCACTCCACCTTAGACCTGCAGTCTAACGTGGAATCCGAACCACGCACCATCAGCAGCCCAGCGTCTTAACCACTAGGCCACCTAGCGTACCCATTTATCTACCAACCACTTTCTTTATTGTGTGGAAGGATGAACAGCTGGGTTTTGCTGCGCGCCGGCTGCCGTCGGGTCTCGAACTCGGGGCCGATGGATTCGTAGTCAGCGACGCTAACCACTACACCACCGAGGCGCATTTGCGTTATTTTATATATACACACATATATATATATATATATATATATACACCGTATATTTGTTCGTTCTCTCTTCTCATCTTGCGCGGTATGTTCTCCTATACAAGCGTCGTTCTTTACGTTATTTATACTGCGTGTTCTTTGCAGTTGAAATGTGTGTATATATATATAATATATATATATATGAGATGAATTTCACAATTAAACATGTGAAATGAAGGAATGATGCAAACCCACAAAAAAAACGAAAAATTATTCCAAGGCCTTTCGTGTATTCAGCTGAATACACGAAAAGCCTTGGGATCATTTTTTTTTCTTGTGGTTTGTATATATATATATACTAGTACAGTTCCCGCCGCTTCGCTGACGGTTACACAGGCTAAACTACAAAAAAAGAACCCAGCCGTGAAAATTTTGAGCTTCACATTGTGTCAACATTTCTGAATCTGGTATCTCCCAAAACCTCCTCACCCCCATTCATACAACTTGGGGGCTAACCCCCTCCCCCATTACCCCCACCCCTCCCCATTACCCCACCCTTCCCCCATTGCTAAACTACAGAAAAGAACACAGTCATGAAAATCTTGAGCTTCACATTGCCGCCCGTAATACAATTTCTGAATTTTTTTTACAATTTCTGAATTTTTTTCTCACAATTTTTTCTCACAATTTCTGAAAGTGTGACGGACAGACGGACAGACGGACAGCTCTCTTATTATAATATAGATTGCGAAAATTTTAATTAGAAATTAATTAAAGCACTAATTGAAGGAAAAATATATTTTAACAGGATGTGGTCCACTTTACACATTCCCGAACTGTTATTGAAATTGTTTCTAAAGTATATAAGTGCACATTCCAGAGTGTTCCTTTCAGTTATGTCTTTATTTATAAAGACACAACTGAAACAAACATTCTGGAGTGTGGAATGTGCATTCATATACTGTACTTACTTTATTACTTATTTCAGTAACAGTTCGGGAACGTATAGAATGGACCATGGGCGCAAAAGGGGAGAGTGCAATGCAATTGCAAATGTTAATCAATGTTGCATAAGGTTATGCAGCAAGGTAAAGAGAATGTTGCAAAATGGTATGCAACAAAGGGGAGAGGGGATGTTGCAAGATGTTAGGCAACAAAGGGGGAGAGGGGAATGTTGCAGGATGTTATGCAGCGAGGGAGAATGGGAATGTTGCAAGATGTTATACAACAAAGAGGGAGGGGGAATGTTGCAAGAGCCACAAGGGGTTATGCAACTTGGAGGCGGAGTTATCCTCCAAGAGAAAGAGAGAGAGGAAGAGAGGTGTTCGCCTGGCAGGAGCCAAGTGCATAAGACTTCATCCGAGCGCCCGTTGTCTTATATGGACCCTAATCAGCCAGCTCAGATTGCGCTATTCATTTAATTAAAGCGTATATTGTGGCTTAATCCGCCAGTTGGCTTATCTGGCTGAGTTGCCAGATTGCGTTTTTTTATTTAATTAAAGCATACAAATTTTCATCATAATATGCAATTTTATCCTTAAACTATAATATGAAAAGCATTAATATGATTTTTAAAACAAAATAGATTCTACTTCGGGGTAACTTATTCATTTTTCCTCTTTTGGACAATTATTTTGTTTCAATATAAATTTATCTTTAAGACACCAATATATCTTTAAGCCTTATTACAAAAAATATTAATATGATTTAAAAAAAAAATAGATTCTGTCTCAGAGTAACTTATTCATTTTTCGTTATTTACTTGCAGCTCTGCCGCAACACTGCTGCATTATTTTTTTAATATAATTAAAACCAGCATTCACGATCATATTAAATCTTATTGTTGAAGATATCCTGAAATAATGATGCAAAACTATTTTAAAAGGTATAGACTCCTCGAAATATTTTAAACTTTGATGCAAAAAAAAAAACATTAATATAACTAGATTTTAAGTTTTAGCTAGCTTACCCCAATAAATATTGTTTTCTAAACGTATTTATAAAAAATGGAATTTATGGCATAACCATATCATTGCACCTTCTACAATTCAATAATTGGATTAACATGATTCACTGCATTATATTTATTGTAATTTAAACCAGCTTTTGGGATATTAAATTAAATTTTCATCTCCCATCTCTCTGCCCAAGCAACTACTTTATCATTGTCCTTTTGTAGGAGGCAGTATATATATATATATATAATATATATATATATGAAAATTATTTCACGAAAGTAACACGTGAAAAATATTTATGATGAATAAAACCACGAAGGAAAGGAAACACAAAATGGTGCTCAAGCGCTTTCGTCTAATGACATCCTCAGGAACACTGAAGTACATAAAAAGGTTACAGCCTATATAGGTTACAGAAAGAAAAAAAAAAATAATAATATACATATATATATATATATATATATACACACACACACACATATATATATATATATATATATTATATATATATATATATATGCAATAAACAGAGAAGTAAAAATAAAAATTAAAAATTAAAGGATTATCAGAGAGGCATACAGATTTGTAAGGAAAAAATATCGATTTTTAGCACAAGATCAAATGAATTATAAAAATACAAATTTATACTGGAAATCTGCCCGGGTTTTAACACTCTGCCTTTTTTGGTTAAGTTTCGATGTCTATAAAAATAAAATGAAAATTAAAAGTTAATAAAGTAGCATACAAGTTTACCAAAGATTTAGCGTTCTACCCTTCTTATCTAAATCTGTTTTGAAGGAATTCAAAACAACAGGATCGAGTTGAAAAAGACCTTTGCTAATGTTGAAGTTATTTGAAAGTTGGATAATGGCAGACTCAAGAATATTTCTATTAACAATGTTGCTAGAGTGGAATAAAACTGAAGCATTATTCCAATCAATACAGTGGGATAACTCTGACAAATGGACAAAGAGGGCACTGGACGGGAAAGGATTTGCACACACGTATAAAACAGCATCAATATTCCGCCCGAATTGTTCATTCTGACGAAGGTCAAGCTTTTCACTCCACCTTAGACCTACAGTTTAACGAATCCGAACCACGCCCAACCAGCAGCACAGAGTCTTAACCACTAGGTTACCCAGGGTATCCATTTATCTACCAACCACTTCCTTTATTGTGTGGAAGAATGAACAACTGGGTTTTGCTGCACGCCGGCTGCCATCACCGGGTCTCGATCTCGGGGCCGATGGAGTCATAGTCAGCGACGCTAATCACTACACCACCGAGGCGCATTCGCATATATATATATATATATATATATATAAAATTTAGTGGTCGACCGGATGTCAGTTTTCAACATCCGCGGATGCGGATCTTTAATTTCAATATCCGCGGATGCGGATATTTAGTTAATCTATCAATAAATATAGAATTATGAATATATGACATAATTTTTCAAATTTCGTAATATTACTATTATGGCAGGCAATGCTTAAGATTAAAATTAATATTAATGTTTTCATTATGATAAAATAATAACTTTCTCAAAAGTTTCAGCTACAGAAAATTCAATGAAACACGTTTCATTCAATTTTCTGTGTTTACCAGTACAGTATTTATATTTTGAGGTTTATATATTTGTTTGTTCATTAATAATTAATACTTTACATGAAATGTGCATGACTGGACCTTATAAGCTACTTTATAAGCTATTTATTGTAAAATTGCAGAATATATTAGAGGTATATCCGCATAACATCCGCTCAGAGTGCGGATGCGGATATCCGGTCCACCACTAATATATACAGTGGTGGGCACGCGCAACAATTTTTGTAGCGCCGCAACCGCAACCGCAACTCTGCTGAAATAGTTGCGCCGCACGCGCAAGCGCCCCTTTTCAAAAGTTGCGCCGCAAGCGCAAGCGCAACCAAAAATGTTGCGCCGCAAGTTGCGCCGCAACTTTTTGCGGCGCAACTGCCCACCTTTGCATTTAACGTATATCTGCAGTGGTGGGCACGCGCAACAATTTTTGTAGCGCCGCAACCGCAACCGCAACTCTGCTGAAATAGTTGCGCCGCAATAAATACAAATTGTTTCGAATTCAATCCTTATCGTATCCTTCAGAAATTTTGCCTCCTCCACTCCTAACATTAAATATATAAAAAAATTAAATAATTATAAATTAATATAATAAATAAATTATTAAATTATAAATAACTTTAAACATAAAATCCGAAGGCTGATGGGGCACCCTACCGCCGCGGGGCCCTAGGCAGTCGCCTATTTCGCCTATTGGAGGAAACGGTCCTGCACAAGGCACAGTACTGGCCCCACTCCTGTTCATTATCATGCTAACAGACATAGCGGAGTAAACAGCAACAGTATAGTAACATCCTTTGCAGACGATACAAAGATCAGCAGAAAAATCAGCGATGTAATGAAGTGGAAGCCTTGCAGAGGGACACGAACAAAATATATACATGGTCAAAAGACAACAACATGACATTTAACACCGAGAAATTTCAGTTCTTGAGATATGGTAGAAAAGAGGAACTTAAACAGACTGCATATTATGCTACAGATAGACAAGAAATTCAGAGAAGCACGAAAGCGATCGATCTGGGTAATAATAACCGATGATGTGAAATTCGAAACACAAAATCAGATAGCGATAAATAAAGCAAAAGAGTCGCGGGACAGGTACTAAGAACGTTCAAACGAAGGGACAGGACAGTAATGATTCCCCTGCTAAAAACACTGATTATACCAAACTTGAATACTGCTCAGTTTTGATGTCCCCATATAAAAAGGCAGAATTAATAAACTAAAAGAAACTCAGAGACATTTCACAGCAAAGATTGATGGTTGCAAAGAGCTCAACTACTTGGAATGACTACGTAAACTAAATCTGTACTCCCTGGAAAGAAGAAGAGAGAGGTACACCATAATCTACATATGGAAAATGATCGTAAAACTGGTACCAAACCTTAAACTAAACCCAATTACCATTCAAACAACGGTGGAAAATAGGAAAGGCAGGATGTGTACTGTGTAGTGTTCCCAAATTAAAGACCCGGCAAGGGACCTCCTCAACACTGAAGGAAAATAGCTTGGTTGTCAGGGGGCCAAGACTTTTTAACCAGCTTCCAAAGGACCTCAGAAACGTTACAGGGGTCAAAGTTGAAGTCTTCAAGAGAAGACTGGATGCCTGGCTCAGGACGGTACCATATGAGCCGGGTGTACCTGGCTATGTGCGGTGGAGAGCGCAAGAGAGCAACTCGCTCCTCCATCAAACCAGATCTAGAGGCGAGGCCACCAGCTTGACCTTCGTGTGAAGAGAAACCAACGCACGGAACAGCAACGCCGTGTGTGTATATATATATATATATATATATATATATATATATTATGCGGTAGCTATAACTAACACACATTTTTGGTAAAAGTTGCTTAAAATTAATCGAAACCTACGTGAAAATTATTGACTGCCTGGTTAGGTCAACTGTACGCCCCTGACGATTGGTTAGGTTGAGTCGTGATATTTTCGTTTAAACTAACGAAAATATCACGACTTAAGCTAACCAATCATCAAGGGCGTACAGTTGACTTAACCGGGCATTCAGTTAACCTACCGGGCATCAGTTAACCTAAACATTGTGTAGTGTATCATGCATGGCACCTATATTTATCGTTCATGTATGTAATCTACTTCGTATTATTTACAATTGATAATATAGCCTCGTACTGTAGCTATTACACGCATTTGGGCTCTGGAACCTGCGCGCAGGTTCTGGAACCACTTCGTAATATTAAACAAACAAACAAACACTCACTTTATTTCAGACTGAACAGGTACAAATATTATACAAAGGGTCCATAGAACATTAAGAGATAGTTGTCTGGAGCACTGACTAAGTAGGCCAGTGAATATAAAATATAGCTCATGACTTGGATAATCTCGATAGGGTTATATGTTTTAATTGACAGAGGCTGGACCTGTAAATCAAAATAACTTTTTATGAGGTAGTTTTAGTCGCTTTATTCAAATTTGTCACTCATTTTTTGTGCAAACTGTTGTAGAAATAATAATAATAATAATAATAATAATAATAATATAAAATATATATATATTTAGTGTATTTGTAGTCGGGGGTGGTATGACGTCATGTTACTTTGCGACTTAATTAGTTTGTTGGTTTCTGTTCTGGCTATTTTTTTTCCTATTTGGATTCAGTTTGGTCGTGTTTGTGATAGAATTATGACGTGCTGTTCGTGTGGTTTCGACTTTGAGAACTTGATTCGTCATGTGCCCTAGATGAAGACAAAGCATTGGGTGTTTTTATCAATTACGGCGGCGTTATTCTCTCATCCTTAACGTGCCCGAAATGTGAGAGTGAGTGCCTAATACGAAAAGATCAGAAGATATTTAGGTGAAATAACCAATATTAACCTGTTAGGTTAATTGAATGCCCGGTTAGGTCAACTGTACGCCTTTCATGATTGGTTAGGTTAAGTCGTGATATTTTCGTAGTTTAAACGAAAATGACGAGAGCAAACTTTACTGGTTAATTTTGAGGTGTTTTGCACGTTTCCTGTGGTATTGCGTCGTTTACGAGATCTTGTATCATGAACATGTTAGGTTATGCTTTATTGTATAAAATGTAGTCAAAAATACACTTTTCAAGTGTATTTTGGTGTGCTTTGTTCGAATATGACCTTCATTTCTTGTGCAAATGAACAGAAATACAGTTGTCATTGCATGGCCCAAAGACGTATTTCTGTTCATTTGCACAAGATATGAAGGTTATATTTCAACAGAGCACACGAAAATACACGAGAAACATGTATTTTTTATTTCAACTCCAGGCCATGTCATTTGCGACATAGTTACCCTCGATAGGCCCCAGTGGCGTCATGTTTTCCATATGAAATGTGATGAAATGTAAAAGATCAGACGGTCAATATCGTTGGAAAAGCGATCCGAACAAAAGTGTCAGACTGAAAAACATAAAAAATTGTTTGGATATTATGAAAAAAACTATATAGGGCTATGGGTTGATTGCCTGATGCCCTCATCCGTTGGAAATTTCCAACAGATTTCAGTGGAGAGTTAACAACAAAAGCCCTACGTTTTTTTCGTTAGAGAGTTATGTATATGTAGGTCTTCAAAGGACCTCTTATGCTTATTTACCTTCGGTATTTACGCTGCTTAATGGTAAAGAAAGGAATTGCCTTACCTTATTATTTCGTTGGGCTTCGCTTCTGTTCGTAGGACGTGACGATGTTTTTCGATGTAGGGCCGCGGTACGATGGAGTTACACAATGAGTTGATTTGATGTAACTAATATAAGCAGTTACTATTTAAATATCTGAAGGGATAGGCCTATCCTTTTTATAGTTATTAGGTTTTATATTAAGAGGATTTCACTCAGAATTTATAGGAAGATAAAGTACATCTTCCTTGCTTAAAGTATCGTTGTAACATAAGCAGCGCAGAGTGCTGCCAGTATAATATAATCGTTAGGAATCTGCTGATTCTTCAAAGTTCGTTGACTCTTCTCTCGATGTAATTTTCACGAGTCAGCAATGAAAAGTGTCGAACAAAATAATAAATTTGGTTTTCTTGTTGTTATGCAGGCCCGATGCCTACATATGGATTCTATGTATGTATGGCAATTATTTTCATTCCCAATAGGCTATGTCGCCAATCCTGAGGCAATTTTGTAGATATTTTAATTCAATTAATTAATAATTTATATTTAATTATGAAATAAAGGTATCACATACCAAGGCCGTAGCCAGAGCTTAAAAACAGACGAGGCGAAAATAGCAGGAATGACGTCACAAAATTTGTCTCATTATATGGTTTTAAATTTGATTCATTATATGGTATTAAATTTGAAGCTTGTTTTTAAACTTGCTTACCTGGAGAAAAAGTCACGAATATCTGCTGATGCCGTTCTTTTCATTTTTCACCAATAAAACAAATACTCAGGCAACAAAACAATGACAAGCAGTTGGACATGTCTGTGCCTGCATTACAGAGTTGCCAACTGAAACTTTCAGGAGCGCTAGACTTTTGCCTAAAAAGCGCTAAAGAGCGCTAGATTTGTAGGACTCTAGGTAAAATCAAATTTTTGTACTTAATAATTAATAATAATAATGAATTATTAATTATTTTATATATAATTTTATTAATTATAATTATTTATTATTAAATTAATAATAATTAATAATATAATTTGTACGAGACAGGTAATATCCTATTTCTGTCAATTTCCTAAGATTTCCTTTGAAATTCAATTTCGTCATTGATCCTAAATGTCATAAGAACATAGGAAATTTTTATAGTGGGCACACGAGGGGCCACTTCGGCCCATCGAGGTGACTCAACTATGTAAAAACTGCCTGTACATTGGCAATAACCAATGTACAGTTAAAAGATCACTCCAGTGTTTCCTGTATTTGTTTGTTAAAAGATTTTGGCAAGGCATAGGCCTTGTCTAGGGTTTGTTTTTGGTAACGACTGTGGCCTAGTCTATCTTATTGGGCTAGGCCTGGTCTTAGTGTGCCCTATACCCTATACCCTATACCCTAAGCCCTAGGGTATATGTTATATTTACTTAACTAAATCCAATCGTGAGTAAAGGAGTAACTTCTAAAAGTCGGCTCGCAGTGATAACTTGATGGATTTGAGTAAGATCATTAAGCAAACTGACCATGCCATCACTTAAGAACAAGAAATTTTCATAGTGGCCATACTAGGGGCCACTTCGGCCCATCGAGGTGGCTCCACTATGTAAAAACTGCCGGTAATTATTCGTTTTTACACCCAGTCTGTTTTTATGGTAAATGTACAGTATTACACCCGTCTCCCTTTCGAGGTGAAATTTGTTTTTCCTATGGTTTTTGGTGTGTTTTGAACGAATCTGACCTTCAAAACCGTCGGAAATGACTAGTTTTTGAGATACCCCCCCCCTCCCCCCCAGCTGGCAATGTCGGGGAAATCACAGAAAACGAGTCATTTCCGACGGTTTTGAAGGTCAGCTTCGTTCAAAAACACATCAAAACCATAGGAAAACAAATTTCACCTTCAAAATTGAAACCTAACAACCTAACCGGTTATTATTCGTTTTTTGACCCAGTCACACCCAGCTATAACAGCAATATATTGAATAACCAATCAACGCTGAATAAGAAAATATATATTATCTTGTGCAAATTTGTATAAAATGTACTTTTAAAAAAAATATATTTTCTACTTTCTAATATGTATGTATATAAATTTCGGTTGGTTTGTTTATTTGGGCTACCTTTTTTGGACTTTTTTGGAGATTTTTCTTGGCTTTTTTTGGCTACTTGGCCTTTTTGGGCTACTTTTTCTTGCTTTGGCTACTTTTTTCTGTTTCTGGTCAGTATGGTGGTTTTCGTTCTACTGGTATGACGTGTGAATCTTGTGAAGTTGATTTTGAGGACCTAATCCGCCTTGTTGGCCTCGATGAAAATAAAAGTTTAGAGGTTTTTTCCAATCACGACATAATTCTGACATCCGTGATTTGCCCTAAATGTAATACTGCCTGTATTTTAAGACAAGACTCGAAGGTGTTTAGGTGCCGTAAAAAAAATGGAAGGATGTGAAATCGTGGGTTTTACGTGCTGGAAATAGACGTCCTCATTACCGGCAGAACATCCTGATAATTCTACAGTTCTGCATCACTTCCTTACTGCAATTGCAGAACTATATCCTCCAAAATAAGGTGACTGGTTAGGTTAGGTGGTTAGGCTAAGTTAGGTTAGGTTGTGTTTAGCACGAATGCAAACTTTTCTGGTCGATTTGGAGGTGTTTTGCACGAATTTGCCATCCGTTTCCTGTGCAAATGCGTAGTTTTTGAGATGACGATATCTCGAAAACTACGTATTTGCACAGGAAACGGATGGCAGATTCGTGCAAAGCACCTCCAAATTGACCAGAAATGTTTGCCCTCATTATAAAAAGAGACTGGGTCAAAAAACGAATAATTACCCTAACCTAACCTAACAACCTAACCGGTTATTATGTATTTTATCACACAGTCATTTTACATACCAAAATATATTTTTCTAGTAGTATTTGATGTGATTTGTTCAAATATGACCTCCATTTCCGTCGGAAATGAGATCCAACAAAGTTATAGTACTTTGAAGTTTGGCTCATTTTCAAGGGAAATGGAAGTCAAAATCTAAGCAAAACATCAAATATTACTAGAAAAATGTATTTTGGTATTAATTAACCTAACCTAACCGTGGCTAAACGAGCCTAGAGTATTACCTTATTATGGATTAGGTGGTGGATACAGACGAGAGCTCGTTTAGCCAGGGTTAGGATCATTTAGCCAGGGTTAGGCTCGTTTAGCCACGGTTAGGTTAGGTAAGGTTGTTAGGTTAGGTTAATTAATACCAAAATATATTTTCCTAGTAATATTTGATGTGTTTTGCTTAGATTTTGACTTCCATTTCCTGTACAAATGCATAGAATAATACCATTTTTATGATAACATACTTTTATGGTCAATTTTGAGATGTTTTGCACAAATTTGCCATCCTTTTCCTGTGCAAATGAGTAGTTTTCAAGATAGTAATCTCGAAAACTATGCATTTGCACAGGAAATGGATGGCCATTTTGGGTAATTATTCATTTTTTGACCCATTTTCTTTTTATAATGTGAGCAAACTTTTCTGGTCAATTTTGAGGTGTTCTGCACGAATTTGCCATCCGTTTCCTGTACAAATGCATAGTTTTCGAGATATTGTCATTTTGAAAACTACACATTTGCACAGGAAACGGATGGCAGTTTCATACAAACCTCAAAATTAACCAGAAAATTTTGCACTCGTCATTTTCGTTTAAACTAACAAATTTAAACGAAAATATCATGACTTAACCTAACCAATCATCAAGGGCGTACAGTTGACCTAACCGGTGTCACTTACTGAACTGTCCGCAAAATATCATGCCTTAACCTAACCAATCATCAAGGGTGTAAAGTTGACCTAACTGGTATCACTTACTGAACTGTCCACAAAACATTAGGACCGATCAATTTGTGATGCATGATCTTTATGGGGGCTCCACCCCCGTACCCTGAGACCTAAATTATACAAATGATAATGTAATAACACGTGCCACCCTTGCATGGGTAGTCCGCTAAATTTCGCCTGCCCTTAAACTGAAACGACACACGTCATACTTCATCACAAAAAACCAAACTAAACAGACGAACAATTGCTAAAAATGATTTATTTGTAAAACAGGACAAATTGAATTACGCAGAAGTAGCCAGAATCACCAAAAATAAGAAATATTCACCAAATAGTCGATATATATTTATATATTGAAAAAACACCAAAAATAGGAAATATATTTTAATGAAAAAACATTTTATACAAATTTGCACAAGATAATATATATATTTTCTTGTTCAGTTTTGATTGATTATTCAATATATATTGCTGTTATAGCTGGGTGTGACTGGGTCAAAAAACGAATAATAACCCAGTTTTGTACAAAACCTCAAAATTAACCAGAAAAGTTTGCACACTTCATTTTTGTTTAAACTAACAAAAGGTTATTATTCGTTTTTTGACCCAGTCACACCCAGCTATAACAGCAATATATATTGAATAACCAATCAAAAACTGAATAAGAAAATATATATATTATCTTGTGCAAATTTGTATAACCCAAACCACGTGATAGAGGAAGGGTGAAAATAGTGATATCCATCAAAAACATGTTTTTGCCTGTGGTGGCACTTGGGTACCTTAAGACGTGTGACCCCTCATTTGTAGTTCTCTATTTTAGTCTGCATAAAAATGTCAAAATTTCAATGTACAAATGTCAATGTACATATTTTTTCAATAATTTTTAAAATATCTTGCAACTTGATACTCACATTCTTTATTGTTTGTATCTTTTAACAATTAATGGGAGTTTAATAAATGAAAATTTTTTGGGGGATTTCACTCTCTAGGGGGGGTGGGGGTCAAAAATAAAAAAGGGGGGAAAATTTTTATTATTGTTCTACACATTTGAATGTGGTATAATTTAATAGATCTCTTCATGCTGATTCTAAAAATATATAGTTTTATAGGTCTACAACAAGATGTTTGGGAGTTATTGCCCATTAAAATTAGGTGGTAAAGTGGGGGGGGGGCCATATCTCAAAAACTATGGATCATAGAAGTTTTTTATTTGAACCAGTGAAATCAGCACCTGGAAGAACCTCATATGTCAATTTTCATTAAAATCTGGGTCGGAGTGGTGACAAATTTTTAAATTTTTGGGTGATTTGTCCTGGAATGCCCCTAAAGGTACTCTTGGCTCAATCAGTGCAAAAAGCAATGTTTATAACAAAAATGTGTGTGAACTCTGGCTTCAGCATTTGTGCAGGTATTGGGGGAGAAAAAGCTTTGTCCAAATTCACTTCAATAAGCAAATTTCCCTGCCAAAAACAAATCCCTGATAAAAAGAAAAACCCAACAAACATTTAGGGATTATCCCCCAGCACTGGCATCAGTGGCCCCACAGGAATCCATGAGTGCAGTGATGCCAGAAAAGGGGGCAAAATTAACAATAATAATAATAATAAAGGTTCTAAAATTTTGGGATGTGTGTTTTTCATTAATATAATACAGTTCAAGATATAATTTAGTTCACAGCCTGAGAATGCTCAAAATCCATTATGATGCATATTGATAATTGAAGTTAGGTTTTCAATAAGGTTTATAAAGGAAATCAGGCATTCAAAAATGATTATGATATTTATATGATAATTTTAAGTGATCCAATCACGTTAGACATGGCCCTTATATCTAATGGTTAAGCAATACAGAACACCAATGATAAAAAGAAGACCAAGATTACCTACCGCACCATCAAGGAGAAGTGAGATGCTTTCCTTTCTCAAGTAATGGACATATGATTGCCTCAAAGTTTTGATTATTCTCTATACCGAGAGAATTTAAAATTTGTTATAATCAATTAAAAAGAGAAGAAAAATATTTTTAGTAACTGTGAAGGCCTGGCTTTCCAAAAAAGCTCTGGCCCAGTGGGGATTACTGAAACTTCCTGGGCCCTACTGAGGGGTTTGGGAGCTCTCAGGAATCCTTCCTAACTGTGGAAATTCCTACAAAACTTGTGGTTTTAACCACACCATCTCAACAAGAGTAGGGAAATGATCTGTAAATGATATAATTATGATGTTAGGCCTCACTTAGAATACTGTATTCAAGCCTTGGTCCCCTCACCTTAGACATGATATTGATATGCTTGAAGGTGTGCAACATAAGGCAACCAAGCTTATCCCTAACCTAAGAAGATTGGAATACAGGTATAGATTAAAGGAACTAGGTATGTTTATTTTTGAGATACAGTGGAGTTCCGAAGTTCATGATTAATTGGGACTGCCAAAATCGTCTTGAACTTTGAAATCACGAACATCGGAATCCATTTTTCATTAATTTTTGCTAATGCGTTCCAGAGCTTAGAAAAATTGATACCAATCTAAGAAAAACCAAAAATATTACAATTATGTACAGTACTACTAAACTAACAGAGAATAAAAAATAAAAGAGAATAAAAACTCACCATGTATTAATTTTGAAGTTACAGTAATACAGTAGTTAATGGTTGAAGTGGGTTACTGAGAAGTTGAGGCTTTGGATGATGATGCTGTAGAGGTGGATGGTGATCGGCTGGCTGGTTTAAAGAACTTCGTCTATTGTGGTTTGCTTTGCCGCACCTTTGAGTTCTTTCATTTTCATCTCATAGGGAAGAGTGCTTGATAGGATTCCATTGTAAACTTTAAAAGCTCCATCTTGCAGTGGATCTTTATCAGTGATCTCCTTAATGAGGTCTATGTAATAAAACAATTGTTTAAGATCATTCCTGGCAAGATCTTTTGGTTCATCTTCAGTTGTTTGGTTAGGGTCCGAATCTTCTGAAATGGCTTCCTCATCAAAGTTTAAAATGTCATCTTCAGTCATAACTTCACCGTGTGATTCTAAAAGGTCATCTATCATGTCAGAGGAAAGTTCAAAGCCAAGGTTGCCTCCAACTTCTACAATTTTTGCATTTAATTTCTCTGGAGAGAGAGCGTTAGGAAAGCCTTCAAAATCTGGAACTGGATGATTTGGCCATAGGTTATTCCATGCTGCCCACAGTGACTTTTCACTAACTTTCTCCCAAGCTGCAGCAATGTTTGTCACAGCATTTTTTACATTGTACAGTTGCCAAAATTGAGAGTGTAGGAACGTTTTCCCCTTCACTATCTGTCGCACGGAAGCATTCCTCAAATGTGAGTTTGTGATAATATCTTTTAAAGTTCGCAATAACCTGCTGATCCATAGGTTGAAGTATCAGCGTAGTGTTTGCGGGCAGAAACTTGACTGTTATGAAGTCACTTAGGGAACCTAACAAAGGTGAGTGTACTGGTGCATTGTCTATAAGCAGCAGCGCTTTTTTAGCCAGGTTTTTCTTTTTTAAGTAGGCTTCCATGGCTGGTTGAAAATAGCAAATGAACCAATCATCAAAAATAGCCTTCATAACCTAGGCTTTACAACTGCTTTTCCAAATGACAGGCAAATGAGATTTTACAACATTCTTGAATGCTCTCAGATTTTCTGAATGATAGACTATGAGCGGCCTCATTTTGAAATCCCCAGATGTGATTGATCCAACCAACAAAGTTAATCTATCCTTGGAAGCTTTATGACCAGGCAACTTGGCTTCTGCTTGGGTAATGTAAGTTGTTTTAGGCATTCATCTCCAGAATAAACCTGTCTCATCAAAATTAAAAACTTGTTCAGGCTTGTAGTCACTTACAATTTCATCAAATTCTGCTTTATACTTTTCTGCGCTTTCTAC
Organism: Bathynomus jamesi; assembly: GCA_023014485.1. Taxonomy (NCBI): domain Eukaryota; kingdom Metazoa; phylum Arthropoda; class Malacostraca; order Isopoda; family Cirolanidae; genus Bathynomus; species Bathynomus jamesi. The sequence continues at coordinate 280,588 of JAJOZX010000726.1, read as the reverse complement.
ATCTGCTGAAGCTGCTTCGCTGTGCATCACTACACATTTGATTCCAGTTCTATTCAAAAAATCTATTGAACCAGCCTTTACTAGCAGTGAATTCAAGCTGACATTCTGGATCTTGTTCTTTCAACTTTTGAAAGAAAACTAGAGCCTTCTCTCTTATGAGAGCGGAAGAAATAGAATCGCCCACTTTTTCCTTTTCACGCACCCACATCACGAGATGTTTTTCCATTTTTATAAGATCATCACCACAAATTTTTAAACTTTTAACTGATCCTGATGTAGCTTTAGCTGCTTGTTTATATTTTTCTTTGCTTTTCAAAATTGAGTCTACAGTCAACCATGATAAACTAAACATTTTTGATATTTCACTAGTTTTTAAACCTTTCTCACATTCAGAAATAATCTTTAGTTTAGTCTCCAAATCAGTGACATTTTTGGTTCTTTTATTACTTGATTGACTAACACTATCTACTTTACGTTTTGGAGCCATTTTGACTAAACACACTAGACCAAAAACTAGGTTATTTTTTCAAAATGATATCTGAAAAATACAGGATAAAATTAAAGCAGATTAAATCAAACTAAATATGTTGCTAATAAACAATAATAATAATACAGAAAATCAAAATCATAAATATGCAGATTTTCAGTAAAAAATCACGAACTTTGAAATTTTTGGTATAAAAAAGGGTGATCATGACTATGCGGAATCACGAACTTTGAGTCTCTCGAACTTCGGAACCCCACTGTATGTTGTATAAGGGGAGATATGATACAGATGTTCAAAATGTTTTCAGGTTTGGACAATTTAGATGTATGTAACTTTTTCTCACTGGAGGCTGATGAGATAGCTCGTGGACATAAGATAATTAGAAAACAGACTTATAGACTTGATCTACAAAAATACCTTTTCAGTCAGAGTAATAGATTTTTGGAATGACTTGCCATATGATGTGGTAAACAGTAGCTTGTTAATTTTTAAGAAAAATTTAGATGCTTTCATTAGTGAAAGAGTGAGTTTGTACATTGCAGAGCTGGGCAAGTTCCGCACACCTTCCGCACATTCGCACTGTGCGGAAGTGCGAAATGGTGGGCGGAGGTGCGGTGTGCGGTCACCTTGGTAAAAAGGTGCAGAGGTGCGGGTCCGGAAGGTGTGCGGATTGGTCCACACACACAGCTAAATACACTTTTTTACTTTTGTATTGTATTGTATCTTTTGTATTTGAGTAGCTGTGAATAAAGTAATATAGTATTAGTATAAAATTAAATGATATTGTATTCCAGTAATTTTCTGACCTCTCATAACAAAAAAATGACTTTATTGTATTAAAACTTTATTTTCATAATTAAATATTAAATAAAAGTTTATAAAAGTATTAATATATTAATGGAAACATATATTTCCTTGCGATAAAACTTTATATATATGTAAATAGGGTGTGGTTGTGCGGAAGTGTGAAAACTTAGAGGTGTGTGGGTGCGAACCTCCCATTTGGTGTGCAGTTGCCCAGCATTGGTACATTGTATATAGAGTATATTCTTAGTCAAGTTATTTAGGCTACTTTGGTGGTAGTAAATAGTTATATATTAATTAGTTTACTTGAGATTGACATTTTGCAAGATTTTATTATTATTATTATTATTATTTATTATTATTATTATTACCACCACCACCATATTAAAATGTAGCTCATGACTTCGATTACCTCGATAGGTCCCAGTGGCTTCATTGTAAACTTTTCAAATGAAATGTAAGTGGAAGTGAAAAGACTTTTTTGCTATGTTCAAAGTTTTTTTTACAAGTTATTGAAGGATTATAGTATTAATTCTGTGACTTACTTTATTGGAATTATTGAAGTATAAATAACTCTATTCCCAAGTTGTAAGTTTATTTAACTTAATATTTAGAAAGTTCTAGGGTTCACTCAGTGCAAGCCCAGTTTTTTGTTGATTTCTTAGGCCCCCATTAGCTCATTCCATCCATAATTTTTGAACATACCATACAAGTACTTTGATGAAATATCTTCAAAAGTTCATTTAGCCACTTCTTCCTCGGAGGGCCTTATATATATTAAGCTTATTCTCCAATTTTTTTCTCAACATTGTTGGTGAAAAGTAATAAAAACAAACAAAATGGCTGAAGTTAAAGTTTTGGGGTTTATTAAAAAATTTTTTTTAGCTATATGTTAGCAAAAGGATTTCCCCAACCTAAAACTCAATGTTCTTATTGCAGGTTTCTACTTGACACAGTATAATCCATTCATCATATTCTGCCTATCAGGCAGGCCCAACTCGTGTCCCACCAAAGTGTTCTATCCTGAGTAGTGATGTTAAAAAAGTTTTTTTTATGTCCATATTTTTTTATTTTATTTTTTTATTTTTTTTTTTTTAATAATTAATATAGATATTGCCAATTTAATTATAAGGTATACCTTTGCAATGATATATATTATAAAAATAAATAAATAAATAATAAAATAGGCCATATGGTTATGTTATAATGTTTCAGACCAACAAAGACCCTAGGATCCACTCATGGCTGGTCTACCTAACTGTGTTCGTGTATTGTGTATGTCCTCCGTGGTGGCGGAGGGGACCTACAATTTTACGTGGGTTCCGAACCACAAGAACATAAGAAATTTATGTAAAAACTGCCGGTAAATTGGCAACGACCAATTTTTACGAAACTAAATAATTATCAATTTAAAACTAATTAATTATTGATTTAAAACTAAAGATAGGATCTCTGATCCAGAGGATCAAGTCATAATAGACTACTATCCACAAATATGTTACACTCTATATCTATTTATAAAGGACATGCAAATATATCGGATACCAGTATAGAATGTCCTTTTCAGCCTATTTACAGAAAAAAACTGGCCTCTTTCTTGCACTGAAAGTCTTGTATCTTGAGATCCGTTAAACTTGCGAGAACACTGGCTGGGAGCTGACTGCCCATTGTCCAACCTTTCCAGGACTCTCCAATCCATGCCTCGGATTTTGAATCTCCCACTTAACTATCCTTTAGACCCGCGATGACATATTTTCTCCCCAGAGACCATCCATACATACACATACACCCATATACATATATACATAAATACTTATATACACATTAGGGTGCATTAAACGCCCCATGATTTTCAAAACGTTGTTGGATTTTAATGTCTATTCCCTCAAATGTTACACTTGTTGGTAGAAGTATGTATGCAAAAAATAAATCAAATCGGAGGTGGTCCTGGGTGGCCACCGGCCACTTTTATATATTTAGTAGTGATGCACCGAATATTCGGCAAATATTCGGTATTACTTATAATACTAATATACAAATATTCGGTATTACTATACTTACATTGATTGAAAGTTGAAAATGTATAAAACACAACGCCAATGTCACTACTACAACTTTGCTTGTTTCCGCAAATTTGGCCTCGCTTTGCGGTCACATTCAACCACTTGAAGAAGATTTTGGAAGTGGTCTTGTCCTCTTGCAGCTGAGACAAAATCAGTTGTGAGCTTTACTGCTCTCTCCGCAGGGTCATTCACAACATTTAACCCATCCACAATGGACTTGGCTGCCTTGAAGTGGTCATTGTTCTGCTAATTGTCAACATCCTCTGTTAGGAAGGTCATATCCAGGTGAAGAAGGTTCACTGTAAACCACGAGTCCTCGTTCACAAGATCAGCCAGGGTTGTCGCTTCTGTAATTTTTGGAAATGACGGTTTGCCATATCCAGAACCGTAGCGGTGTTTTGGAGTGCTTGGCATTTCATCTGGTTGTATGGCCAGTAACACATCTGCAAGGGCACGACGCTCCTTTTGAGGTACTGCATTGCTGAACAGTGCCAAAACAACCAGTTCTGGGGTTAAATACCACAAATGTCTATCAAAGGCTTTCACAGCGCTGACTGAAATGATTGAGTTGACAGCTTTATAGTTGAGCAGAGTCTTGTATAAGCACAAATCAAACCATGGGCATTTGAAGCAGACTGACATATGAGCCACCAATCACAATAAATATAAACAACAAAAACAACAAACTCCTTCAGTTTTTCCGTTGATGTTGTGTTGTTACAGTTCCTCGAGGTAGTACAGAAATTTGCTCTTCAAGTAGGCATATTTTGATGGAATAAAGAATCTTTGACATCCACCTTGCTTTATGCATGGCCCCAGGTCTGTGGAGTGCTCCTTGTTTTGTGACATCATCATCGAGGACTACCTGGCAGAGTTGTGCCATTTCCTTGTAGTCTTCCCTACAGTATGAAGCGCTTGTGCGGATTGTGCTTAAAACCTTGTTTTTGCAGGATAAAAGCAGTTGTTGTGCATCGTCATTGTACATTGAAATGTCAATTTTGGTTAAACTTTCATCCTTTGCATGCGATATGCGTTCCCAATTCTTCTGGAATCTTTGGAACAAAGATGCTTCTGGAGACTTTGATGTCTCAATTTTGAGAGCGTCAAACACATGGTCCAGTTTTGATTGAATGGTAACACAGGCATCTGTAACGTGTCCAGTGTTTGATGCTGTTGTGTCAAAACATAAGTTGACAACTGACTGTTTGCACTTCCATGAATGTAGAAACGTGTAAGTGTGCTCGGCAATGATGTCACCTGATGACATATCACTTCCACGAGGATATCTAGCCACTCCCAGTAGCTTTACATCAGTGCATTCCCAACCAACACTGGCAATCTTTCTTCCTTGCCATTCTTGTTTGTGAGCGTATGCATCTGCTTGCCATCCCAGTGAAGTGTTGCAGCTGTTGGGGCGATCCAATTTTCTCGAATATCTTTGGCGATAGCACTTGTTATTGATCGTCGAGCCTTATCAGCAGTTGAATACGACTTGGCCACACAACGTGGATCACCTCCTGCCTCTTGAATTACAGCTTCGGTGAGCACAGCCTGTTGAACAGGAGTTATGTTTAGTCGAGTAGCAACAGACACGACTGAAGGCCTTTTCAGAATATCATGAGGAATAAAGGCAGACGTACCTGCATATGTTGATCTGTGGTGACTACGCTTCCTTTGAAGCTCTGGAATCGCCTCTTCTTCAGTTTCTTCCAAGCTATCTGCAGAGGCACTATCATCAGAGCATACAGAACTTTTCATCTCTTGTACACTGGGTGATTCATGACGTTCTCGTCTTGAAGCTTCCGCTAAGATGCGTTTTTCTTTTCTACGATCTTTATCAGCTTTCTTCTTGTCAACACTACCAAATGAGGCTACTCTGTCAGATTTCATTGACTCTAAAAATGCTCTAGCTTCCTCATTCTTAATGTTTGTCATTGCATCTTTTGTCCATACACCAAAGGTCTTATCAAGACATTCATTCATGGATTGCAACTTAGCCAAAGTGTTTGGAGATTCTCTGCGAGAAACAGGTATTTGACGCAATTTGTTATTGTCATTAAGAAGGTCAAGTATTAGTTTGCAGCATTGATGGTCTGAAAGCATAGGAATATTTGCTTTAGTGTAGAATGTTTTCAGCTGGATAAGGACTATGCTGGCAGATTTCCATTTGAGTGGCTGTGTTTGTTTGCCTTCACATATTTCTTTCTGGATGTGCCACATCACGCATCGAAGAACCTGCCGGCAAGTTGGGAGGCGGACTCCTGTCAATGTACCATCTCCTTCTGTAAGAGCATTGCCAAGACCAAAAATGGCACTTGCTAATCTGGTCTTCTTAGCTTCCATTGTTTCTGAAAGACAATAAAGGATATTATTAGACTATAAGTGAAGTTTCGTTTATGGTACATGTTTTATGTAAATCACCCCTTTAGGGTGCATCAAACGCCCTTAGGTTCTTGGATTTTAATGTCTATTCTCTCAAATGTTATGTAAATCACCCCTTAGCAACTCTATATTAAAAGAAACAATGTAAGTAGTCAACTGGTTGGTAAATAAAAAAAAAATTTTTTTTACATAGCGTGGCCCCCAAAATTGCCGCGAAAATATAAAAGTGACCGGTGGCCACCCAGGACCACCTCCGATTTAATTAATTTTTGGCATACACACTTCTAGCAACAAGTGTAACATTTGAGAGAATAGACATTAAAATCCAAGAACCTAAGGGCATTTGATGCACCCTAATTACACATTTATATCTATTATATACCCCATACACACGCATACATCCAGAATTCCAGATACATACGCACGCATACTCACATATATACCTACACAAACTCATACACCTCTATTTCGCCCTTTCATTACCTCCGAGATCATTTAGCGCACACAGTAATATCCATACAGCCAAAAGAAACCGATTAAGCACGGACAGAGCAACAAAGCTAGTATTTATATCCCAAAATGCAAAATTCCAAGAAAGTGAAGTAAAACATGGTGCTACATTGGCTTCATCAACATCCAAATCTGCAATAAGTACCAGTACCTGTGATATTGAAACTATATGCTCTAATCAATCTAGTGATAATGATTCTTCAATGGAAATAGAATCAGATAATGAAAGTTAAACAGCATTAGGTTAACACAAAGGTTAAAGAAAGAGATGAATATTTTTTTTTTTTAATTTTTATATTTGGAATATATATATTTATTATATTGTTTTATACCAGTATTATGTATATTATACCAGTACCTGTGATATTGAAACTAGCATATATGCTCTACCCAATCTAGTGATGATTCTTCCATGGAAATGAAGGTTAACAAAAAGGTTCAAAAAAAGGTGAATATTTTTTTTTCTATCTGAAATATAAGCACACCGGACAAAAAATTAGTCACCCCTAATAGCACCAATAGTAGGAAGTTCAAGGTCACACAGAGGGCACTGATGTAGCATTGGTAAGTGACAAGTAGCGGTGACGTAGCACACAGGATCAGATCTGTTTCGTGAGGTGGTGAAGAACAAAGTGTGTGTTGGATATAGTCTGCAAAATGGGTCGTGAGGCAGACGTTACTCAGTGGCAAAAAGGAGCCATCGTGTTTGGCAGAGCCCACGGACACAAAATGTCTGAAGTAGCCCAATTTGTTGGTGTGTCAATACGTACTGTCCAGCAATTTTACAAAGAGTGGTGTAGTTCGCAATCAACTGAAACTCGACGGCGTAACTGTGGCTGGAAAACAATTCTCGACAATAGGGACCGCCGCCATGTTTCTTGTCTAGTAACTGCAAATCATTTTCAAACCAGAGAACAATTGCTCCAAGAAACCAATGAGGTTCTCCAGCGACCAATTTCCGAATGGACATTGCGACGAGAACTGCATGCGATGGACATCTGGAGCAGGGTACCACAAGAGGCGAAGACGCTGCTGTAACAGCAAGTCACAAATTGGCACGTTATAAATGGGCTCAGAGGCACAAAAAACTGGACTGCGGCAGATTGGAAACGTGTAATTTGGTCCGATGAGTCCCATTTTTGTTTGTTCTCCAATGATGGGAGGCGACGAGTACATCGCAGGTCCAATGAAGCCTTTAATCCTGAATGCGTCGAAGGTGTTGTTCAGGCTGGAGGTGGTTCCGTGATGTTCTGGGATGTTTTTCATACCACGAAATGGGCCCTCTCGTTCCAGTGACGAATTGAACCAGTGAACCCGTACCTCGCATACTAAACTCGCTGGATTAGTGCGGTTATCCAAGGCCAGAGGCGCCATCACACGTTATTAGGTACATTCTGAGAGGGGTGACTAATTTTTTGTCCGGTGTGCTTATATAATGGTACTCTTGCCAATCACAATTATGTATATTGTTTGAAACGAGGAAGAATGTTTTATGTTCTAGTTAAAAAATATATATACATATAAAAAATGAGGGTTTGTTTTTCCTTTCTATTATATACTTTTTGTGTGATTCAGTTTTTCTAAAAGATGACTATATATACTAGGTATAACTGTATAAGCATGGTAGTATAGTTAAATTATAGGTAATACTAATATACTTATTAGATTAAAGGAAGAAAAATATGGAATAAGTTTAAAACAAAAAAAAAACAGACTATCTTCGTTTTAAACAAAAAAAACGACAATAAAAAATGACTCTCATCACTAATCCTGAGCTATCCTTTTCATCTCATGGTAGCTCCTGCCTGCCTTCAAATCATCTAGCACTGCTTTCCTTTTCCTTCCCCTCAGCCTTCTACCTTCATATCTACTCTCCATCACCACCTTCAACAATCCTTCTCTCAACGTGTGTCCTATCCATTTCTTCTGTCTTTCTCTTATCACCTTAATGAATCTTCTTTCCTCCCTCACCTGTTGCAGTACTTCCTCATTATTTTGGTATTCCCTCCAGCTTACCTTTAACATTCTTCTCCAAATCCACATTTCAAAACTTTCCAAGAGTTTCTTTTCAGTTGTTTTCAGTGTCCCATGTTTCTGCTCCATACAGTACCACATTCTATATCAAGCTTTTTACTAACATTTTCTTCAGCTTCAAGTTGAGTTTACCTGTAAGTAGTCTTTTCTGTCTCAAAAGCTACCTTACCCATACCAATTCTAGATCTTACTTCCTTATTGCAATCTCCATTGTTGGTTAATAAACTTCCCACCTCATCTGCTTCCTCCATTTCGATGTTATTAGGTTTGTTCTCTTTATCATACAGTTCTTCAATATACTCACTCCATCTCTCCCTTATATATTTTGGTCTTTTCAGTTTTTCTCCATTTCTCCCCTCTATTTCTCACACTCCCAAGCTACTTTTTTCCATCTATTTATGTCATTAACTTTTTGGTACATTAAATCAGTTCTTCCTTTCTTTTCTAATTCCTACATTTCCCTGCACTACTCTTCAAGCCACATCTCTCTTGCTTTATCAGTTTCTCTTCTCAGTTTGTTATTCAACTGTCTGTATTGTTGTCTCCCTTCTTCTGTATTTATACTCTTCCATTTTTTCTTCCTTCCATTTTGTCAAGCATCTCTGTAGTGACCAGGGTTTCCTTGCTTTTCTTTTCACATTACCAATATTTTCCTGTGCACTCTCCTTTATTATATTCCTCAGTCTACACCATCTTTCTTCACTTGTCATATGAATGTGGCTGTCATTTCTTTGCCTCCTTATTTCTTCATTCACCATTTTAGCAAAAACTCCTTTGTTCTACCTTCAGTTTTTCAGTATCCCATTTCTTCCTTACTTTATTCTTTTTCAGTCTTCTCCCTCACCATATTTTCCATTACCACAAAGTTATAATTGGAGTCAGCATCTGCTCCAGGATAAGCTTTTGAGTTCTTTACTGCATTTCTATATCTCTGTCTTACCAAAATAAAGTCAATTTAGAATCTTTCAGTGTCTCCTAGTTTTTTCCATGTGTATCTCTTCCTTTGTGATTTTTGAACAAAGTATTAGTCACCATGAGTTCTTGCCTTCTGCAAAATTCTACTAGCTTTTCTCCTCTTTCATTTCTTCTACCTAATCTGAATGGTCCAACTTCCCTTCCATCTTTTCCCTCTCCAATCGCACTATTCCAGTCCCCCATGATTATTACATTAGTATTTCTTCCATGGGCTTCAATTATTTCCTCTATTTTATCATACATCTCTTCTTCCGGATGGGTGCTTGTTAGTCATATACACTTGCATGACAAATGTATCTACTTTTCACCTTTCATTCTTATCCTTCCTCTAAGTGAAATAGCAACTCCTCTCTCAGCCCTGTTGCCACCAGAATAAATTACTCACATCCCACTAATAAAATCCTCCTCCTCCTCCTCCTCCTCCTCCTCCTCCTCCTCCCTCCTCCTCACCATCCAACTTCTGACAACCCTATGACATCTATACTCAGCCTAATCATCTCTTGTTTGATGTTCTCTAACTTTCTGGTCTGTTCATTGTTTTTACATTCCACATCCCAATCTTTACTTTTTTTGTTGTGTCTCAGGGAATTTGCCTGATAATGACCTGAGAAGCCCTGCTGCTTCCCTTGCCAAGCACGGCATTACCTATTCTTTGACTGGCAACTCCATTTATGCTGTTATTCCTCTTTCTTTCTGTGGACATTTTCCCGAGTTTAACAAGGGCATATTAGTGAAGTAATTGCCCATTGCGTTCTTTGCCGCAGGATAAATGAATTTAGTAACACTTGTCAAGGTTTGTGAACTTCCTCAGAACAGAGGAAGTATAACCTAAGACTTTTATTCTTCACATAAGCTCAAAATTAGGGTACAAAGTCTTCTAATTTCCAACTTTCTGCTTTGCAAGTTAAAAACCAAAGCATCTGCATGTACAGATGGTGAAATGTGACAGTGTAATAAAAATATAAAAAAAATTAGATAGGTATACAATTCTTTTTTTCTTATAGACTATGAATACTGTATTAGCAAAACTTACTTGATATGCCCATTAGTCTACCCCTCTTCCCCTTTTCCCTTGGCAAGGGTATGATGTACTGGATACTTTATTAAGTACAAGTAAATCATTTGTCTATTTTAAGATTCTAAAGTCCATTAGAGAAAAGGGAAAATTGGTTACCTATATATTATTTTTTTTCTGTCTCAAATGAGCAAATTTAAAAACTAAATAAATATTAATTTTTTAAGTTCTTGACTTGAAAATAAGTATTCACATGAAACATGCCATAATGCATGTTAACAAAGTTAAAATAATAATTAAAAAAATCACATTTCTATTCCTTTGAACTGTGCTTAGTGAGTTGGGCCCTTAAAATTCTAAAGTGGGCAAATAATGATGCTTAGTAGATAACTAGACATCTTTCATTTTAACTCCCAAAGCAGGGCATAGACTAGGTGTGTCTATTTGGAATTTCATACTATTTTTCTTTTTCCAGGATATTTGCCATCTACAGCCTAGATTTCAAACTTTTTTTATAAGAGAATTACCTTTTCAAAATGAAATTTGTAACGAGTTTATTGCTAATTACTTTAGGGTTGATGACAGATGGTTACACAGTTGGTAAGTTACAAAGCCAGTACCGTATTTACTTAGGGGAAAATCTTGAAATGTAAAGTCTTGGCAAGATTAATTTTCCGTAGTTTTTCTTTATTTCTCTTGGTCTGTCATAATTAGGCCTATTGTACATATATATAATCGATACTGTTTTTGATAGGCCTATAGACTTTGCTCGCGCAGCTATTTTAATGATAATGTGAACATAGTAAAATAGGATTGCGAACATTTTCACTATCAGGCTTATAGAACCATATCATAGTTTAATCATAACTAGATCTACATTTATGAAAAATGCAGATTTTTTTTACTTGGTCATTAATCTATTCATTTGGGTGGGGGGTATTAATTAGTCACTTTATTTTTATAACTTTGAAAGAAAACCTATTAATTTATTAATTAATTGAAACCAAAATTAATGTGAAACTGTATTCATAGGCTTACATATAGCTAAATATGGTTTTATAATTTTGTAACTTTAAATTTGAGATATAATTAAGTTAAAAATTAATGAAAATAGCTATAGCTATGGGGGTTGAGGGACTTTTCAGAATGGGGAAATTAGTGTAGAATAATTTAGTATTTCTGACCTTAATCAGGCAACTGAATTAGTTCAGCAGAGATTTCCCGTAATTTCCACAGACAGAGCAAAGTCTAAAGTAGATATAATTGTAAATTCTGCCAGTGATCAAAAGTAATGAAAAGTTCTGACATTAATTTTCTAATTGTTGTGAAAATCTCTCAGGATTTGATGATGACGACATTCAGGAAGTGACATACAATGAGTAAGTGTGTTTTTTATTTTTAGCAGTAAGCAAAGCCATGCCTTTATGTCAGGGTTGGTTGATTTAAATCAGTATATGAATAAAATAAAAAAAAGTGAAAACTACTAATCTCACTACAGTATAGGTAATACATAAAGAATGGTAATGAACTTTGTCATTTATTTTTCAATAAAACAAGGTTTTCAAATTTACTTAGAGCTCTATTGATTATAGTGACAAATTAAGATAATGTGTTACGGTAACCTTTTTTTTAAAACATTAATTAAAATCATAATAGCCACTGGCCTAAAGTGAATAAACATTTATAGAACATATTTATTATTTCTATAAAGTATCAATAATTAATTTCAATTTTTATTCCACTGATTTGATATAAAACATATTTTATTTCTAGAAAACATTTAAGGTCATCTGGTCATGATAGTTTAATTTGCTGACCCAAAGCAAAGAATTATGGAGTTAAAACTTAAATAATAAATATATATATATACATATATATATATATATATATAGGGCGTCCCAAAAAAATGTATACACACTTTAACAGCTGATAGCTCAATTGATGTTTCTTTCTTTCCAAGTTAAACCCATTAGAATTAATAATGGCAGTCAGACTAAGCTTTGAACAAAGGAAATTCATTCTAAAATGCTACTGGAAGTGTGAAAACGCAGTTGAAGTGCAAAGACAGTTTAGGAGGGAGTTTCAAACAGATCCACCAACGCGACTTACCATCACTCGAATTAGAGATAAGTTTGAAGCTGATGGAACTGTTCAGAATGTCCACAAGAAGCGTTCCGGAAGACCACGGACATCGACAAGCCCCACAAAACAAGAAAGAGTACTGGAAACGTATCACCAAAGTCCAAGAAAATCTGTGCGGCAAGCGAGTCGTGAGGTAGGAATTTCAGAATTGTCTGTCCAACGCATTGTGAAGCGCTGTCAATGGAAAAGTTACATTCCAAGATTAGTCCATGCTATTAATGAAGATGATCCGGACCGAAGAGTGGAGTATTGCGAGTGGTACTTGGCATGATGTGGATGTGGATTGGACGAAGGGGTTTCGTAGAATACCCTCCGCGTTCACCAGACCTCACACCACTAGACTTTTTTTTATGGGGATACTTAAAAGACACAGTCTACGCTATAAAACCTGCAACAGTCGCTGAATTGAGAGCAGCCATTGAACGAGAATGCACACAAATACCAAACGAAATGTTTCGTGATGTTTGCGATTCCATTGCTTCGCGTTATCAGCAGTGCCTGGACCAGAACGGATGTCAGTTTGAAAACAGGCATTGACAAAACAATTAAATAATGTCTGTAGATTCTATTACATTTTGAAAATGAAATGTATTTTAATAAACACTGCCTTTATAATTATTTAAAGTTTGTATACATTTTTTTGGGACGCCCTGTATATAATCATATATATATTATACACACACACACACACACACATATATATATATATATATATATTATATATATATATATATATATATATATTACACACACATACATACATACATACATACATACATACCCCCTGCAAGGGGGTTCTAAGCTCATGCTCTTAGTGCTCTTTGTGCTCGTTTGTACGTGCTTGTTCCTGGAGGTTTCACGTGCGCCCTCCCGGCCCTAGCACCCAAGGATGATGGGGCTCGACCCTGCAGTCCTTGTCATCCTTGGTCTTTTTCCACTTCGACTGTCCCCTCCACCCTTTCTTTTTCCTCTGTCTTTCCTCTCACTTTTTCTTTGTTTTTCCGCTGAGATATGCCCTTTAAATAGAGGCGAATCGGTTCTTCCTGAACTAAAAAAAAAAAAAAAATACATACATACATACACACATACACACAGTATTTCTAAATTACAAATGAAAAGTACAGTATAGCTCTTGAATCCTAATGCTGATTGAAAGTTTTGAAAAGGAATACTAATTTTGCAGCTTTTGCAGCTCAAATTAAATAAATTGATTTTATACAGTATAGTGTAGCTTATTAAATGTATAGCATATTATAAAAATAAGAAAATAAAAATGGAGAGGTATAACATCTTTATCATTCCATATATATATATATATATATAATTTATCGTAATATAGTAATAATCCTCTTTTAACTGTTAGCCTAACCCAAGTGTTGCCCTTGGTTTCCTTGTACTCAGAAGGTGTTCATTGCAACAGTTGTTGCACTCTAGGCCTAGAATAAATCTTAGATATATTCACAAACTGGCACCTTCCACATATTGCAAAGGTGCAATTTCTTATCCAACCTTGGAGCCACATTAACTGTTTAACCCTTTAATGCCGAACTTTTTTGTAGGGTTAAGTTTAAATGCGTGTATTTGAAACTCTACATATTCGATCAGTAGGCTTTAAAGGGTTAAATAGCTAATACAATTTAGTTTGCTTCAATTACTTCATGTTATTAGTGCTACAGGAACTTATAGGAATGAAAAGGATCTTTTTGTGTGTTGTTTTAATGTATCTGAACATGGAGGAAAAAATCAAATAAATCTGATTTTTTTTTATTTAAAAAAAAAAAAAAAAAAAAAAAAAAAAAATCACCAACCCTGCTTTATGTAGAGCAGGGGTGGTGAACCTTTTTACAGTTGTGTGCCAATAAAAACATGTAAACCATAAAAAATTTTTGCATGCCTACCAAAGTTTATATATATAATATATATATTATATAATATATATATATATATATATAGTACACCAAATTATAAATATTAAGTCTGTTATTTTATACTCATTATTGCATTTTACTTAGGCATGTCAGGCAAATTTGATCACGTGCCATAGGTTCATCACCACTGATGTAGAGTATCATATTAATGATGTTATTATTATAAATTCATTTAAAGCTGCTTAATCCATATCTCATGAATGGCCAAAATAATTTTTCTTAACCTGACCATTAGAAGTACGGTAGTGTTTTTGTATTGAGCCTTTGATGTACAATAGCTATTTGTATGGGTCTAGCCTAATTTCATTTAAGTTTGTCTTTGGTAATGAGTAAATATGCTGCTAAATGCTGTGAAACATTATTAATGTAAAAAGAACAAAAAATACTGTAGAATTTGTGTTTAGACTTGTTTTAGATACTGTTCTAAATAAAATGGCCAAAACTTCATTATAGAACAATATTTTTTTTAATTTCAGCTAAGATGCTGTGGGGGGTTGTGAAGTTTCTCACAACCCCTCCTGGGTGGTTATGAAGTTTTTTACAAAACCCCCCCCTAATTTTCAAGTCCTATCTGGTTCTTCTCACAAGTTTTTCTCCCCACAGGAGTCTAGTTAGTAAGCCTGTTAACTGTAAAAAATACTGTAACTGTGCCAGACCAGGGCTGGGATACTCATACTCAGTACTTGTACTCATTACTCATGAGTACCACTTTCAAAGTACAGTACTCGTACTTGTACTCGTAAATTTTAAAATTCAAGTACTCGCACAAGTACTTGTACTCGGGATGTAAAGTACTCCTACTTGTGAGTAGTTTATGAGTACTTCACAAATTTTTGTGTTTTCAGAAATGTAATTAGATATGGCAAAAATATTAAATCATTTTAAAATTCCCCCAAGTCATCAGGGGATGTAAGAGCAAGATGCAAATACTGTGACATTTTCATATCGGGGAATATGAAAACAACATCCAATTTCATCAAACACATGAAGGTAAGTGTTATCATTTACTTTAGCATTTAAAATAAGGATCAAATGAAGTTCTATATATATTATTGATTATTATTATATGATTTTCAGAAAAAGTATCCTTCAGTTGATACCACAGCAGCAAAAGGGAAAACAACGGATAATTCTTCAAATGAATGCCTGAACCTAGATTTTTTCATTTCATCACCCACAAAGTATGGTGCAAATCATCCAAGTCAAAAAAGTATGACTGATGCTATAGTTGAAATGATTGCTGGAGACCTTCTACCTTTCACACTAGTAGAAAGTCCAAGATTCAAAAAACTCATGAACATAGCTGACCCAAAGTTTGCCATACCAAACTGCAAATTTCTCGCATCAAAATTATTAGTGGACAAAAAATGTTGAATAGAGGCATCAGTAAAAGAAATTTTGGAAAGTGCAGAACATGTATGCCTAACTATTGATTTATGGTCCAATCACGAGATCAAAGGGTTAATTGGTGTGATGGGACATGGCATAATAAACTGGACTATGAAGTCATTCATGCTGGTTTGCGGAAGATTCAAAGGTCAGCGCACAGCAGAGCACATTCATAAACAATATTTAGAGATAGTGGACCAGTTTAATATAGGTACTAAAGTAACCACTATTGTTACTGACAATGCTGCCAACATCACCAAAGCTTTCAAAGTATGCTTACCAAACTTTGAAAATGAAGGTCAAGATCAGTCAGATAAAGACTTAGATTCTGACTGTGAAATTAGTGATAGTGAAATGGATATACTTCCAGAAGATTTTGAAGGATTTGAAATCTTCCACTACCTTCCATAGCATCAACCGTGTTTTGCCCACACAATTCAGCTTGCAGTTAAAGATGGCTTAGCTCATGCATCTCCTGCTCTTACAAGAATCATTGACAGAATTTCTAAGCTTGTTGCTTTTGTTCGAAAATCTACATTAGTAACAGACCTGTTACAACAAGAAAAAAGGCTGCAGCCAGCAAACTTGACAAGATGGAATTCACAACTCACAATGATTAAATCAGTTTTGAATACTGGTATTTCAGAAGATAAATTAAACAGACTGGAGACAGTGAAAATCACAAGCTATGAAAGAACAGTATTACAAGAAATGTGAGAGATTCTCCAACCTTTTGAGGAAGTAACACTCTGTGCAAAAAGAAAAATCTGTGAGTGCAAGTCTAATGATATCATCAATCAAAGGGTTGAAACACAAATTGAGGTATACATGATGTTTACATATTTGCCATGATACAGAGCATCGCAACTCTAACAAAATGGCATTAATTGCAAAAGTATCAGCAATAAATATGACAGTTGATGATAATCCACCCAAAAAATAAAAGCTAATGAAAGCAAATCCTGGACCAAGCATTTTTTACTTCATGAATAATGAAGAAACTGCTCAAAGTGAATCCTCAGTACCCATGTGCGATGAAGTAACAAAATACTTAGAGAGGTCATGCATAGATCACGAAAGTGACCCATTGCTCTACTGGAAAGAAGAGCAAGTAGTGTTTCCGAAGCTTGCTCTCCTGGCAAATAAATACCTTAGTGTCCCAGCTTATTCTGCCCCTGTGGAGAGACTATTCAGAATTGCAGGGAACATCTTCCATCCAAATAGATGTTCTTTGAAGGATACAACTTTCCAAGATATTATGTTTGTTAGATGTAACATGTAACATTAACTACTAAAGCTGGTAGGAGTAAATTAATCATTAAAATCAATTAGGCCTACGTTATTTAACCCTTTCACTCAATGGGTAGACAATTGTATAGCTGAAAAATAAACCATATTGATTCTTATATAACCACACATAAAGGCAAATTTCTTTTTTACCCTATGTCATAATTCGTCAGTGAAAGGGTTAATGTAATTGTGGAGATATATTTTAAATAATTTTGAATTTGAATTTTTAATTTAAATTTGGAATTAAATTATTAATTTTGAATTTAAATTTGTAATTGTAGATATTTATTTTAAATAATTTAGAATTTGAGTGGTGTGTGGGTGATTGTAGTGGTGAATGTTGCTTCACATTTATCTTGTCTCTTGGACTGTGTGATTAATAAACATTACATAAACTGTCATTGACTATCTACATAAATTACACTGTGTACCACAGCCACCTACATAATCAATTTTGGAGAGTGCACCATTTGTAAATTTTACCTTAAATAGATGTTGAATAAATTTGTAATTTTTCTAATAAATTTGGAAAAAAAGGTTAGCAATCAATTGGAGAGTGAAGGCGCAACTATTAAGGGATGGAGGAGGTTGCATTTAGCATTTCAGGTAATATTTCAGACTCTGGAAATGAATGTACTCGTATGTACTCATGAGTACTTTTCTACGAGTATCACTACTTGTACTCGTACTCAGACAAAAAAAAACCGTACTCATACTTTACTTGTATAAATCTGAAGTACTCGTACTTCTGCAGTCCATACTCATCACAGCCCTGTGCCAGACTGTATTTGATCTTGGAAGCCTATTAAAAGGTTATGAAACCCGAGTTGATTGCTAGATAGACAGGCTGAGATTAATACAGACGTGTCCTTTTGGAAGCCAAGGGAGTTTGGAAAGCCTTTAAAGGTATGATGATAAGTGCTCTAGGGTCATTCCATGTCAAATCAGACACCAAAAATGTCAACCATCTCCAATTTTGTTTATACTTAGTACACTTAAGGACCCTTATGAGAAATGTAGATACCCAAAATTTCACACCTCTGTGACCTCAGGGTGCCAAGATATGAGGTCACAAAAGTTGACCTTTTGACCAGATTTTTTCAAAATTTAATATATATATCTAAATTGTCATATCTTGGCTTCTACTGGACCGATTTACTTCATTTTTGTGTCATTTTAAAGCTTGAAACGAGTAGAATCGTTTGTCTATCTTGAAATATATATCATGAATGATTCATAAAGTTATAGAAGTTGGAAATATTTGAACTTTAATAAAAAACAAATATAGTCTCCAATTTTTAAAATCTTTTGTCCCAAGGTACCTCTATCCAAGCACAATACAGGCATGCCTCGGTTTATGAATTAATTCGTTCCTAGAGAGCGTCCGTAAAGCGAAACTTCGTAAAGCAGAGCATTATTTCTCATACACTTGATGTTATAATCAAGGGTTACGTTTTCAGAACAAAATTTTACATACAGAATTATATAAAAATCGCAAGAAAAGGTAATAAAACAATGGTTTGTTCATAGAATGCATCATTTTAAATAAAAAATAATCCTTTAAAATAAAAAAGAAAGTGAAGAAATATTGAAGTGCAGTATTTAGTTTTCATTTGATGCACTTGTAGACGCAGTCGTGGATGGAGGATGCTTGAAAAATGAATCCAAAGTTGGCTGTTTTGAACAAGACTTTTTCTTTTCTCTGTAAATTTGTTTATTTAATTTTTTATTTAGTGTAAAATAAAATTCATAAACCCGGGGATTCGTAAAACGAGGCGTTGTGAAGCGAGGTATGCCTGTATTGTGTGAAAATGTCATTATTCTCTGGCAAATACTTGAGGAAATATACCACTTTCAGTGTGATGAATTTTAAAAAAAGTATAAAAAAATGACAGAAAATGAAAAATTGTTGCTATTTCTATGAAAAATGATGTGGAGTAACTTTTTTTTGAAAGTATATACAACATTATGACAAATAAAATAACTGATTTGGAGCTTTAAATTTGGCACCAAATAGGTGTACCTATTTTTGTCTATGTAGGGGAGATTTTTTCTAAAATTTAAACATATATAAAAACTAATTAATTTGTTTTGAGTGTGGTACTTTCTAGTAATTTTAGCATTTATTTTAGAAGAATAACATGTTTGAATTGAATTTAATATTATTTTCATCAGTCCAGTTGAAAAGAGACATCTTGCCACCTTGTAAAATTTTGTGATCCCCTTTAGTTGCTGTTAATCTGTAAAAATAATTAAAGTTTGTTACATAAAGAAAAATTATTGACTAAATCTGAAATTAAATAGAGAAAATATGAAAGCGAATTGATAGTGATTACATTAAATTATTGGTATATAGCATGGGTTAGATGGTTGTTAATTTGAAAATTCTAAATTTAAATAGGTATTTTAGGTTATCTTTCTTTGAAGTAATTCTTTGAGATTGAGACTTTTGGTACGTCTTTTACTAAATTGTACACTCCCGTTTCTCGTCATTACATCGACTTTTATGATGATGCTTGAAAATCTTAGTCAAAATATCTGGATGTTGGGGATAGAAAAATGAAGGATTGGGACCATGAGGGTGTAAGAATGACACCTTCACCTCTCTGGATTCTGTTGATTTTTCCAAAACATATGATAACCACCAGTGGTCATTATAATCTCTAGCAACAAAACCATTTATATCATTTTCTTCTATCATTTCCTCTTCCTTGGTTACTTTTACGATTGTTGACTCATTAGATGCTGAATATCTTTTAACAGTAATTGATGAAAGTGAAACAGGTTTCACATGGTGCAATTTTAGAGTTCCGGAAATGGTTTTGGCTTTTGAATTTTGGTCTCTTAAAATTTCTTCTCTTTGATGGTCTTCAATTGTTAAAAATTTAAAATTTATGTTTTTAATGTTACAGTTAGCAAATTCAAACAAATTTTGGGGTGTTATTATTTGGTTATCATATGGTCTTTGGAGGCTTGCTTTTGCAGCTAATCTTTTAATAGTGCCCCCTAATCCATCGCATGGTTCTTTTCCATGACTTGTAGTGAAAAAATTCCAATCCACCTCCAATTTAAAATCCTTTTTAGGGTAACAGAGGTTAAGGAAATTTTTATAATTTTTGTATTGGGCAGCACATCCATCCAAAAAAAATAGATTTTTTTATGAATGGAATTTTTTCTTCTATAAATTTACACAGGTGGTGTTGAAAAAGATGAACCGTGACAACATTGTGGTCATTACATTCTAAAATAATTACAAAATTTAAGTTCTTTAGATTTCCTTGGGCCTTGAAATATAGAATGAACGGATGAATAGTAGTCATTTGGTTGTTCCAATGGAACGACTGAACTTCATCTTGGAGAATAGCTGAATAATTTTCTGAGAAGTCGCATACAGCCAAAACTTCATCGTTTTCTAATGATGTTTTCTTATCCTGATAGTAGTTTGATTGCATATTTGTTAGGAAATCATGGCTCTGAAAGTATGTAAATTAGAATTTAGAAGGGCTTGGAGATATATTATTTTTTTGTTAAAACTAATTAAAATTCAGCCTTTTATTTCATTGGATTTTTCAAATGATATTCTAGTATAAGGTTATTTTGTCAACATCAAGATAGATTATTTTTATATGATTTTGTAATAATTATACATGATATGTTCAATAAGTGTTATTAAATTATTATTATTACCTGATACTGCTTTGATTTTTCACAAAATTCTTCTATGTAATCATCTGTAGACAACTGCATCAATTCTAAAAAAAGAAAAAAGTACATGTACACGCAAAACAGTTATTTGTACTAGGAGTTAATGTTTGCATACAAATAACAGATACAAAAATAGGTATACCTAATAGGACGTGTAAAATTTACAGCTCTCAATTAGTTATTTGTTATAGTGCTATACTTTCAAAAATAAAAGTTACTCCATATCATTCCATAGGAATAGCAACAATTTTTCATTATTTTTTATTTTTTTTTTTAAATTCATCATACTGAAAGTGCTATACCGTATTTTCTAAAGTATTTGCCAGAGAATAATGAAATTTTTACACAATATTGTGCTTGGATAGAGGTATCTTGGGACAAAAAATTAAAAAAAATCAGAGACGATATTTTTTTTTACTAAAGTTCAAATATTTCCAACTTCTATAACTTTTTTGTGAATCATTTATGGGATATATTTCAAGATAGACAAAAGATTCTACTCCTTTCAAGCTTTAAAATACACCAAAATGAAATAAATCAGTTTAGTAGAAGCCAAGATATGACAATTTAGATATATTAAATTTCAAAAAAATCTGGTTAAAAGGTCAACTTTCATGACCTCATATCTCGGCACCCTGAGGTCACAGGTGTGTGAAATTTTGGGTATCTACATTTCTCATAAGGGTCCTTAAGTGTACTAAGTATAAACAAAATCGGAGATGGTTGACATTTTTTTTGCCCTTATGTGTCTGATTTGACATGGAATGACCCTCTAGCTTGTAATCCTTGGCCAGTGTACAATAGGAATAAAGACTTGTGCATAATTCTTATTCCTAGTTATTGTCGTGGTGTAATTTGTGTTTCACCATCATTATTAGTATTAATTATTATTATTATTATTAATTATTTTTATTATTATTAATTATTTTTATTATTATTATTAAAAGTAGACATATATATATATATAGGTTTTTGAAACTGACTGAGTATATGAGTATAGATAGGTGTAATAAATCTAGCAAGGTTAGAATCAGACATCAGACCTTTACTTATTGCCCAGTTTGCAGTGCATGCTGGAGCCTTGGGGTTTCCTTTAGCCAAATCCAGTCATGTAACTAGCTAGAGAACCTATTATCATTATTATAGGACACCAGTCACATTATTCCAGAGTTAGGGTTTTGCCCATGCTTGTTTGGCACTGATTATATGTTGATTAACTCTCGAGAGAGAGGTTTGCCATAATTGTCAGTGTGTAGTTATTATTTTCATGTTGGTTATTTGTGTTTTGATTTCATGAGTAAATTGTTTTCCAGTGATCAATTATAAAGTCATGATTCCAGTTAATATTTGTTGATTAATTGTCTGTTATGTTGTTGTGATTAATGGTGCCTGGTGCATGTAACATAATCTTGTTATCTAGGCAACCAGTTGGGACTCAACTCGCATGGTACAGATTCATCAGGCTTGGATTGTGGATCCAATCTAGTGGGAGCTACACAGTCCATTGAGGTTGTCTCAACTACTGTTGACCACTGGGATCTGCCCTGGAATCAGGCCTGTGACCCTAACACTGCTAACTAGCTCACTGCCTTGTATAAAGAAAAAAACTCAGGTCATTGGGGGTTTCAAGTTTGGAGGGTAGCTAGGCTGGGACAGGAGTTCACATTCTGTGCAAGACATTTCTGGTTTCTGGTACTTGTCTCCCACTTGCTTTCTAGAGGTTTTGTTAATTGTGATTCATTGCCAGTCTTTCTGTTATGTATGTTTATACTTTTATACTGAATAATTGTTTATTTCAGATATAATAAAGATAAACAAAAAGAGAGTAGTTTATTTCTATGAGGTTTACCTTTGAATCCCAGCCCTTTCTTGGAATCTGAGTGGTTGGTTCTTCCACTCATTGGAGAGTTGGATTTAGTCACCCGAACTTGGGGGAGTCTTTTACAGTTAATGTGCAAGCTGCATCTGAATAGTTTCCCGGAAAGAGGGGGGGGGGAGTTTGGGAAGTCCCTTGCAGTTAACGCTCGAGTCGGACCTGAATAATCTCCTGGGAATAAATGACTGACAAGAGAGGCATTCCTGGATTCCTGAGGAGACTATCTCTTTTCCCAGTCTCTTTACTATCTTGAACCTAGAAATGTGAAAAGGTGCTGGGTGGTTCGACAATACAGATACTTGGGGACTATGGCCTATGCAGCAATGCCATTATAGGTTTGGATACTTTTGTACCTCATCAATTTGTTTACTTTAGTTTTTTATTTTCTATATTTTTTTTTAGGGTTGAATAAAATTCATTGAATACAAGTATTTTTTCACTTGTATGTTAGCCTTAAACCCCTTTTCATTACAAAAATTGAACTGATTGAGAAAATATTCTTGAAAAAGTAGCATTTTGCTTTGCATATAAAAATGTATGGGAAGTGTTTGTATGTTATAGGCCTACTTTATTGGTGTTAAACCTCATTGTATTAAAACAAGAGGTCTTTATACACAATCTGAGTAAAATTGTGTGTATGTATGTATGTGGTTAAAAAGAAGACTTGTATAATAGACCAATAGAATAATGTAAAACAAAATTTTGGCTTTGTGCAGAATTTTTTTACAATGTAATGATAGGTGTTAAGCAACATAGGCCTAATTTAGCTAAAGTAGTTTGGCCCTCATTGTCTCACGCTACTCCTTCAGTTTTGTTTCATACAAAACCACACATGTTCATGCATGTTATTCCATATATATCTATTGGCTTATCCATTTTTAAATTTTAAATGGTATTCAGCTCCCAAGATACTGAAGATAGTATAACATTTACATGGATCCTGAGACATAGCAGTATCCCTGGTAATTAATGCGATGATGGAGTTGCAAAATCTGTGGCAGCTTTAAAAACCTCAGAACCTGAGCCAATGATTTCTATCTCTTACCAAGCCTGTCAGACAGGGGTGAGAGAATGTGTGGTTAAAAACAAAATACAAGGTGTACCAATTTAGTCACCCACTGACAAACTAGCTCACTTTTATCAGAGCTGAACAGTAGACTATCAGAACTCTTGGTGGGTCTTGAGAACAGAATGCTTCTTTTCACCGCAGTTGTTTCACCGCAGATTGAATTCGCCGTGAATTCATTCGATGCAGTGCTATTTGCCGCAGCCTAATTTTTCTATTTTTTTCTAGATTTTAATTTAAAAGGCAAACATTAAAAATTCTCAATTTATTTGTTAAAAATGTACTCCAATTAAAAATTATATAAAATTTGATTGTTAAAAGAGTACTCCTAATTAAAATTCATAAAATTTATTTTATAAAATAAAATGTAAAAAAAATTGAAAACAATCATTTGATAAAATTTTTATTTTTATGGACATCTTTGAATAAATATTTTATTTAAAATTTTGAGCTATACCTCTCAAATAGGGTATGTGATCTCTCTCGCCATATTACTAAATTTTCAAGGTTAGTTGGGTTTTGAGGAGCTGCTTGTATTTTATTTCTTTTTCTCTGAACTATTTGCTTCATATTACTAGGTGCTGGCACAGAGGCTTGAACAGATTGGGGAATTTGAGAGAGACATTCATTAACAACAACACTTGGGGGGCTCCAAAGATTGCTCTGCTCGGCGCTTTAAATTGGTTTTCACTTTAGCAACCTCTACATTAATGGCACACGCACATTGAGAATGGCCAGTCACTTCCTTTATCACTTCACCATTCCTTGTATGGATTCGTCCATTACATCGTCCTCTTTCTTCACATCTCCAAAATGTCACACTTTTATCTGCTTGAGAATGCTTGTCAAACACGTATAGGTATCCATTGTGATCGAATTTCTCCTTTCCTCTTTTACTAACAATATCGTTTGTAGCCATTGTAAGAGATGGGTTGGAACTGATTTTCAAATCTATGGGCATAATCTTATATACTAATCGGCTTGGAATTTGTTTGGTTGGTCATATACTAATAGACAGGTAATTTGGTTGGTTGGTCATATACTAATAGACAGGTAATTTGGTTGGTTGGTCATTTTTATTTTTTAATTTATATTATGTAAATAAATGGCAAAACATTCAACTTTGTATTTATGTGGTGGCGAATAGCACTGTGTCGAATGAATTCACGGCGAATTCAATCTGCGGCGAAACAACCGCGGCGAAAAGAAGGCAACCCCTTGAGAAGGATGCTCTCAGTACAAGTGAAAACTGTCCACTGTAATCTTGCAATGTATCAATTTTCTATAGGTATAATGAACTTACCTTGTTGTTCTAAGTGTGGGGAACATGATGAGACACCTCCATTATTTTGAAGAGAGTCTGGTTTATTTTCTTAAATGGTTTAGAACATTTGATTCTTACAGGATATCCCTAATAGATTAATTAGAGAAAATGCAGGCTTTGCAAATGTGTGTACTGTACTCTATTAAACTAACTGCCAAACTTGCAGAATTATCATCAGATGGGGTGAATAAGTGTTATCAGAACCCTCATGGTATACTAGTCCAGATGTTAGAGCAGTGGGCCAATTAATGGTATGAGCTCTAGCCCTTCAGGGCCCATCTGAATAAATTAAATAATAATACATAATAATAATTTGGCTCCCAGTGTTCTTAAAAGTTAATTTTTGCCATAAATATCAGTCATTCAAGAAGTTATTGAATGATTTTTGGTATGAATGTTCACATCAAATCAGATGTGAATTTTTTATGGGTTCTTACCAAAATTTTCTCATTAACCATTTTGCTTGCATGAATGGCAAGTCATTCATTGAAAAGTCTTGCCAGGAATGTGTGTGTGAATATTCATTCATATTGTCATAGGCTCAATATTAACTAGCCTAATCATTCCTGGCATTACACACAAGTTTACAGTGAAAGAGTTAGAACTCAGTAGCGGACCCAGGGGTGTTGCCCTAGTTGCCCGGGCAACACCCTTTTTTTGGACTCAAAAATTTTTTATTTGAAATTTCACGTCCATTACACAGTTTGACTTCGTGTTCTCACTGATCATGACCAGCAAAGTGTTGTCTGCTACAAAAGGACTGTGTAAGAAACTACAAGCCAGAGCTATGGACATTATCAGTGCTTATGAACATGTCAGTGACGTTAGACACATGGTTTGTTCAATGAGGCAAGATGTTGACTCGTTCCATGGTGAGTGCTTTGAGGAAGCCACAGACATTGCTCAAGCACTCAACTTGGATGTCAAAGCCCCCAGGAGGTGTGGTAGACAGACTCTCCGAAACAATGCCCCTGCTAAATCTGTAATGGAGTACTACAAATGCAGTGTTACCATACCACTACTTGACCATCTAGACCAGCAGCTGAACGAGAGATTCTCTTCAAGCCAGCAAATTGTCATTCAGGGAATGCACATTGTGCCTGCAGTTCTCCTGGGGTCTGACACTGACATCAAGGTCTTGACGCAGCAGCTAGTAACATCCTACAGCCATGACCTTCCAGAGAAGCAGTCACTGGAACTTGAACTCAAGATGTGGGAGAGGAAGTGGAAAACTTGGGAGAAAGAGGTACCTTCTAGTCCTCGAGGTGCATTGCCATTCACAGATGAGGAATTTTTTCCAAATATCAGAACCATCCTGCGGCTTGTATGTACCATTCCAGTGACCAGCTGTGAGAATGAGCAAAGTTTCAGTGCTTTGCGTCGCCTGAAGACCTGGCTCAGGAGCACCATGACGAATGAATGCCTCAATGGACTTGCCTTGATGAATGTCCACTATAAGGTACCCATTGACATTTCAAAAGTGATTGATGTGTTTGCCAGGAAGCACAGCAGACATGCAATTTGTGGACATTCTCTTGGACAAGGAGTAAGGACAATAACCAAGAACTGCGTTGAATAATGGTATGCGATTATGAGCTCCAAGTACATATTTTTGTATTGACTAGTCTAACTAGTTTGTTACCACCTTTTTCTCAGAAATAATACATGTATGTACTCTGTTAATATACATGTATGTTTTTTTTGTCTATGTGAAAGGATAAGTATTCAATGAACATGTGGCAGATGTCATGATTTTTTTTTCTAGAGCTTTATTTCATACATTATACAAGGTACATCTTGCATATTTGCTGAGAAGTTGCAATAGGGAAATTACTTGCCTTACCATAGCGCTTTACTGAATACTCTGTTTCTTGTATAGTGCCAAATGCAGGGCCGTAACTAGGGTTTAGAAATTAGTGAGGTCCAGATTTTTTTCGAGTGCGGCGGGACAAGCAAAATTCAGACCAAAATGACATCTACAAACACAACCCAAGCTATACACTAAACACAAAACCCTTGTCTATAATTAAATACTGTACAAAGGGACCTGTTAGCAAAAATACTTTGAACCATTCTCCGTGCAGCTTTAATGTCTTTTTTTTTTTTTTTTTTTTTTTTTTTTTTTTTAAGGAAATAATTACCGAGGTCCGGACCTCGGTGACCTCATAGGTAGTTACGGCCATGGCCAAATGTTATGCATTTCCTGAAATGGTAGCTGTGATTTATGTTCTAGAGTTAACTGTTTTATTTATTCTTTTCTGTTGGGTAATTTTCAATAATTTCAACTCTTGATGTAAATGTAGCTTTGATTTAATATACATGTATTACAAAAGAATACCATGGTATAATTCTGTAAGAACATCATTATTTTACTATGAAAGCAATTTGAGTATTGATTCATTTGAATAAAAATTGAAATGATATTATAAAAAAATACATATACTTAAAGATTGTAAACATTGTAAAGAAAAAATTACAACATTGTAAAGATGAGAATATCAATATTTGACTATGGAAGAAGTAAGAGTAATAAATGATGAATGCGATTTAAAGCTCCTTTGTTGTTATAATTCTTCATTAAGAAGGTTGTCAAATCACTCTCTTATGACTCATGTGTAAAAAAAGGATGATGGATTTGGAAAAGCTTTAAGTGCTGAAATAGAAAAAAAGGCAGATAAGTTGTATACCCCATTTAAATATTAATTTGTTTGACATATGTCGCGAAACAAAAATTTTGAGCATGGAACACGTCGCGATTTGGAAAAATGTTGACAGTGGAAAATTGGGCAACACCCAAAAAAAAATCCTGGGTCTGCCACTGGAACTTGAATGGTATTTTAGTTGAAGTAAGAGTTGTCATAGTCATTTTAGCGTGTAGGCCATTCCTAATGTGTGTAATGAAATTATCACTGATTGACTTAACTGGTGGTAAGTCAGTATATATGAAGGGATAGTTTGAACTTTATTGATTATCTAGAGGTAAGAATAAAATAAATATCAGGAAGTATTGTTAAAATTTTCTTTTCTAAATATGAATATATAGCATTTATTTCACAACTTGGAAGACTGATTTGTTGGGATTTCATACCCTATAAAGGAACATCCCATGAAAATATTGATTAGGGCAAGAGTGAAGAGGGTGAAGATGTCTGTCTCTTGCTGCCCTCCACTGCAGAAACATTTATTTAGGGAAATCTGGTCTTGATCTATGTTCAAGAAATTTAATGTCTTTGTAACATTACAGTAGATCCTCGCATTAACATACACTTTGGGGGAAGTGTGTGGTTGCTAAAGTGAAATTTCCACTAAAGTGAAGTATGGAAAACCCCCACTTTAACGTACCAGGGAACATTAAAGTGAAGTACGGATGACCCCCACTTTACAGGACTATCAGACATTGAAGTGGAGTTTTCCATAACCAAAATACTTCAGTACAGTTACACATGTATGTATAGCCCTTGAATCTCCACACTCAACACACATGACAATGCATACATAGACTTACCTACTTATGAACACATGCACATGTAAATATTTATTTTAGTTTTATGTATTCACCATATATAGTCAATCCTTCAAAATATCATCGGGAACTTCTGGTGTGATGGCTGGAAAATCCAGGTCTGGTGTAAGGGTCCTGAACTCCACTTCAGGCTCTGGTAGGATGACTGGTGAAGGAGTACTACTGCTAGTACTTGCACTCTCAGGAAACTGGAGTGGTGACACAGTGAAGCCAACACTGCTGCTAGTACTTGGCATTGGTGATGGTTCGGTGGGCAGTGAAAGGTCAGACATTCCGCTTGAAATGGAGCTTTGGCGTGAAATGGGCATGGACATTAGGGTTATGACTTTTTAATTTTTTGTCATAAATATTGTTTCCTGTATCATCAATCGATGAACTTTTGCTTGAAAACAATAAAAAAAGGGCCTAATTCTTCAGAATTAAAAAAAAATGTCACCCCGAAAGCAAATATAGTATATTAGTATATTCGAGACAGCTGCATTGCACCATTCTAGATTGGTTACCTAGTATTTTCTTGAATATTCCGGAATATTCAAGAAATACACGTGTCTGCCTTAAGCCACACCCTCTCTGGCCTCTATATAAGTGTTGCCGGATGAGGGTCTCGTGCATTCGCTCCTCAGACAGTGCTGGTGAACAGAACACACATCACGTACAATTTATCATTAATGGAAAGTACTTGTTCCAAGTGAATTTACTTATCTCAGGTTATCTATCTTACAATGTCACATAAGAGAAGTGTTATTGAATGCGAAAAGGGCAAAGAAACTTGGACGAAGAATCTGGTGCAGTTTCAGAACACACAAAAGAAGAAACATCTCATCAGAAATGTCACCTCTTTTCGAACGAAGCCGCTTGCCTCTCCAAATACATATTGCTGGAAGATACCTGTTTCTAGGCAACAATGTAAAAAGTAGAAAAGACCGGGCAAAGGTGATTTGTAATGAAGTCATTCAATTATGGGATAAATTTAATTTCCCACATGTGTCTAATCAAGTTGTTCAAAGCAAGATCGAGAAAGTCTTGAAGACATATGATGAATGTGTACGGCGTGGCAAGTATTCAATACTGGATGAACTATTTGATATCACAAAATTAGATGGACAATGGCTATGCAGTGAGGACAAGAAGTTTTACGATCTGCAAAAGGAGAACAAAGGTGAAGTGGGATATGTGACTGAGAAACTAGCAGGCAAAGAAACTATCCATCCATCAAAACGAATAAGGAAAACCTCCAGTACTTGCGTGGCATCCAATTCTTCTGCCATCGAGTCCATCGATGTGTTAGTGATGCAATAAAGAGTGAAACAGAACCTAGTGACCATGAAGATGACTGTGAATCTTCCGCAAGAAAGCCAATGCGTAGACATTATAGCAAAACTGCAATTGCAACCAATTTAGTAATATCTTCAAAATTATCAACAAGCAAAGCTGCAAAAGTCTGCAAACAGCTGTCAAATGAAGGAATCAATATACCAACACCATCTCAATCAGGTATTTACAAATCAACGTTCAGAGAAGCAGTTCGACTGAAAAAAGAAATGAAAGAAATGCTGCAACTAGAAGATTGGTCATTGCATTTTGATGGTAAACATATTGATGCTAAGGAATATCAGGTGGTTGTTCTGAAAAATGAAAACAGAGAAGTCAAGTTAGGTGTGTTGTGTTTGGCAAATGGCAAAGCTGAAACTATCTCTGATGGAATACAGGCTCTTCTGGATGAGCATAACTTATGGAGCAGCATAAAAATGATGGTAGCAGATACAACAAGTGTCAATACAGGAAAATTGAATGGAGTTATAGTCAGACTACAAAGATTGTTTGCAGAAAAGGGGCTTGATAAGCCACAATTCATTGGCTGCCAGCATCATGTACTGGACCAAATACTTCGTGTGGTGATGGATGACGAACTTGGAGGTAATGAAAACATCACCAAACATTGATTATCCTTTTGTTTCAGACATCATGAAGAAATATGACAAACTTCTAGCAAATTTTGAAAATGGCGAGGAAGAGATTTGTGAAAGTTCAGGATGGCGTGATGACATGAAGTTTCTGTTTCATCTAACACGTGTTTTTCAGTTTCTTGAAGAAAATGGCAGATTTCCAAAGGTACATTTTCAAAAAATACCAAACATCAGCAATGCCAGATGGAATTCAAGAGCAATATTAGCAATCCTAACCTATATACTTCTACCAACACGAAGAGAATCTCTGCATAAGATTTGCAGATTTATTTCCTATGACTGGGCAGACTATTGGTTCAGCAATCAGATGTATAAGAAAGATGATTATCATAAATTGTCCAATATCTTGCAACAATACTGAAAAGCACTAAATACTCTGGAAAATCACTGGAACAGAGACCCATCTGCAATAGCTATACCAAGGA
Source organism: Bathynomus jamesi (assembly GCA_023014485.1). Lineage (NCBI taxonomy): Eukaryota > Metazoa > Arthropoda > Malacostraca > Isopoda > Cirolanidae > Bathynomus > Bathynomus jamesi. Next base: position 249,683 of record JAJOZX010000726.1, on the reverse strand, counting down.
GCAACCAATGTGCGGAACGTGCCATTAAGGTGATGCAAGAACTTTACGTAAACTGTAAAAATAAAGACAACCTTAATCACAGGTTTATTTTAAGCAATAAGTAAAACAAAACAATAATAGAGTAAATGTATAATATTGTATTTGTATAATTAATATGTATTGTATAGGTATAATGTTGTATAATATAATATAATATATGTTTATGTATAATAATTGTGACATAAACATGCAAATTTCTATTTATTATTTATTAATTTTTTATTTTTTATTTTGGGGTGAAGTTTTTTCAAAATATATTGAAAAAAACTGTTATTTTCATTGTCAGGGGGCAAAAGTTCATCGATTTATGATACAGGAACATGAGGTTATAAAAATGTCATAACCCTAGTGGACATGCATTGGGGCTTGGCAGCCAGCAGGGGGCTTGAAGAAATCATGAATTTTCGTTTGCTTGATCCTTTTGTTTTGACTGGCAATGATTTCATTTTGGCACTTCCTTATGTAGTTATAGTAAGGGAGAATATTAGGCAGTGCTGTAGTCTCATCAATGAATTTCAGCAGAACATCAGCAGCGTCTCTTGCCTGGCTCAACATAGTCTTGGGTATAACCTCAGAGACATCTTCAGCAGCAGCAGCAGCAGCAGCAGCATCAGCATCATCATCATCATCATCATCATCATCAAGAAGTTCATCAGTGGATCTGTCTTCAGACCTGACTGAAATGTTGGTCGCATTTCACTCTCACTAAGATCTTCGTACCCTGGGTCACCATCAACAGCATCAAGCCATTCCACAACTTTGTCCTCTGTAGCCTCTGTTTCACCTGCTTGTTGGAGAACACACAAATAGTCCTGTGGCTCGAAGTCCATTTCCAGGTCCTAGATGTTATGGAGCAGTTTCTTCGAGGCATTGCGCAGTGTGGACTCCTTGACCTCATTCCAGCTGTCAGCCCAACTGTAGATAGCAGACTTTATGTTGTAGGCTTTGAAATTCCTGAGTGTCTTCTCACCCCTGTCCTCTGTGTCATCTTCAGAGATGACACACAAGCACTGCTCCAATTGCTTTGCCCTGTAGATTCTCTTGCAGCTCACTATCACTCCCTGGTCCATAGGCTGTATTACTGATGTGGAATTGGGGGTAGGAACATAGCTCTGATCTTGCCATCCTCACTTGCGAGTTCCTCTGCACGTGGGTGTGCTGGCGCATTGTCTAGCAAGAGGACATCCTTCACATCTTTCAGGCTTATTTTCAAAACATGTTCCTGGTATGCCTTCACCTGTGCAACGAAGAACTTGTGGAACCATTCATGGAAAATAGTCTGCGTGAACCAGGCCTTCTTGCTGTTACTGTAGATGACTGGAAGTTCGTGCATGTAGTCCTTGAGTACATGAGGTTTGGCTGTTCTTCAAATGACCAAAGGCTTCAGTCTATGCATGCCATCAGCATTTGCGCAGGCCAACACAGACACACGCTGTTTGTCTGTCTTAAAGCCTGGAAGATGTTTGTCAGTTTTGTGGGCCAGTGTATTTGTAGGCATACTCTTCCAAAATAAGCCCATCTCATCACCATTATACAGCTGGTAGGAAGCAACCCCAGCCTCATCAGTTAGAGTCTGTAGTTTACACCTGAATGACTCCACTTGAGACAGGTCTGCACTGGCTGCTTCTCCCATAAGCTTTGTTTGATAAGCCATGTCTGCACTGGAAACGATACAGCCAGCCACCACTTGCTTTAAAGTCTGTGTTGTTGAACTCCTGCGCGAAATGCTTAGCTGCTGACTGGAACATTCTTGGCCCATTACTGCTTGAACCATGTGTACACAGCCACATCTACGTTTTTCTTGTAGGATGTGTTCAAGTGAGACTGTTTTGAACTCCTGCCTCTGGATTCACTGTCTAGCACATAGGCGTGTATTTCATTGCACTTCTGCTTGACTTCATAGATGGTGGTCTTATCTTATGCTTCTGCATAAATGCTACACTTAACCCTTGTTCTATGTCAGCAAGAATCGCTTTCTTCTCTTCAATGGAGATCATACGCCTTTTCTGTTTGACACTGGTAGTACCAGAAAATAAAGTTTGTACGAGCAGGCAGTAATTAAGTATGTACATACCCTGTTAAAGCACAGACTATCACTGTACTTCTATATGTACTGCTATTAACTGAAAGTCACTTTGAACTAAAAAAAATGCTATGAACTGATAAGACCTGCGTAACACAATAATAAGAAATGAAAACATATAACCATGTACAATACATACATAAGTATTCATAAATAAATGACATTTAGATAGATAAATATAAATAATTATGTGTAACTATCTATGTAACATCATACAAAAGAATGCCTAACATGCACAACACTTGGAAGCAGCACTATGTACATACATGATCACTCGCCACCACTGCCCACACAATACAATGGGAAACAACTGACCACAACCTCATCCAAGAGCTGGTTCCAATAATATTCTGGTGGTGTCACCTTCACTTTAATGACTGAGTCTGCTAAAGTGAAGTTCAGTGATGCTAACACACTTTTTTAGCGGAAATCTTCACTTTAATGACCTGTATTATGTTAAACTGAATGTTAATGACCAGACAGCAATTTAGCTCGTCCAAGTGAAGTTTCCACAAATGTGAAGGTTGTTAACATGGGGATTTCTGTATATCACAAAAGGATTCCTCGTACATTTTTTATTTTTTATATTTAATTTAGTTGTCAGGTTTTTAGATTTTCATTTTCATTTCACTCATTCACTTTGTGTTCATCTCCAATTTTTTCATTCACATTTTCATTTCTTCATTGTTTGCTTTTATAATGTCATGATTTAATGGCAGTTTAGTTGAACACCATAGACTGAAGCGGTCCACTGAGGCACCAAGTGAGCAGAGAACTCTCATCACCCAAGAAGGATTTCGGGAAAATGTGAACAAGTTTAAAGATAAAGTTAAGCAGAAAGTGAATGGCACAGTTAGTGGTGCCAAAGATAAAATTAAACAAAAAGCCAAAGACAAAGTGAAGAAAAAGATTGAAGAGAAGTTGGACCCAACAGGAGGCTACATGAAGTAAGTCTCAAATGATTGCCAGATTACCACCCATCTTGCCTCCATGATTTCACACTTTATTAAGTGAAATAATAATTTGACATTTCTTTACATCAGAAATGTCAGTTTTTAAAAGGACTGAAGTCATTGGAAAATAAAGATCAGTCACTGAAGTTTAAATTTGCTGGATATTGTGACATAGTCTTGCTTGTGATATGTCCTTGCTATTTAGACAATTTTTTCTTTTTTAAATTAATCACATGATTTATATAATTAATTGAAAGTTGAATTGCTGCGTTAATGATCAGGAAAAGATGCAAGATTGGAGAATGTATTAAATCTTCAGCTTCAGGATTCACTCAACTTGAATGTTGCCACAGATACTAAACTTGCTGTTGCTCTAAACTTTGGGTGATCTTTTTTTTTAAATTTTTTTAAATAAAAAGAACTACTACAAACTTCACTTCAGTTTTGAAGTGTTAAGCCTGCTTAACCTCTATTGCTAACCATACTTAAAGCAAATACTTTTAAAACTTTTCATGCATAATGGAATGGGGGTTAACCCTTTGTAAAATACTGTATAGTGGATGCTGTATTTGTCTGTATTGTAATATAATTAATATCTAATGACTATTTCTTAGCTAGCAGTAAAAGAAATATATATATATATATATATATATATATATATATATATATATATACACACACAGGGTGGCACAAAAGTTGCATATCAGGAATTTTCAGTGTTGACTATAATATATTATTTTTTCTTTTAGGTAGGGGATGGCTGCAAAATTAACAGTAGATGAGAGGGTAAGCTTGGTTTTAATGTATAGAATACCAGGTACAACAAAACAATGAATTGCTACAGAACTTAAATTCTTTTTGGCTCATCAATTCCCCACCTCTTACTGATTGTCTTCAAAATATCTATTTATCTATTTATCTATCTATTTATCTATCTATCTATCTATCTATATATCTATATACAGGCATCCCTCATTATACGATTGGGATGCGTCCCTAAAAACCCCATCGTATATCGAACTGAAGGCCTTATGGGAAAAATAGGGATATGTTCCCAAACATTCTGGAAGACCCCCAAAATTTGCAGATTCCACTATTATTTTGCTATATATTTTACTGTTATGTACAAAAATTGTGATTAATAAAAGACAGATAACGACGACACATTCTCGCCAGCTGCCAGGATCTTGTCAGAATTCTTGATCACTGTCGACACAGTGGACTGAGCCAGTCCAAGAATCTTCGCTATTGAATTAGCCCCTTGTCCATTCTTGTGATGCTTGACAATGTCAAGCTTAACCTCCAAGCTCAAACTCTTGCGAGGCTTCTTAGCAATACCCGAAGCACCAGCACTTGGCCTTTTCTGAGACATGCTTTCAAGTTGGAGATCGTTAACGCGAAATAAGGCTATCGTAAATCGAAAGATGGGGGTACTTTTTTAAAATCATTAATGCAGGGGAATCATAAACCGAACGATCGTATAACTGGGGACGCCTGTATATATATATATATATATATATATATATATCTCTCTCTCTCTCTCTCTCTCCATGAGAACACTTTAGCGTATGTCCGCCTGTGTAAGGAAGTGAAGGCGAAGGTTAGGCTAGCGAAACGTAACGAAGAACTATGGGTGGCAAGCCTCTGCAAGGGGAACCCTAAGGAGTTCTTCAGTTATGTTAGAAAGCCCATTAGAAGCATGATAGGTCCTTTAAAGGACGGAAGCGGCGTTCTGCGGACCTCCGACGCGGACATCGCTAATGTGCTTAATGAGTACTTTGCGGGAGTGTTCACCAGGGAGGATACCCGCGTCATCCCCGAGCCAGCTGTGAGGCACGAAGGTGCTGGCCTGGATAGTGTTAGATGTACCGCGACAGTCGTTGCTCATAGAATAGACAAACTGAGCGCGTTTAAGGCTCCTGGGCCAGACCAGTTTCTCCCCAGTGTTTTGCGAGAAGTGCGCGACCAGGTGGCTCCCCACCTGGCTACAGTCTTCAACAAATCGTTGGTGATGGGCCAGGTGCCTGGTGACTGGAGGGAGGCCAACGTGACCCCTATCTTTAAGAAAGGGGATCACGAAAGTCCAGGGAACTATCGTCCTATTAGTCTCACTTCAGTTGTAGGTAAATTATTAGAAAGGATAATAGCTGATAGAATTGTTGACCATTTGGATTCCTACAAGCTGCTTGGGGACTCCCAACATGGGTTTAGACGGCATAGGTCGTGTCTCACCAACTTGCTCGAGTTTTTCCATGTCATGTTGAGTGAGTACGATAAGAGTAGGGCGATTGATGTACTTTATCTCGACTTTCAGAAAGCCTTTGATAAGGTACCTCACCGCCGGCTAATGGCGAAAGTGCGCACGCTGGGTATCGGTGGGGAAATAGGTAGGTGGATTGAAAACTGGCTGAAGAATAGGCGGCAGAGGGTTGTAATTAAAGGTGCTAGTTCGGGTTGGGCCTCGGTCACTAGTGGGGTTCCTCAGGGTTCCGTTTTGGGGCCGCTGTTGTTTATCATTTACATAAATGATATCGATGGTGGCATCGTCAGTCGGATCGCCAAATTCGCTGATGACACCAAGCTTGGGGCCAATGGGACGCCCAAAGCGATCGAGGAACTGCGTGCGGACCTAGGTAGGATAGGAGAGTGGTCTGAAAAATGGCAAATGCCATTTAACTTGGGTAAATGCAAAGTGATGCACATTGGCTACGCCAATCCCAAGTCGGACTACTCGATGTTGGGTAGTAATATCGAGGTGACTGATTTAGAAAAGGACTTGGGTGTGCTAATTAGCAGCGACCTTAAGTTTACGAAACAGTGTGTAGAGGTGGAAAAGAAAGCCCAGAAACTATTGGGTTATATCAGGAGGCAATTTCAGTTTTGGAACAAGGAGATTGTGCTCTCACTGTACAATTCCCTTGTTCGGCCGCACCTGGAGTATGCTGTGCAGTTCTGGTCGCCCACCCTCAGGAAAGATATTGTGAGGCTGGAGCGAGTGCAGGTGAGGGCCACAAAGTTGATCCCTTCCGTTGGCATATGGGCTACAATCGATGGTTACGCGCCCTGAACTTGTTTTCGCTTGAAACTCGGAGGCTGCGCGGTCAACTGATCGAGGTTTTCAAGCTCTTACGCGGGTTCAACGATGTCGATTTTAGAAGTATGTTTAGTTTAAATGATAACCCAACTCGCAACAATGGTTGGAAGTTGGATTTGAAACGGTTTAGGACTAGTGTGTGTGGGAATTACTTTACGTATAAGATCTGTGATACATGGAACAGGTTACCTTCGGAAGTTGTGAACAGTTCCTCTGTGGATCAGTTCAAGAAAAGGGTAGACGAAATCTTGCACACTATTTGAGTGTGTAAAGACATTTAGGACCTCAGTCTGCGGAAATTTCTTTTCTAATAAAATAGTTAATATCTGGAACCAACTTCCCTCAGAGGTTGTTTCCAGTCAAAGTGTAAATCTGTTTAACGATAGGCTAGACAAAGTACTGAACACACTCATAGTTTAAGATAAAAACCTCAGAAAACTCTGCAGGAGTTTGCTTGCTCGGTGTCTCTGTGAGCAAGCTAAATATAGAGCTATTTATATATTCTCCACTTTACTGTAAAATTTCCTTGGCTACTTTTCCAGGGTCAAGGTATTTTCTTCAACCTTTTTCCGTACCTGCCTCTGGCAGGGAGGGAGCGGAGTGTGGGGAGAGAGCCTTCTACTTTTCTATCCAGTTTTCTACTACTGCTAGGATAGTTGAAAGAAAAATAAACCTTTACAAAATTTTCCCTGGCACCCTTGCCATTGGTATCTCTCTCTCTCTCTCTCTCTCTCTCTCTCTCCTCTCTTCTCTCTCTCTCTCTCTCTCTCTCTCTCTCTCTCTCTCCTCTCTCTCTCTCTCTCTCTCTCTCTCTCTCTCTCTATCTCTTCGAATGAATGAATGAATGAATGTCAGTGACCATGCGCTCGGTAAGGTCATTGGCATCAACGAGAGGGTACAAGACTTGTGCGTTCCGCTGGGCGTGAAGTTTATTGACCCCTTCGATGCATTTTTGGGTAGGTGGGACCTTTACCAGAGGGATGGTGTCCACCTCAATAACGGGTAAAGGTGTGCTAGGCGCGCTGCTCGACCGGCACCTATACAGAATGGTGAGGTCGAGTCCGGGGAGAGATGATGGGCCCCCACCGGGGAGAGATGAGGATGAGTTGGTGGCGGACATACCTTCAACTGAAGGGTGCGTCGAAGTACAGGTGGGTGACCCTCCTCCTACGTTGGAGGGGGCTCAGTCTCCTGCGGAAGTTGCCCCCTCGTTAGTGAGGGGCTCTTCAACTCCTGACAGCCCTGGCTGTTCGGGAAACGGGTCGTGCTAGGGGGCGGTCAGAATAGGGAAGGCTCCCTCCGTGCAATGCTTTTTAATGCTAGGTCAATTAGGAACAAGTTTTGCGAGCTACGGGCGCTCTTAGCATCAGAATACCAGGATATCGTTCCTATCACCGAGTACTGGATTCATACTGATCGTAGGGACTACGTTGGGGAGTTCGAAATTCCCGGGTATAGAATGTTTCGCAAAGACCGCACCCGTGGGGAGGGGGTGGGGTACTAATATATGTCAGAGACACGTTGAGTCCGGTTGATTGCCAGTTAGTCGGAATGGGAGCTGCTTGGCGTCGATCTGAACGTGGGAGGGACGAACTATAGGTTAATCTTGGTGTACAGACCTCCGCATCTCCTCCTCGAGGATGATACAGCCCTGTACACCGAACTCAGTAGCCTGCTAGGGGATAGGGTGTGTGTAGTTTTAGGAGACTTCAACTGTCGCGGCATAAAGTGGGAAAAGAGGACTGCCGATGCTGAAGGGAGGAGGCTAGTTGACTTTGCTGATGAGAACTTCCTCACTCAGTGGGTCAACGAGCCTACACGAGGCGAAAGCGTTCTAGACTTAGTGTTCACGACTGAAGACAACCTCGTCACTGGCCTCACCGTTGATGAATCGTTGGGTGGAAGTGATCACGGTCTTATTAGGTTCCATGTGTGCGTCCCTCGGGTGAAGCGTAGTAACTCGAGAGGCAGTAAGCTCGATCTCCAGCGGGCAAACTTTGTTAGCCTCAGGGATAGCGTAGGAGAGATGGGGTTAGAGGTTGGTGGCGATGTTGAGGGAGTGTGGAGTGCATTCCGGGATGAGTTTATGGTGCTGCAGTCTGCTGCCATACCCTCAAAACTGGTCACTCCTGCTTCAACGCAGCCTAAGTGGTTCAATCGTGGCATCGCTTCGGCTATCCGAAATAGGAAAGTAGCGTATAGGAGGGCGAAGGCCAATCATTCCCATGAGAACACTGAAGTGTATGTCCGCCTGTGTAGGGAAGTGAAGGCGAAGGTTAGGCTAGTGAAACGTAACGAAGAACTACGGGTGGCAAGCCTCTGCAAGGGGAACCCTAAGGAGTTCTTCAGTTATGTTAATAGTAGAAAGCCCATTAGAAGCATGATAGGTCCTTTAAAGGCCGGAAGCGGCGTTCTGCAGACCTCCGACGCGGACATCGCTAATGTGCTTAATGAGTACTTTGCGGGAGTGTTCACCAGGGAGGATACCCGCGTCATCCCCGAGCCAGCTGTGAGGCACGAAGGTGCTGGCCTGGATAGTGTTAGATGTACCGCGACAGTCGTTGCTCATAGAATAGACAAACTGAGCGCGTTTAAGGCTCCTGGGCCAGACCAGTTTCTCCCCAGTGTTTTGCGAGAAGTGCGCGACCAGGTGGCTCCCCACCTGGCTACAGTCTTCAACAAATTGTTGGTGATGGGCCAGGTGCCTGGTGACTGGAGGGAGGCCAACGTGACCCCTATCTTTAAGAAAGGGGATCACGAAAGTCCAGGGAACTATCGTCCTATTAGTCTCACTTCAGTTGTAGGTAAATTATTAGAAAAGATAATAGCTGATAGAATCGTTGACCATTTGGATTCCTACAAGCTGCTTGGGGACTCCCAACTTGGGTTTAGACGGCATAGGTCGTGTCTCACCAACTTGCTCGAGTTTTTCCACGTCATGTTGAGTGAGTACGATAAGAGTAGGGCGATTGATATACTTTATCTCGACTTTCAGAAAGCCTTTGATAAGGTACCTCACCGCCGGCTAATGCCGAAAGTGCGCGCGCTGGGTATCGGTGGGGAAATAGGTAGGTGGATTGAAAACTGGCTGAGGAATAGGTGGCAGAGGGTGGTAATTAAAGGGGCTAGTTCGGGTTGGGCCTCGGTCACTAGTGGGGTTGCTCAGGGTTCCGTTTTGGGGCCACTGTTGTTTACCATTTACATAAATGATATCGACGGTGGCATCGTCAGTCGGATCGCCAAATTCGCTGATGACACGAAGCTTGGGGCCAATGTTGGGACACCCGAAGCGATCGAGGAACTGCGTGCGGACCAAGGTAGGATCGTAGAGTGGTCCGAAAAATGGCAAATGCCGTTTAACTTGGATAAATGCAAAGTGATGCACATTGGCTACGCCAATCCCAAGTCGGACTACTCGATGTTGGGTAGTAATATCGAGGTGACTGATTTAGGAAAGGACTTGGGTGTGCTAATTAGCAGCGACCTTAAGTTTACGAAACAGTGTGTAGAGGTGGAAAAGAAAGCCAGAAACTATTGTTATATCAAGAGGCAATTTCAGTTTCGGAACAAGGAGATTGTGCTCTCACTGTACAATTCCCTTGTTCGGCCGCACCTGGAGTATGCTGTGCAGTTCTGGTCGCCCACCCTCAGGAAAGATATTGAGAAGCTGGAGCGAGTGCAGGCGAGGGCCACAAAGTTAATCCCTTCCATTAGGCATATGGGCTACAATCGACGGTTACGTACCCTGAACTTGTTTTCGCTTGAAACTCGGAGGCTGCGCGGTCAACTGATCGAGGTTTTCAAGCTCTTACGCGGGTTCAACGATGTCGATTTTAGAAGTATGTTTAGTTTAAATGATAACCCAACTCGCAACAATGGTTGGAAGTTGGATTTGAAACAGTTTAGGACTAATGTGTGTGTGGGAATTACTTTACGTATGAGATCTGTGACACATGGAACAGGTTACCTTCGGAAGTTGTGAACAGTTCCTCTGTGGATCAGTTCAAGAAAAGGTTAGACCAAATCTTGCACACTATTTGAGTGTATACAAAATTTTCCCTGGCACCCATTGCCATTGGTACCTCCTCGGTATGGGCCGCAAGGCCTTTTGAGGTACAGGTGTCCCGCGTTATACGATTGGGATGCGTCCCTAAAAAACCCCTTCGTATATCGAACGATCGTATATTGAACTGAAGGCCTTATGGGAAAAATAGGGATACGTTCCCAAACATTCTGTATGACCCCCAAAATTTGCAGATTCCACTATTATTTTGCTATATATTTTACTGTTATGTACAAAAAGTGTCTGAAAGTAAGAAATTGTGTTTAATAAAAGACAATTTATACATGAACACTCACCTAATTGTATTCAAATCCGGTCCAAGTCGTCAATGATGCATCAGTCCGAGGTAATGATGCCTACTCATCGCCACCGGGTGGTGGTGATGGGGGAGGAGGGCCAGCTCCCGCATCGGTCAGCGATGGAGGAGGATCGATTGGCGATGGAGGAGGATCGATGACTTCGGGAGAGTCCCTCGGAGATGGAGGAGTTTCTGAAGTTGCAGGAGAATCCATCCCCGAAGATGTTGGAGTTGGAGATCTAGCCTGCTGCCGACGTGCAGGAGTTGTTGCTGCACTTGCTGATGACGCACTTCTCTCCTGCCTCGGCAGCTGTTGCAGGCTTGAAAAATTGGGAGATCGTAGTTTGCTTGGCGTTCCTTCTTTTCTGCAGGTAGATCTCCCGATAAACGCTCAGACCCTTTTCAATATGATTGACAGCAGCAGCACTACGTTCGTAGTTAGGGTCCTTGTCCTTCACCAACTCGATGTACGTGTCAAAACCAGTCAGAATCTCTCTCAAGGTTTTGAGATCAAGCATTCTGACTGGGTCCTCATCGTCCTCCTCATTTGGGCTGGACTCAACGTAGGCACGGTTTTGTTCCTTTCTGAGACATGCTTTCAAGTTGGAGATCGTTAACGCGAAATAAGGCAATCGTAAATCGAAAGATGGGGGTACTTTTTTAAAATCGTTAACGCGAAAAATCGTAAACCGAATGATCGTATAACGGGGGATGCCTTACTTCTTTTCCTTGTAACTCCTTGTAACACACTCATTCTCTCTCTCATCACTATTATAATGAACATTGCTCTTCTGAATTCTAACTGCATGCCTCATCCTTAACCCTTACACTGCTCCCATCCTCGTATGATGCTCAGGAAGTTTGTTGGAAGAATGCTTCCAGCATCATATGATGATCGCGTTATTTTTTTTGTTTTTGCACAAAATCCCAATAAAAATAAATGATTTTGCATTTTTATGCTATTGATAACTCAGATATATTCATAAACCATCCTGCAACAAACATACACACACATGCATGCATGTATACATATGCACACATGTACACACAAATGAGCAAGTATTATACTTACATTTGAGTTTTGAAGAATGTACATTTTATTTATCCTCTTGAAAAATAATTTTTTATTCCTTTTGAAAAATAACTCCTTATAAAATAATTGTCCTTTTGGAAAATAATTGTTCATAAAATAATTGTTCATAAAATAAATGTTCTTTTGATAAATCTACACTTTCCATCATACTTATTTACAACAATGTGTTACACTTTTACTGAATTTAGTATTTAGTAGTTGGCACAGGTGTGGTAGAGAACAAAGCACTCGAGGCACAATGCAACTTTGCATTCTGGACACCAAGTAGAAACTTTTCTAACATGTTTTTCTCTTTGTGTTGTATGTGTGCATACATGACATTGTCATTGACCTACAGGTCGAGATGGTGTTGGCAGAACTTGTTCCAAGTGATGCCTTTCAATGTAATTAGCTGAGAGAAGTCTGTCAGGAGCATTTGGTCTCACACTTTGTCTTCCAGGATGTGGGGATGTTATTTGAGCATACTTCGTGAGTAGTTGAGAGACTAATGTAAGATTGAATTCTCTCATGGAAATCTGCTTTTTCGTAGTTTTTTGTAGAGTACAAAGGAATTGTAAAGAGAGAGATCCAAAAGATGAAAGAACACCTTCTTATACCACTTCACAGTTTTCGTAACGCATTCTATGCTGCTAATCTGCATATCAGATTTGTCCACCAGACGCATATTTTTGTTAGTCCACAACAGCATCTGGTTTGAATTTTATTTCGTTTGTTCGACGATTGACCTTTCCTGAGTTGATCATTCTTCCACTGTGAATTGTTTTAGCATATGCACATCCCTTTTATCAGTCCATTTTAGTGCTAATAAAGGTTTTGATTCCATCAGATGGCATTCTCCTTTTCTACTTGGTTGAAACTTGGGCATGTTTTTTCTATTTACCTTTACAGTTCCACATGATCCTGTTTTATTTACATGCAGATATTTGCATAGTGATGGGCTTGTATACCAGTTGTCAGTATACAGAATGTGGCCTTTATTCAAATATTTAGCTAAAAGTGTCTTTACAATCGCTCCAGAAAGTCCTTGTGGATCATTTGCAGGATAATCTATATCCGATCCAGTGTAAATGATGAAATCCAAGACAAATCCAGTTTCACAATTGCAAAGGATAAAATATTTCACTCCAAATCTATGATGCTTGGAGGGTATGTATTGTTGAAAAATTACCCTCCCTCTGAAAAGTACAAGAGATTCATCAATAACTAATTTTTGTCCTGAATTGTAAATATTTGAAAACTTTGACTTCATATGAGTTATACAGTGTCTGATTTTTGCAAGACGATCATTTGGCTGATTTGGAGGAATCAAATTGTCTGTGAAATGCAGAAATCTCATGAGTAATAAATATCGATCCCTTGACATATACTTGTGAAAGGAAGGTGTTTCAGTCAAGGAGTCTGAACCCCAGTAATCCTGCAGTCTATGTTTATTTGTGTGTGGCATGAGCATTGTTAGATCAAAAAAGACGTATAGTTCATCATTTTTTGTATCATGCCATCATTGCATCCTGGAAGATTGAGATGGGCCTAATCATCTTTTCTCATATTGATAAAACTCATTTGTTTGTTCCACTATATTTTGCATCATAACATTGTCAAAGAAATACAAAAAAAAATTTATTTCTGAACTTGCTTCATTTAGATTGCAACCTTGTTGAAGTCCTACATTTTCTTGAAAGCGATATCTGTTAGACTGGCAATGTTGCACACTTTGCCATGGAAAATGAACTATTACTACTTGCTGTAATATCATCTCCATTGTCACTTATATCAGTTTCACTATAATCACTTTCACACTCACTGCTTCAAGAGCTTATTGCCTCTTGATGCAGCTCTCATTTGTTCATAACTTTCCAGTCTTTGTCTTTTAGCTGCCATAGCGCATGTTTCATTCCCCCATTTTCTTATACAAGACTGAACATAAACACTTGAAAATGTGTAAATTTTCATAAGATTCTACTCAACCATATTCTGAAGTTACCTACTAAATTGTTTCATTTGTAAGAGAAAACGTTTATTTATTAAGGGAAACAAAAATAATTTAACAAAATGGTGCTTGACTTGATTTATTTTACTTTAACAAAAGGGTAAATTTCCCCGATTGTTTTGCGCACAGGCGGAAAGTACACAGTCAGGAGTTGCGCATCTGAAGGGTTAAGGAGAGCTCGCAGTACCAGACTTTCTACACTTTCTCATTCCTTTTCTGTCCAACTATATATTGCAAGTGTTCATCAGTATTTTCAGTCTTTCATCTACTGAACCAGTCAACTCTGGAGCAATCTTCCTCAAATCATCTTTCCTCCTGTCTATGACCTCCCATCTTTCAAATGCAGAGTGTCTAGGCATCTCGAAAACCCTGGTCCTTGGTTTTGGCTCTCCTCTTCTATGGGAGGGGTGCTTTTGCGGGCTTTTGCCCTTGTCCCCACCTTCCTGCATTAAAAAAAAAATAAAATAAAATAATGTAGACTTCAATGTACTATACCAGACTTTGGCCCTAAGGAGCTATAGCAACCAAATGCATGTAACCAATAGTGTATTCTTTCTATGGAAAAAAAAAAAATATATACTATATAATAAATATACAAATTTTTCTCAAAGATGTTCTTAAATTTTTATTGGAGCTTTTTACAACATTTACAGCTACTTTGTTTTGTATGCCTTGTTTTCTAGGTGGACTGGGCTTCCATAACTGAATGCACTATTTCCTCATAATACTCACTCACATTTGCAAATCCACAATTCCAACATTATATTTTTCTTGACAGTTCTCAATCAGGTACTTTAACAGAAGGTAGGTAGAAACAAACTACTAACATTTGGAATATTTTTTAGGTTTTCTGCTTTATCAATAATCTAGTTTAACTTTTTCTTTTTATCTACTTCTATGGATTTGTTTTTTGTACCTTGGGTCCAAGAATGTTGAGATGTACAGTTTTATTATGCATATAACTACCAAACCACCTATTAAGCAAGTTGCACATTTTTTCCACAGTATGGTAGTTAATATGCCATTGAACACCCTACTGTATAAAGCATGTGAAAGAAACTTTAAAATTTGCTGGAATAACAATAGCAAAAGGGAAGCAACAGCATCAAGCTGTACAGTTGTGCCTTTGAAAGGTTGCAGTAGTTGTACAAGTTTTTCAACACTATTCCATCAATAGTAAGTTAGCTCAGCAATTGATTAATCATAGGAAGTAATAGCTTGTTGCTGTTCTAATATTCTTTTAAGTACAGTGGAACCTCAATATATGAACTTAATCCGTTCCTGAGGGTTGTTCTGATATCGAATTGTTCGTATATTGAACCAATTTTTCCCATAAGAAATAATGTAAATTGGATTAATCCGTTCCAGACCCCCAAAAGTTACCCCTTACAAAACATTTTTAAGTCAAAATATTGGTTAATTAAACCTGTAAAATAAGACTTACATGCATAAAATCATACATGAAACCTGTAACAACAATAAATAATGCAATATTATACAAATAAATGAAAATTTAACCTGAACTTTACCTTTGCTGAGGAGTGATGATGGCCTAAGTGGAAGCTGGAGAGGAAGGTGGGGTGGAGGAGGGAGATTATTGTTTGGAAGGGGAGTCACCTTCCATAAAAACATCAGGTAACTCCCCTTCTGGTGTTCTGTCTCTTTTCCGTCTCTTTGCAGTAGCACTAGAAGATGCTGGGGATTCACTAGCACTTGATTTTTTTCATTGGTAAAGAACTTTTCCAATGTTGTCTGTGTCTGCCTACTCTTCAAAATATTTCTAAAGTATGCAATCACATTGTCATTGAACAAATGACCGGCTTCTTTCGGTTCGGATATGAGGGAATGGTTTGTATACAAGGACAATTTTTTCTCGAAAAAGTTGTTCGTATACCGATTTGTTCGAATAGAGATGCGTTTGTATATTGAGGTTCCACTGTATATAAAAAATTGGTACTTATGTATTATCAGGACTGAGTCATTCCATTATAATTCAGTCAGGAGTGTAAACCACACCATTTTGGATTTTGTTGAGCTGGAGGGAGCCAATAAACCTTGAAAAATGATGAAAATAGCAATTTAAATTTTTGTAATTGGACCTACAATTCTCGAGTTATAGCACTTCAAAGTTTGACACCTTTGCCACTGGGTGCGCCATTTTATTTTTTTTAAATTTCTTTAAAATCATCATTTTTTGTTCAATTTTAACAAAGTGTCAAATCCTATATTTTTGAGGGCAAGGAATCCAAAAATGATATAAAAATGTGGAAAAAATTCACCCTTCCAAGTCATATCTTCCATATTTTATCTTCTCGGACCAAAAAAAATGGGTCGGCTTTGAGGGCTTGTATCTCCGGTCTACATAGGTTTTTTTCAAGGGAAATGCACCATTATTTAGGATAGACATATGAGAAATCATGTTTAAAAAATCTCAGATATATTACACTGCCCAACAAAAAAAATATTTTTTGCTGGTGATTTAATTCTAAGACCTGTTTCTGGATAATATTGATGCTGATTTAAAAAATCACCTTAGATTTTGTCCATCTCATCAGGTTTTCGTGCAATGTGCAATGCAATATGCCTATTTTGGGTGATCCATGAAGGGCACTTATCAAAATTGATGATTTTTGAGACCTGTTAACAGCTGTTTTGCTGTTAAAATTTTATCTGTGGAATACGCAAATCTGTGCATTAAATCTAAAGGTCATGTACAACATATTAAAATTTTGGGTATCTGTGATTTCCCCAGGTGTGAGCGTGATGTCATGATCATGGATTCATTTTTTGCTTATTTAAACACTTTTAATCACTTTGTGTCAATATTACCATTGTATATTAAAGTTCACTCCCTGCACAATTGTTTACTTTTCCATGCTGATTCTGAGTATGTAAAAACTTATTTTTTGAAAAGAAAAAAAAATTGGGCATAACCCTGCCAAAATGCAATATCTCCGTATTTGATTGCTTGAAAACCTGACATGATAGGCAAAAACTAAGGTGATTTTTTAAATCAGCACACCAAAGTTACCTAAAAACAGGTGTTAGAATTAAATCAGCAAAATTAGTGTTGGGCAGTGTTATCTTTCTGTATGATTTTACAGGCATGAGAGCATACCACATTTTTTTCTTGTAAGAAAATGGGATTGTGCTCTTGCACCCCATTGCTATTTGCAAGAAATGCTCTAAAATTACAATTTTTATCAACAATACGAAACAAGATGTCAAATTCCTACAATTCAGAGGGCAAGGAATCCAAAAACTACATAAAAATGGAAAAACTACAGTAAAAGAGGCTATAATATCTTTCATTTAATGGTAAGTGTAATGGACAATTCCACTGGAATCAGTAACATTTAAATGCCATAAATAGATTATTTTTTTAAAATGTTTTATTTCTGGCACCAAAATTTGTAGAGTGAAACATTTCTGCCATTAAACCTAGTTTAGACCTGTTAACATCACTTAAGTTTTGAGGAACTTCCCTATGGCTATAACACCCATCACCATTTTCTCAACTAGACTTTGGACTAGCTATGGTAGATTTAGCGTTTTATCATTTTTTTTTCTAAACATTTTATTTTCAAAAAGTTAAATACAAATCTTTACATGAATACATATTTGGTTACACAAACAGTATATTTGTTCATTGTGCTCACAAAAGTAGATCTAAGAGAAGCACCTATTACAATAAGTTTAGTGTGTGTTTGGTTTGTAACTAAAATTCAATGAGAGCAGTGAAATCCTCATCAGATATTTTGTACACACGTCCTGATGTAGTAATCGGTGCAGTGAGTATTCTCAATATATTTGACTTTGGAATCCAGCAGCTATCATCCCGAGTTGGCCAAGAGAATGTCTGGCTTGGACTGTGAGGTCTCATGAATTTAACCTGTCATCAGATTCCTTATCAATATCAGTAATCACTCCAATCCACCAATGACTGTCATACATGGCAGCAACATAATCATGTAGTTTAGGTAACTTTGTTGTTGATACAGTGGATGGTGAACTGAAAAAAGAAAATGTTCCTGAAAGTTCCTCATCCTCTGCAGTTCTTTTGTTGGAGATGCAGCCAATCTTTTCTGGAATGAAGACATGAAAGCTTCTTGTTCCAATTTTGAACCTTTCTTCTAAAATGGCTCTTATTGGTATAAGTTCATCTTTTGCAATATAAAAGAATGTATTGAAGGCATGCTTCTCTTACAAAAAATGAAAGCTTGAACAGCAGAAATAATTTGATCTTTCTCTGTTAGAGTTAAACTTTCATGAAGCAGTTTTCTTTTAATAGTTCCACCAAGACCACATGGAGATTTTCTATGACTGGTGGCAAAGAAGTTCCATGTTGCATCGAGTTCAAAATCTTGTTTGTGAAAGGTTAAATTAAGAAACTTTTTGAAGTTTTTGTACTAACCGGAGCATCCATCAGAGAAATATTCAATTTTTGAGATATGGGGCAAATATGAATGAATGAAAGAACAGAGAACAGTTTGAAGATGATAAACAAATCAGTGTCATGTTCAAGGTCATCAGAGAAAAAGGCAAATGATTTTGTCTGAAGCTTACCAGAGGAATCCACATGATATAACACAATAGGATGGATAGTACATTGTTGCTTAGTTCAGTGCCACCCTTCAACTGCATCCTGAATGGCCATTGAATAATTTTCAGCAAAATCAGCAAGAATGATGCAGGTTGAAGGATTCACAGAAAGTTCTTGTTTTAGTTTGTTGAGGTAACATGCTTGACATTTGGGAATGTAGGAATGAGATGTCATATTGTCAATTTTAGAAGCCAAAAACTCAAAGGATCCATAACCACTGACACTATTGTTGTACAATCGGTAGATTGCCTCTGCTGGAATGTAATTTGGTCATGTTCATCAAAATCTGGAAAGGATTCTTTAAGAAAGTTGATCAGTCTTTCTTTACCAGGGCAATTTGAACAATGATGTACCATACATAGCTTGCTCGACAAATCACACACAACCATCTGCATTAAATGTTTGTAATCCAGGTTCAATGCATGGGCAGCAAGAACAGCATTCTGATGTATGGAACAAACACAGATGGAATGCCCACCAGCAGAGCCAACAACCTTACACCACTTTGGACGAAGTGAGCAGAATTTTGAAAAACCTATTTTCATGTCTGGATGTCTATCTTTAAACGAATAGTACAGTTCTTTCAGGTTGCAAAGAAGCAGTCTTTTTTTTTTGTTTATGGACTTTGTACAATATGCTAATGTAGTCCTTTGCACTAGGCATTTCTCTTGAATACTAGTTATCCTGATAAAAGTTAATAATGGTATTGATTGTGGATTCTTCAAGTCCTTTTCTTGCAGCTCTAGTGGGTTTGGCCAAAACACCATATTGTTTTTTTTAAGTTGATGGCTGATTGAATTAAGTATTTGCTGGCACCAAAAAATTCCATTGTTTCAGCTGTGGTCCAAGATTTAGTTAGGTTTTAACATAAGGATTTGAACTTTTTCAGCTTTATTTTCTGTTAGACAATATTTGGTTTTAAAATCACCCATTAATTTGTTGAGGTCCTCTGCACCTGAATTATGGGGAAGTTGAGTTTTGGAGCAAGATGCTAAGTCTAAACCTGTGGATGTGAATGCAGTCTCCATATATTTTGCTGCTTTTTCTATCTTTTGTTGGACATGTGAAATTTTTTGTCATTTTGACTTGCCATGTGATTTCAATGGAGATATTCCACAAGCTGTAAGTGAAGTCTCCAACAATTCACAGGTAAGTTCAGGAGTTGAAAAATCAGGATCTTTTCTTTGAGAATCATCAGACACACTTTCATTAGATGAACTGTTCTGAATAATGGATTTTGCATGTTTCCAACATTCTAAGCAGAACTTTTGACCAGGGATTACCTGAATAGATGATGCTGAAAGTTGACAGGTCAAGTCAACAATAATCACATGTGAACCATTCCGCATCTTCTGCTTGTTCCTACCTACGCAACTATGCAGAGTAAAAGGGTTGCAGCATTTTTTCTGGTGATTTTCATATCATTTGATGTACACATCATAGTGATGAAAACAAACTTTGCTTTCATCATTCAAAGAGACAGTTCCATTTTCTAGTTGTGGCTTTATGCCAGACCACCAAGTAAGCAGTTCAACCTCATCTTCTGCCAGTTCTGCAAAATGTCTGTAGCCTGTATTCTTGTTGTACCATGTTTTATGACACAGTCTTCTGAACCTTTAACCATTCCAATTAAACAAAGGGAAAATTTTGTTTCCATGTCCATTTCTGAAGCATACTATAGCACTGTTAATGAATCAACACAATCGCAATCAATTCACAAATCAATTTTGAGATTATTTTAGAGCAGTCTTTGGTAGTGTGCAGTCAGTCTGAAAAGAAAACTCAGGTATATTAGGGACCTATTTAAGATAGTGTGGTAAAAAAATAAGATGTTTGATTCAATTGAAAAATACATATAAGCAATACCATCCTTGAAAGCTGCCTATCTTTTGTCTCCAAAATATTATGTATTAATAATTGTATAAAAAATATTATGTAATGTACTAAGCTATCAATAAAGTTTTAACGTAGAAAATACAATTTAGGTAAAGTTATTATGGCTGTTCTTATAATTAAATTAAGGGCCACTCAGCTCAGAATTAAGTAGAGGAAATTTTATCAAGAGCATTTAAAATTTTAGTTAAACAATATGAAGACAGAGAATTGAAATCAGTGATAGAAAGTTACAATGCTACCATTATTAAATTGTTAAAATAAATAGTTAATCCCACTTTCGTCCAAGAAGAAAAGTGGTATGCTCTCATGCCTGTAAAATCATACAGAAAGATAATATACCTGAGATTTTTTAAACATGATTTCTCATATGTCTATCCTAAATAATGCTGTATTTCCCTTGAAAAAAAACCTATGCAGATCCGAGATAGAGGCCCTCAAAGCTGACCCATTTTTTTGGTCCGAGAAGATATGATTTGGAAGGATGAATTTTTTCCATATTTTGTCATTTTTTGGATTCCTTGCCCCCAAAAATATAGGATTTGACACTTTTTGTTAAAATTGAACATACAATGGTGATTTTAAGGAAATTTAAAAAAAATAAAATGGTGCTCTCAGTGCCACCCAGTGGCAAAAGTGTCAACTTTGAAGTGCTATAACTTGAGAACTGTAGGTCCAATTACAAAAATTTAAATTGCTATTTTCATCATTTTTCAAGGCCTATTGGCTCCCTGCAGCTCAACAAAATCTAAAATGGTGTGGTGTAAATTTTTTTCTAAAATGACTGAATTATAATGGAATGACTTGACTACCAAACTGTTTATGTATTTTTGCTCTTGTCATTTTCATTTAAACTAACGAAAATATCACAACTTAACCTATCCAATCATCAAGGGCATTCAGTTGACCAAACAGGTTAATATTAGTTATTTCACCTAAATATTTTCTGATCTTTTCACATTAGGTTAAATGAATGCCTGGTTAGGTCAACTGTACGCCCTTGATGATTGGGTAGGTTAAGTTGTGATATTTTTGTTAGTTTAAACAAAAATGACGAGAGCAGAAGTACATAATAAACAGTTTGGTAGTCCCAATAATATGTAAGTACCAAAAAATCTATTCCATTAAGTATGGATATCTTGGATCAGTTTAAGCTTTTGAACTCAAAGATGATCTTGTGAAACAGATTTGTCATAGCTGCAGGTCCTTTCTGGCATATGACCTTTGCTTTTATGAAGGAGGTTAAACAACTCTAACATTACATTTATTATGTCTTGCTTATCTGTACAAACAAATACATTATCAGTGAAATGTTACCTACATTATATATACATACATGGAAGGTAATTGTGTTATGTTTTCATCATCATAAACATTCAGGAAAATGACCTTAAAATGTAAAGGTACTATTGTAATTTTATATTTGGAAAGTTATTATTATTATTGTGTATATTTGCATAAATATAAATAAGCAACTATAGTCATTGGCACTTCCATAAGAAAAATTGAAATAGTTTTGAAACACATGTAACATTATTGAGATTCCTTAAAGGGGATAAATCTCTAGCCATTCTATTATACAGCTTTTTTGAATCATATTTTGTAAATTGTCTCAATTTGGCTACACCATGTGATAAATTTAGAATTGCCAACCCGATGGGAGAGACTGGGGTGTCTCAAAATTGCTTTTCAACCTTAAGTCAAAAGTAAAATGTGTGAAATAGTGTAAACTATTTTGTATAACTTCATATTACAGTGTGAGTGAAATTAGTTTAAACCAGGATTAAAGAAGGGCAACTATGTATAAATTGAAACATTAAAAGGAAATTGATGCCCAAAAAGTCTGAATCTATTAACTTGGGAATCACTGACTTAGCAAATGGACACGAGACACTACTTTCTCTTTTGTGTGTGCCAAGAGTTTGTCACAGATTTAATCAATCTGTGGTCACATTTACAGATATAATTTTTAAATGGAAAAATACTGTAATCAAGCTTGTTTCTAGACTTTTAGAATTAATTTAATAAAATCAGTGTGTTCATAGTTAAATGATTAACAGTATTTCTCTCTCTATCTGATCTGATCAGGTTTTCAAGCTTTTGTTGAAATCCATATGTTTATTACATATTGTGAAAGATCTATTACAATACTATGAGTTTGATCAGTAAACCATACTTTTAGTTGAAAAAATTTTTTTTTTCCTTAAGTGAATTTTTGGTTCTTGGCCCACACTCTTCAGTAGTAGTCTTGGTTTATCTATCTGTGCATGTTAGATGCTGCATACAATTATGTATAATTTCAGGAAAACATTCACTGGAAAGCATAAAGAAATTGTTAATTGGCCATAGTATTTTTCTTAAGATATTTTATTAATTTTGGTGACTTAAATTTAAAAAATAGTGTCTACAAAAAAACATTATTCCAGTATTCTTAATATTTTTTCAACAAAACACATAAGTAAAGGATAAATAAAACATGCAAACTTTTATTTATTTAATATATAGTCATGTTGCCTTTTGCCTTCAACACTAAAGATTAAGTCACTAGCATGGATTTGGCAAGATTCCTGAAATAATCATGGGTCATTCATCAGCCAGACTCCTTACTGAGTGGATGCATTCCCTGGGCTCTGATATTGCTTCTACTTTTGGATATTGCTGATAAATTTACTGTTGGAAAGTTCTGGATCTTATATACATACATGCATTTATATTCAAATTGTTATAGTTAAGTAACTCAATATTAGTGGTTTTTGGCAATTTAGAAGTTTTCATAGTGTGCCAGCTTAATTTAAACTTGTGATGGTTATAAATTTTAACTACCTTAACTTGCGCAATGCCATCGCAGAAAGTGTCATGTGCTAGGTGTGGGGTTAATTGGTGGTATACTGATTTTAAAGATTACAATAGCAGTCCTATGGTAATTACTGAGAGATTGGTTTGTTTCTTTTGTGAGTTAAGCGAAGAGAGAGTTGATTTAAAATTTAGTGTACATGAGGTGATGAAAAGACTTGCAATGCTTGATGAGGGCAGGGGTAGGCTTACAGTTGATGAAGGCCAAACCTATACTAACATTGAAGATGTTAGTAAGATGAAGAGTGAGGTTAGGAACCTAGTTTCTAGTATAGGTAGCTTATCAGGAAGGTGAGACAGAGTTGAGGAAGGGGTTAAGGTTGGTCTGAGATTAGTAGAAGGGGAGGGATTTAGAGAAGTTAAGGGTGGAGCTAGGCCACATGTGTTAGGTGATAGGAATCCCTCCCCTATCGAGGTTTCAAACCCTTTTGCCCATTTGGATAGGCATGTGAATGAGGGGGAAACTATTTTAATTGGGGACTCCTTAGTGCGTCATTTGGTTGAGTTTGTTGAACAGAATCCCACCAAGAGGAGGAGGGTCTGTCTACCAGGGGCCAGGGTTGACAGAATTAGAGACGAAGTAGATAGGATTGATGTTGGTGATGATGGTAGGGGTAATGACTCATATAGGCCCGATATGAGAGTGCCTGACATTTTGGAGATATACAGGGGGTTAATTAGGTCCCTGAAGGCAAGGTCAGATAGGTCTTTAGTTCTAGGTATTACCCCTAGGCACAGTTTAAATTTTAGGATTGCATCAAAAACAATATTTTTGAACACTAAACTAGAAGAGATTTGTGCTCAGGAAAATGTACCCTTTGTGAAGCTGTGGTCAGAATTTAGTGATCCTAGCCTTTTTATAAAAGATGGGGGTGCATTTCAATGAGATAGGGAATGCTAGGCTAGGTAGGTAAATCAATGAGAAGTTCAAAAGCTGTATAGTTCAAAGCCTTCTTTAAACATTGTGGGTCCAGGAAATGCCAGTCTGATGGTGAAAAATAGTTTAAAATGCCTTACCTTACAAAGGTTCCACGCAATGATTCCTCATTTTGTGAAGGTCAAGCTTGTCGGCCCTCCTCTCATGTTGGTCTAGTGAAGTAGTGAGTTGGTTTCTTGTGCTCTCCATCTCACATAGCCAGGTACACCTGGCTGATTGGGGATTGTTCTGAGCCAGGCATCTAATCTTCTTTTGAAGATGTCCACTGCAACTCCCTTTGTGTTTCTTAGGTCTTTGGGCAGCTGATTAAACAGTTTTGGTCCTCTTACAACAAAACTATTTTCTTTCAGGGTTAAGGATGTTCCCTGTCTTGCATTTAATTTGAGAACATGACACAGTCTACCTTTTCTACTTTCCACCATTGTTTGGGGAGTTATAGGGTTCAGAGTAAGATTAGGGATAGTTTCTCCATTGTTTTTCCAAGTGTAAATAATGGTCTCTGTCTCTCTTTCTCTCCTTTCCAGTGAATATTGGTCTAGTTTGTGTAACCTTTCCCAGTAATTTAGTTCTTTGCACCCCTTGATCTTGGCTATGAAACTTCTTTGAATCCCTTCCAGCTGTTTAATGTCCTCTTTTTTATATGGGGATGTTAGGACTGAGCAGTATTCCAATTTGGGTATGATCAGGGTTTTCAGTAGGGGAATCATTACATTCCTATCCCTTTGTTTAAAGGTTCTTAATATCTGCCCCATTATTCTCTGCTCTGTTTATTGCTATCTTATTTTGTTTCAAATTTCACATCATCAGTCATTACAACCCCTAAATTTTTTGCTCTAGAATTTCTCTGAATTTCCTGTCCATTTGGGGTATAATATTCCATGGATTTTCAGGTCTTCTCTTTTTTCATACCGTAACAGCTGAAATTTCTCAGTGTTAAACTTCATATTGTTGTCTTGCATCCACTTGTAGATTCTGTTCATGTTGGTTTGTAGAGATCCTATATCATCTGGGTTTCTTATTTTTCTACTGATCTTTGTGTCATCTGCGAAGGATGTTACTGTGCTGTGTCTGGTAATGTCTTCATCTATGTCAGTTAGCATGATTATGAAGAGTAATGGAGCTAATACTGTTCCTTGTGGTACTGAGCTTAAGGACCTCTGATTCTGATGAATATACTCCTTGTACTGTAATGACTTGCTGCCACTCACTAAGGAAATTATATACAGTAAATACTCGATAAGTCAGACTATATAGGGCTCTAGTCAGTCTGACTCATCGCGAATTACCTTAATTACCCCCCCCTATTTACCCCTAAAGATGCATAAATACTCTCTAACCTTTTAAGTTTGATTGGTGAGAGAGTAATACAATGTTGAAAATAAACATTAAAAAACAATAAAACTTTGTTTCACTTACCGTTGCTAGAATTATTTTGAGCATGAAACACACACAATTTTATTGTTTACCTTTTCATACAATACAGTATTAAAAAAACAATTCACTTAGTAAAAGAAACAAAATAATAATGGCACTTGACATAGGAAATAAAACACTTCTCTCAGTAAAATAAAAAAAAATAAAAAAAGAATAATAGCACTTGACAGAGGATGAGTCTGATTCATCCTGAATTCCAACTCATTGAGTATTTACTGTATACATTTCCCTACTTTTTCGGTTATTCCCATATATTTCGGTTTATGTGTTATGATTCCATGGTCACACTTGTTGAATGCTTTGGCAAAGTCTGTGTATAGTTTTCATTACTTTCAAGTGTATCAATAATGTTGTAGTGTTCTATTAGTTGTGAAGGCATGATCTGCCTGACCAAAACCCATGTTGGTTATCATTGAATTTTTTCTGAGTTTCCAGAAAGTCATAGATTTTCTGTCTGACTATTCTTTCAAGTATTTTAGTAACATGAGATGTAAGCAACACTGGCTTATAATTTTTTGCCTCGGATCGATCTCCTCCTTTGTATATTGGGACTATGTTCTCACTTTTCAGGATGCCTGGTATTTATCCTGTGTCTAGTGATTGCCTCCATATCCAATATATATATAGGGGCTCAGTGATTGCATTCTTGCAGTTTTTGATCAGTGTAGCATTACTTTTATCCAGTCCTGCTGCTCAGTGTGTTTTTAGTTTCCCTATGACTTGTGTAATATCATCCGTTGTAAAGTTGAAGTCTGTTATACTTTCCCCTTGTAATTCTTTTTCAAAGAATGTGTTTCTATCGCATATCAATTTGTCAGTTTTTGGGATACTGAAAGATGATTTGTACTGAGCTCTTAATATTTCAGATACTTCTGTTAGATCATCAGATAAAGCACTGTTCTCATTTTTTTAAAGGTCTGATAGTTGCATGGTTTTTCGACTTTCTTTTGTGAAATTATAGAAGTACTTTGAGTTAGCCTTTATCACTTCTATAGCATCATCAATTAGTTCCTGTATGACATCATCAATACTTTGCAGTTTATCATTTAATATTTTTCTGATGTTATCTTTACAGTTACTTAATTTTGCAGTCACTCTTCTTCTCTTTCAGAACAATGCCCTCTTTTGTCTCTCAAACCTGCTTCTCTTTCCTTTTTGTTGTATTTTTGGGACATGTTTTTCCACAATTTCTAATATGTTCTCCTCTAAAGTCATTCGCATCTCCTCCATTGTCTTGGCCTCGAAAATGGTTTTCCAATCTATTACTTCCATGCTGTTGTGCATGTTCTTTCCTTTCCTGTTGCCTTTATATTACTTATTTCAATGATGTTGTGGTCTGATATCATAGTTGGAGATATTTCTATATATTAATTAGGTTGCTGCTGTTTGTGAATACCAAATGTAGGCAGTTGTTTTTTCTTGTTTTCTGTTATTTCTTGCATTAACATAAATTCATCAGCTAGAGCTAGTAGCATTTTTACCTGCTCCTGGTCTTCCCATGTGCCCCCCTTGTCCTGGTGTATACATATATTTTTTCCTATTCTTTTATATTTCATGAATGGGAAATTAAAATCACCACAGAGAAAAATATTTGGGGTTGGAGAGTGTAAATCTTTCACCCAGTTTCTTATTCTGTAATGGAATCTGAAAATTTTGAGGTTGGCATGTTTTGGGGGTCTGTACATTACAATTAGTACCATATTTAATTTTTCAACTTTTGCTGCTACACATTCTACATAGTTGTTTGAGGTTCTTAGTCATTTCTGCCATATGCCTTTCGTGTGTGTAAATAGCACAGCCTCCTTTGTCTCACTGTTCTGTTGGCCCGGAGGTTGTTATAATTGTCAATTTGTATTTCTTTTTTGTCAATACAGGACTCACAATTTTTACAGTTCACCTGGCAGGCCTTCAGACAAGTTTCTGTGATGCATGCAAAGTCTGCTTTGGCTTCTTGCATGAGTCCTTTCAAGTATAAAACTTTGTCTGGGGAATGATTTGATTTAAGGCCCTGAATGAATGTTGGCTAGGATTATTTTTATTTTTTTCTCTCATTTTTGCATACAGGTGGTGGTTCCAATTCGTTTTGCAATGGGGGTGCTGGTTTTATTGCCTTATGGCTTTCATTGCCAATCTATGGTAAAGAATAATTTAAACATCTTTTATTGTAATGTGCATAGTATTAGAAATAAATTGAATGAATTTAAGGAGATAATTTATTCTGGGAACTACAATATAGTTGCTATAACTGAAATGTGGTTAAATACTGTAACTCAGGACTTGTTGGGGGAACTTGATATAGCAGGTTTTAAACTTTTTACTAATGGTAGGTTAATAGGATTGGTGGCAGCATTTTGTTGTACATTCGTAATTCTCTTAGGGTTATCAAGGTTAGGATGGATCTTCCAGCAGCAATTAATGTGATATGCATTGAAATTAGGGCTCGTAGTATAAGCTTTAATTTCATTGTTGTTTATACACCTCCCATTCAACCCCCCGATACCAATACTAGATTTTACACACTTCTTGGTAACTTTATTAATAATCAGGATAGTATAGTTGTTTTTGGAGACTTTAACTGCCCTAACGTTAATTATGAGAATTTTACTGGTAATGGTGAGGGTTTAAGACTGAGTTCACAGAAGGTAATTTTTTATGACAGATGGTTACTGAACCAATGTTTGGTGACAATATTTTAGATGTGGTGTTGAAGAACAACAAAAATATAGTCAAAGGTTTGGAAGTGGGTGAGAGTTTGGGATGTGATGACCAAATTATTAGGTTTAAGATATTAATAGAAAACAGTAAGGATAGTAACGTAATAGAAGTCCCTGATTTTCATAGGGCTAATTTTGATAGTTTTGCAGATAGGATGAGAGTAGTGGTCATGATAGGCCCAAGTGGTGGACTAGGGAAAAAGGCGAGTTCATAAATGAGCATAACAGTGTGTACAGTATAGACTTAATAAGCGCGATGGCATGGTAGCTAACTTTAATAGATATATCGAGCTTAGACATAGGTTAAAAGATTTGTTAGGAATGCTAAGTGTAATTTTGAGATACTTGTCGCTGCGGATAGTAAACATAATACAGTAAATACTCGATAAGTCTGACTATATAGGGCTCTAGCCAGTCCAACTCATTGTGAATTACCCCTCTATTTACCCCTAAAGAGGCATAAATACTCTCTAACCTTTTAAGTTTGATTAGTGAGAGTCTAATACAATGTACAAAATAAACATTACAAAACAATAAAACTTTGTTTCACTTACCATTGCTGGAATTATTTTGAGCATGAAACAAAAAATTGTATTGTTTATCTTTCTGTACAATACAATATTAAAAAAATACTTCACTTAGTAAAAGAAATAATAATGGCACTTGACATAGGAAATAAAACACTTCTCTCAGTAAAATAAACAAAAGAATATTAGCACTTGACAGAGCAAAAAAAACACTTGACTGTATCATACACTGAAAAAATTTATTCTGTGTTAGAGACCTGCCCACCATCACTTTGTGGTGGGATTCGGATTAACCTAATGGCCGCACCACGAATAAGAATTTTTCTTTTACGTTTAAGAACACGAAACCAGGCTGCTTACCTTGAAGGGTTGTTGGATCCAGGCTCGCTGCCCAGACCCCTAATTCCACGACTGCTGGCTCCTGCCACCAACAGTTTCTTACTTGCCAGAATAGCTTCCTTCTGTTAGTGGCATCCCCTTCCTAACAGAACTTAAAGTTCCCTTGGTCCAATAACGGTCTTCAGCCTCTCAGACAAACCCAGCCTGAATTTAGTTTCCTCTGTTATGTTCTTTATTTTCTCTTGTCAAATTACCCTCTTAAACTATATTTTTTATTATTTATATTTCCACACATGCGCCAATTGGTTCCCTCCACTTCTCAAAACTCGAGTTTTGACACACACGCCGACACTTAAACCTCAGAAGCATCTCTTTTACTAAATTTGTTTATTCTTTTTTTCATTCATTAAAATATTAACATATCTTATAACATTTAACATTCTTATTCATTTGTTTGTTAAAACTTAACAACTCAGTACTTAATTATCCATTTACTAACGGTTTAATAAGCGACAGTCCAACTCTCACTCTTTTTCCCATACTAATTTAATAAAACTGTTTTATTCCTCATTCCTTGTTTACAAGTTTACCATTTCTTTATATAAAACTTATTGTTTATTCTTTTTGTTAAGATTTTAATAATTTAGTACTTAATGTTTATTATTTACTATCTTAATGCTTATTATTTATTACTATCTTTCTAATTTCTTATAACAGTTATCATTCTTATTCATTTGCTGGAAAGAGAGAGAGAACCATTAAAATCCTATCTATAACAAGTATTTCATAAAAAAATCAAAGAAATTTAATATATAAATAATAATAATCAAGGCCAGGGGGAAAGGGCTGAGAACTAAAAAGGGAAAGGGTTCACCCTTCCACACCCCCCCCCCCCCCCCCCCCCCCAAGCTCCTTTCCACCTGTCTTGCCATATAGCCTACACACCTACTATATTACCCTAATATGGTTCTCTTCCTTTCCTTACAATTTTTATACCAAAATATTTATTAACAAATTATTTACATAGATACTTTTTTTTTTTTTTTTCAAAAATAATTGTTTTCAATTCTAAATCATTTAAATCATTAATTACATACATGGCTATCATAAGAATAACATTTACAAATTTACTTTATAAATCATTCAGTTATTTAATAATCTTTATATTTAACAAATACAGTAAACATTCAAACATTCAATATTTAGGACTAACAGCTGGCTAACAATTACTTTCTCTTTAATAATTTACGTTATACTAAAAAAATATACCTACAATTTAATTTTTTAATAGTTATTTACAATAGTTATTTACAATAGTTATTTACAATAGTTATTTACAATAGTTATTTACAATAGTTATTTACAATAGTTATTTACAATAGTTATTTACAATAGTTATTTACAATACCAGGAATGAGGTTGAAACCTGCAAATCACCAGAGGCAGGGATCAGCAGGTCTGGGAACTCACCCAGGCACCTTCCTCCTTCAAGCACAGCCCAGCTTCTGGCCTCAAAATGTAGGCTGCCACCTGGTTGAATTTCCAACCACTCACTCTTTCACACATCATACAATACTACTATTTTTTTTCCTACAGAACACTACGCCAATACTTTATACTACATTACCATCACCACTCCCTAAACACTGTTGCACTTTCTCTATCATTCTAACCCATCTACTTTTAATATCTTCTCTAATACTACTAGTTAATTCTACATCTAAGCTTTTATTCAACACATTTTCTTCTATCTCAAGCAATAACATTCTCACTTCCTCACAAAAATCAATCACATTCATTCTCTTCCTCATTCTTTCATTTATACTTCCTTCACCTCTATCTACTCCCCATTCATCCCTCACACTTTCCATTAAGGTCACAATACTTTGCTCAGTTACACTCCTTTCTCTCTCACATACATTTTCCCTTTCACTCTCACTCTCAAGAATTGTAAATCCCACACTCTTAATGCCCCCTCCCTGACACAATCTTTCCACTTCTGAGTGAAGAAGATTTCCCTTCTCTTCTCCTCCACTCTTGGAAAATCCCAGAAAAGAAAGGCCCTCAAGGTCTGAGACCCCAAAACCCTCAAACGAGAATTCCCCGGATGGACCAGGCTGGCACCATGAACCACCAAAGTCCCGAACATCCCATTCTAACTCTGCCTCACCTGCGGCTGTTCCAGAGTCCAACTGGGAATCCTTCAGCTCATATACTTCACCTATCTGCCTGGCTTTCTCACCCTTTTCTTCCTTTTTGCCCGCTTTGACACAATCAAGAACTCCAGATCTGCATCCATCCATTCATCCTGGATTCCCATCATGTTCTTGGTTTCTAGCGCTTTCTTTTGTTCCATCCTCTCACACATATCATACATTGGGTGACATACGATGTACTCCGGAGGTATTCGCCATTTGCGCAACTGCCGATGATGTGCTCTTACTTCTTCACACTGTCCATTCTCTTGCTCCCTCTCAATCACATACATTACCCCATTCTCCCATACCTTTTTCACCACAAATGGACCCTCAAACTTTTGCGCCAACTTATACTCATTCCTTCTTCCAGCCTCATGCACCTCTTTCAAAACAAGCTCACCAATACCAAATGACCGAAAATGCACACCAGCCTCTCTCCATCTATCACATGTATTCTCATTTAATCATATATCCTTTTGCACAAACCTTCCAAATGTAGACACATACCTTCTTGGGGAAGTTTGAATGGCTGAGTGGTATGTCGAATTGTAGCACCAGGCAATTCTTGCCAACTCAGCATCCCACTCAGCCCCTTCCTCAGTACATACACGCAGCATTTCACTTATCGTTTTCACCGTTCGCTCAGCCAAACCATTCGAAGCAGACATATATGGAGTTATTCTAACATGCTCTATCCCATTCTCACTCAACATTCTCTCAAAACTAGCACCCCTAAACTCAGGCCCATTATCTGTTAAACACTTACGCGGCCTTCCAAGCATCATTGGTAACATACTCTCTCTCATCACTCTCGCAACATGCTCACTTGTTTTATTCTCTAACGCAGCAACATACACAAACTTGCTCTTGTGATCAACCCCTACTAATATTCCAACTTTCCCTCTACTCGTTCTCGGCATACTCACAATATCAACCACCACAAGCTCCCACGGTTCTTTCACTTCAATCTTTCACACTGGGGGGTGGCTATGCTGGGACTGGAATTTTCGCTTTTGGCAACTCACAAGTAGTTGCCACTTCTGCAACAACCAGTCCCAGCCTAGGGTGGAAAACCATTCCTTTCATCAATTCCCATAACTTGTTTTTTCCCACATGCCCATACATCCTATGTGTAATAATCACCAATCCTACCATACCCTCAAATGTCATCACTGGCACACACACTGTCTCACCCACCTTATTTACCCTCATATAATATAGCACTCCTATCCATACAGCCAACTTTTTCACATACCTTTTATACTCTTCCACCTCTTTTGACCACTCTCTCACATTTATACCATTATACTTCCACCTCTTTTGACCACTCTCTCACATTTATACCATTATACACATATTCTCTCAACTTGCATATCACCTCATCTCCCTCTTGCATATCTAAAATATCTTCATCTCTCAACACTTCACACTGGTCTTCCACCTCTAACTCAATTGCTCCCACTAACACAGCATCTATACCTGTGCTCGGAAACATTCCCATACTGACCACATGTTCTCCTTCTCTCATTACTGAGCCCTGACCAACATCCACACACAAGTTCATATTCTCAAGGAAATCAATTCCCAGTAGAAAATCCCAGGGCATTGATTCCCCTTTCAAGACTATGAACTTGTGCTCCCATACCTCTTTACATGCACCTAATCCCACCCTCAACTGCACAGCTTCATGTGACGCGACTGTTCCCCCTCCGATACCACGTATTCTCACACCCACTCTTTCTCGGGATACAGGCACATTCTCTTCATCTAAATCACACAACACTCGCTCATTCACCAGACTGATTTGGGCACCTGTATCCACAAGACCCCTGTAGAGCTCAATAGGACCTTCTGGAACCCTTACAGGAACCACAGAAGGGCTGAGCTCTACCTCATCCACACAGTCACGTATCATCCATGGCCCCTCTAACATACCTACTTCCATACAACCTTCTCCCTCTGACTCTCTCTGTGCAGCTCTAACTTCATCCAAAACCCTTTCCAAATTTTCACCTGGCACTATGCTTTTATACCTCTTCCTTTCACTCACCCAATTGTAATGTACACCACTAATACACTGCAAATGCAAAATCAGGGCTCCTTTCTCCTCGATCCTTTCATCTTTATACACAATCGGACAATCATTACCATAATGCACATACACTTCAACACTAAACAATGAGCTGACCACCATGAGGACCTCTTGAAAAGGAAAAATACCCGGGCTCCCCATGGCTTTCAGCTCACGTACATAATTGCGGACCTTACAAACACCCATCCTTTCTGGTTTCTTAATCGCTTCATTCATAACCAAGGTCCGCAATTCATTCACACTCCCTGGTATTCTCATTTTTAACCCATCCAATTTCAAATCTTTCAACCCATACCATACACTTTCAAACAAACTGTCGCCACCCCCCCTACTTTCATGCAACTTTACTATTCCCACTGGCAAATACTCAGGGTCGACCACCTCTTTCTCACACCTTTCATTCACCCCAGGTATTCTTGACATCAGGTCAGCCATACAATTCCTCTCCCCTGGCACATACTCAATCTTATAATCAAACTCACTCAACTCAAGCAAAGTTCTAGCAATTCTTCCATCCACAACTTTCATTCTCTCCATATATACCAAGGGCTGATGATCAGTCTTTAAAATAAATTTCATTCCATACAAAAATGACTTGAAAGCTTTCACACAAAACCTCATTGCCGCAAGTTCTCTCTCAATTGTACTGTACTTTCGCTCTGCCTTACTGAATGCTTTAGATACATACCCAATTACTCTCCTTCCTTCCTGTCCTTCCTCTCCCTGCAACTGGCACAAGCACCCACCCATACAAAATCCACTCGCATCTGTATACAATTCTAGCAAACTCGCTCCTTCACTCAGGTCCGGATAAGCCAACTCCACATCTTTCGCTGCTTCCACTCTCAATTGCTCAAATGCTTCATTCATCTTCTCCGTCCACACCAACTGAGTACTACCTTTCATTCCAGTCACTTCGGTCAGGGGTTTCGAAATCCCAGAGCAGCCCGCTATAAATTTCCTCTGAAACTCTACAAGTCCCAGAAAAGATTTAAGTTCACGAACTGTCCGAGGTTTCGGGAACTCCCTGACTTTTTCCATATACTCCCCACTCTTTCGTATACCACTCGAACTCACCTTGTGCCCCAGAAATGCCACACTTTCCCTGAACCACTCACACTTACTTGGTTTCACTCGTAGTCCGACTTCATCCAACACTTGCAGTACCTCTCTCATTATCTTCAGGTGCTCCTCAAATGTCTCTGTCATAATCAAAATGTCATCTATAAAACATATGACATTTTCCCTTGCAAACTTACCAAGAACACGATTCATTGCTCTCTGAAATGCAGCAGGTGCAGCTGTAAGTCCGAACGAGAGAGCATGGAACATATAATGATTCCTGGCTGTGGAAAAAGCAGTTATGGGACGAGACTCTGGCTCAACCGGCATCTGGTAATATCCCCTCAATAGGTCCAATTTACTAAACACCCTCTTTCCATGCAAAGAGTATACACTTTCATTTATCAAGCACATCGGAAACCTGTCTTTCACTGTCCTTTCGTTCACCATTCGATAGTCCACACACAAGCGAATCCTTCCATCAGGTTTCCGCACAGGCACTATTCTACTATTCCACGGACTTGTGCTCTGTTCAATTCCTCACACTGCTCTTCTATCTCATTCATTACTGGTGGGGAGAACCGTCTTGGCCTTTGGTAGATTGGAGTCTCATCCGTTAACTGGATCCTGAAGGGAGGTAGTTTTGTTAAACGGAGGTCATCATCTCCTCGGGCCAATACGCTCCTTTTCTCCCCTGCCAACTGCCACACCTGCATTCGCTCACTCTCACTCAACTGTTCGCCAACAATCACCTCCTTTCTGATTTGTTCAGTCGTCCATTCCTCCCCACATTCTTGCCCTCGTTCATCCATTTGTATTCCATTTTCTCCCTCCTCACATACTTCCTCAATCACTGTATACGCTCTCCCTATCACATCCCCCTCATTTATTCTCTTTCGCCATGCACCCCCATCTTCCCTAGCTTGCACACAAATCCATGGGTTACTCTCATCAATTATACCATCATACACATGCCCAACTCTTTTCACTTTATAGGATGCATCCATACCATTCACAAAAATCATGCTTCCCTGCCTTTTTCTTCTATTATCACTCACTGGCCACTCAACATGCACCAATGCTGGGGTTCCCTTTTCCAGATTTACACTCTCAGATGCTCTCACCTCATACCCTTTTATTACCCTCATCCAATCCGATTCACTTCTCCCCACATAGAATTCACACTTACCCAACTCATTCTTCCACTCAATCATACGTCTAGCAGGATGGATCACCAATCGATTCTTTTTCAAAAACTCATACCCCAGAATCATGTCATACTTTTCACTCTCCTTATCAACCACATAAAGCACACATTCTTCCATTTCACACCCCATCACTTTCACTTTAATCTGCACCTCTCCCAACACTCGTACTGGGATGTTCCCAACCCCTTTAATTTCCCCAGTTACTCCCCAATTCACTCTTCCTAATTCATTCTCTTTACACAAACATCCAATTCCTTGCTTACTTATTAAATTAGGTGAACATCCTGTATCCACTAATGCCCTCCATACACTCCCTCCCCATTCAACAGGAATAACCATACACTCTGCCTTTTTCTCACTCGCTCTCACTTCCTTATTCACTTGACACCATCCTGCTAATGCCTCAAATACACATTCATCATTCAGAGAAGCAGGGACCCCAACCCCAATGAGAGCCCCTGCCCTATGCGTTTCCCGTACTGGGACCAGCCTCGCCATTTCCAGTGACAGCACCCCCTTGAGGGCCCTGCCTCTGAGGTTGAGGAGCTGGCATGGCTGACACTGGCCGATTTCCTGCATGAGAGACAGGACTCCCTCCCGCTGGTGCTGGAGCACCCTGCTGTCGGGCTTGACAGAACCGGGCAATATGCCCAAAGTTCCCACATGCCCTACATTCATACCCAGGTGTTCTGCATTCATACGCCATGTGTCCCATCTGCCCACATGCAAAACACGCACCCACTCTTCTTCTACAGGTCTCTATACTATGTCCCCCTCTACCGCAATATGCACACCCTCTCACATTCCCCATATTCCCTCCATTCACTGGCCCTCTTTGCTCATTCATTCTTGACTGGCCTTGAAGCCCTTGCCTTCTATATGTTTGCCCCAGCATTGGACCATTCATTCTGGGACCCGATGTGGGAGGAGGCCCTGGTTGTTGCATGGCCGACCCTCCATACACCCTTGTGAATTCGTTCACAAAGTTAGCCAGCATTTCCATTGGGTTTTGGGCCATGGATGCTTGGCTAACTGGAGGGTGACCTGGCCTAGTATTTCTTAATGCGTCCGCATAACTAGGAAACACAGGTACTTGTTCCTCCCTCATCGCTGTCCCCATTCGCACATCTGCTTCCCTATTACGCCCAATCCCACTCTCATACACTCGGTCCTCTAACAATTCCAAGATTTCATGCCACTTCAAACGTGTCCCTCTCACTCTTACACACTCTTTCCTCTTAACATTCAAAAACTCTCTCACACTCTCAGGTACTGTCTCAATCAACTTTCTTACCAACCTTTTATTCTCATCTATCCCATCATCTCCAAATTTCTTTCTCGCCAAAGTTTCAAGTCTATATGCATACAAATCAATACTCTCCCCCTTCTGCATCCTTGCTCTCTCAAAATCATCCTTCTTTCGATATTTCACACCCCTCTTATTCTTAACACTTGCTCCACCAATCTCTCCCTTAACACCTCATACTTCACAGGCACTCCTGAATTTACAACAACATTGTAAAACTCTAGCAACCTACCTTCCAAACAGTCACCCATCTCTTTCACCCAATACTCAGGAGCGTCTGGATACTTGCTCTTACAATAACGTTCATACTCTTTCAAAAACTCTTGTACATCTCCCACTATAAACATTAAATTTTGCAACCTTCGGAATCTCCCTAATTAAGATTCCCTTATGCACTCTTACACCCTCACTCGTATCACTCTCAGTTTCAGTCTCACTCTCACTCTCATACATACTGTCCTCAATGCTGGAATAGAGGGAGTCATCTGCGCTAACGCAGCGTTGAACCTTCTGAGAAGCCCTCTTACCAGATGCCCTCCGAGCCCCCTTCATTCCCGCCTTGCCCCTCTTAGCCTGCCCTTCCATCCTCTTACCTTTCTCCCTCTGATCCTCACCCTCAAGCTTCTTCTTACCCTCCTTAGGGGTGGAATGCACCATCACCTTGTAAGGTCTTTCTTCTTTCCCCTCACTCACGCTTTCACTCCCTTCTCCTTCCAGGCCCCCTACTGCTACATCCTTTAGATGTGCCCCTTTCTTACTACCAACACCCTTACTATTTTCCCCTTCAAAACCCCCTTCCCTTCCTTTTTCACTTTCCCATCAAGCTTGCCCTCCAACTCACTCATTCTCTTAACCATTGCCTTTAACCCATCATCCATCTCTTTCTACTCTCATCTTTCTTCCATCTCTTGACGACAAACTACTAATTCTTTACTCTGTTCCTCTAATCTACTTTGCAATTTCCCCAAAACATTCTCTAATTCTGCCTTCTGTAACTCTAACTGATGGTTCCTAGCCTTTTCTACCTCTAATGCCTCTATCTCCCTCAACCTCCTTTCTAACTCCTCCTTGGTAGGCATCTCTAAAGATGCTACCCTACTTCACTTCTACTCTACTACTACTACACCCAACCTACAACTACTCTTTCACTCTTCTTCTATACAACCCACTTTTCTGAGTGGAAGTCTCTGTTCGGGTGCCACTTATTTTATGTGGTGGGATTCGGATTAACCTAATGGCCGCACCACGAATAAGAATTTTTCTTTTGTTTAAAAACTCCACGAAACCAGGCTGCTTACCTTGAAGGGTTGTTGGATCCAGGCTCGCTGCCCAGACCCCCAATTCCATGACTGCTGGCTCCTGCCACCAACAGTTTCTTACTTGCCAGAATAGCTTCCTTCTGGTTATCTCCGGCATCCCCTTCCTAACAGAACTTAAAGTTCCCTTGGTCCAATAACGGTCTTCAGCCTCAGACAAATCCAGCCTGACTTTAGTTTCCTCTGTTATGTTCTTTATTTTCTCTTGTCAAATTACCCTCTTAAACTATATTTTTTATTATTTATATTTCCACACATGCGCCAATTGGTTCCCTCCACTTCTCAAAACTCGAGTTTTGACACACATGCCGCCACTTAAACCTCAGAAGCGTCTCTTTTACTAAATTTGTTAATCTTTTTTTTCATTCATTAAAATATTAACATATCTTATAACATTTAACATTCTTATTCATTTGTTTGTTAAAACTTAACAACTCAGTACTTAATTATCCATTTACTAACAGGGTTTAACAAGCGACAGTCCAACTCTCTCTTTTTCCCATACTAATTTAATAAAACTTTTATTCCTCATTCCTTGTTTACAAGTTTACCATTTCTTTATATATAACTTATTGTTTATTCTTTTTAAGATTTTAACAATTTAGTACTTAATGTTTATTATTTATTATCTTAATACTTATTATTTATTACTATCTTTCTAATTTCTTATAACAGTTATCATTCTTATTCATTTGCTGGAAAGAGAGAGAGAACCATTAAAATCCTATCTATAACAAGTATTTCATAAAAAAATCAAAGAAATTTAATATATAAATAATAATAATCAAGGCCAGGGGGAAAGGGCTGAGAACTAAAAAGGGAAAGGGTTCACCCTTCCACAACTTGAAGTGACTCAAAGACTCAGACGAGTCTGACTCATCGAGTATTTACTGTACAAAAAAGTTTTTTGACTACATCAATAATCATAAGCTGATAAAAGATAACATAGGCCCTCTAGTGGATGCTAATGGCACTTTGGCTTCTGATGCTCAGGCAATGGCAGGTATTTTTAACGACTTTTTTGTGACAGTTTTTTCTATGGAAGACGTAAATAATGTCCCCGATGTGAATATCAGTTGCATTTAGTAGCAAGACTATTTTGAATGAAATAACTGTTTACGAGGGTGAGATTGAGCATTATATCAATAAGCTAAACATTAGCAAGGCTCCAGGCCCTGACACGCTTCATCCTAGACATTTGAAAGATGTTGTCATAGTCCTGTTAACAAATATTTTTAATAAGTCACTGGAAGCAGGGATTATTCCTAAAGACTTCAAATTAGCTAATGTTATGCCCATTTTTATAAAAGGCAACCACACAGTAGCTAGCAATTATAGGCCTATTAGCTTAACATTAATTGTCAGTAAAATTTGGAATCTGTAGTTAGGGATCGTATCGTCAATCACTTTAAAAATCACGATTTGATTAATAATAATCAGCATGGTTTTCAATGCCATAAATCTTGTTTAACTTGCTTGTTAGAGTTTTATAATGAATAGTGCACAAATAGGATAGGCATAGAGTGGCTGACACTATTTATTTAGATTTTAAAAAAGCATTTGATACAGTTCTCCATAGAAGATTAATTGTGAAGGTTAAAGCGCATAGTATACACAGTCAGGTAGCTAACTGGTTAGAAGAATGGCTTCATGCCAGGAAACAGAGGGTCATTGTTAATGGTAGGGAATCAGGGTGATTGGATGTAGGTAGTGGTGTCCCTCAGGGTTCAGTGTTAGGCCCATTGCTATTCATAATCTACATTAATGAAATAAATGTAGGCTTGACCAGTAATGTGTCAAAATTCACGGATGATACTAAAATAGGCAGTAAAGTTCTTAATGTGGATGATAGAAATAGGCTCCAAGATGATGTAAATAGGATTATGGAGTGGATGGATGTGGCAGATGCAATTTAATGTAGACAAATGTAAAGTTTTGCATATAGGTTCTCGTAACAACAA
The DNA here is from genome assembly GCA_023014485.1 of Bathynomus jamesi. Taxonomy (NCBI): domain Eukaryota; kingdom Metazoa; phylum Arthropoda; class Malacostraca; order Isopoda; family Cirolanidae; genus Bathynomus; species Bathynomus jamesi. Next base: position 209,630 of record JAJOZX010000726.1, on the reverse strand, counting down.
TTACACATACACAATGGATGATAGACAGTGAGCATTGACGAGGAAGTAGATTTAGGTGTACGTGTATCTAAGGATTTAAAAGTTAGGACCATAACATGGGGCTATTGCACCCACTTTTTTAGTTTTTTGTGGTTAATGAAAAACATGAAGCAAATTTTTTGGATTTTATTTCATGACCAAGTAGGGCATTGTCAAGGCTGTTCCTGGTATAAAAAAAATAGAAATATATTTTAAACTTTTCTATTAAGACAATATCTAAAACTATGGCGCATTTGCCCCATGGAATAGGGCAAATGCACCAGTCACCTTTTAAAAAAAAAATCAGATACCACAAAGCTGATAAAGCAAAAAATGATTTATTATTTTAGTACAATAATTATAGACGTATTGTCTGCCTAACGTAGAGAGATGTTGCCAAACACATTGCAACAAAACTTTTTTTACTGAATGTTGGCTTCTGAAGTTTTTGAACAATGTTAACAGTTTCAGTTTCAAAGAGGTCTCAATTGTTGGGTGGTGCAAATATGATAAATTCATTGTTAGATAGCTCATAGTTACGCCTGAAATATTTGATGTTCCAAATCTCAGGAGAAACATGTTCCAGAAGTTTGCCAACATAGTGGAAAATCATTTTCTTTGATATAAATCTAACTAAGACATAGTCTCCTTCTTGAAGCTGTGATTCTGGCTCTTCTGCGCCACATTCTCTTTGACTATTTTTCTGACTTGTTGGCAGTGGCTGGTGGATGATGATGGTGAATATCTCTCTCTTTTTCTGAATGAATGTTAACCCACGAATGATAGATTTTGTTACTTACTTAACCCCCTTATTCTCTTCTTTTAACCCCTACTCTCTTCTTTCTCTCGGGCTAACCTTAGAGTGGATCTTAGGGTCTTTGTTAACCTTAGCTTCTCTAGATCTGTAGATCTCCTGTGTCCAGATTTGCTTGATCTCCTCAATTAGGCTCAGCACTGATGATGTGTTGCATGTTGACAGCTTGTGCTTCATCACATTCCAGGTACAGTATTCTCAATTGGATTTGGGTCTGGTGAATTCCCAGGCCACTCCAGCACTTGAATATTGTTGCCACAAAGCCAATTTGCAACAATTCATGACCTATGGCAAGGGCACCATCTTGCATAAAAATGTTAGTGTGATGAATGTTGTGGAACAGTAATAAATGATCTTGCAGGACTGTGTTCTACAGAAACTAAGGCTAACAAAGCCCCTAAGATCCACTCTAAGGTTAGCCCAAGAGAAAGAAGAGAATAAGGGGGTTAAGTAAGTAGCAAAACCTATCATTCATGGGTTAACATTCATTCAGAAAAAGAGAGAGAGAGACTCACCAGCCACTGCCGACAAGTCAGAAAAATAGTTGAAGAGAATAGGAAAAGGGTGAAAGATGAAAAGAAGTAAAATAAGAATGCTTACAAACCATGCAAACACAGTCTTAACCCAAACACTGTCATACCATGCAAACTACAGACATGCAAGTAAAGAGAGGATAAGAAAGGAGAAAAAAAAAAAGTATTTAGAGTATAATAAAAAGTGGGTTACTTTACGCTATGAGCTACATCTAAGTTCGTGTTAGTCTATACTCATCAACAGACTCAAACCTCAACCATTACCCCCAGAGCTCCTGTTGCTAATTGTTTTATTATTTTAAATGACATTAATATGTTTAAAATGCCTATCTAAACAGTTTTTAAACATATTAATGCTGGTAGAGTTCACGACAGATGTGGGAAGATTATTCCATTTATTAATTACTTTAAATGTAAAAATGTTTTTAGTGATGTTAGTAATGAAACATCTGTCATGTAATTTAAATCTGTTATTACGAGTATTGCTATTATCAAAAATAAACAATGTCAAAATTTACGTTATTGATTTTATTAACAATTTTGAGAACTTCAATAAGCTTTCCCCTTAATCTCCTAGTTTTGAGTGAAGGCAAGTCTAACTCTTTAGTCCTATCTTTGTAAGACTTGTTGTGTAGTGACAGAATTAGTTTTGTGGTGCATCGCTGAACCCTTTCTAACCTATCAATATCCTTGTGGAAATACAGGCACCAAAACTGAACAGCATATTCTAAGTGAGGCCTGACTAGGGCTTTGTAAAAGGGTAATATAATATTCTTCAATTTAAATTCAAAATTGTGCTATGAAGTGTAACATCCTATTACCTTTTGCACAAGACTCCAGGCCCTGGTTCCTAACTTTTAAATCCTTAGATACACATATGCCTAATTCTACTTCCTCATCAATGCTCGCTAACTGTACCATCCATCGTGTACATGTAATTGTTATTATGAAAACTTATATGCAAAACTTTATATTTGTCTACCGTACGTTAAATTGCATCTGCAACTTATCCATCCACTTCATAATCCTATTTACATCATCTTGGAGCCTATTTCTATCATCCACATTAAGAACTTTACCACCTATTTTAGTATCATCCGCGAATTTTGACACATTACTGGTCAAGCCTACATCTGTCATTAATGTAGATTATGAATAGCAATGGGCCTAACACTGAACCCTGAGGGACACTGCTACCCACATCCAACCACCCTGATTCCCTACCATTAACAATGACCCTCTGTTTCCTGGCACAAAGCCATTCCTCTAACCAGTTAGCTACCTGACTGCATATACTGTGTGCTTTAACCTTCACAGTTAATTTTCTCTGTGGAACTGTATCAAATGCTTTTTTAAAGTCTAAATAAATAACATCAGCCGCTCTATGCCTATCGTATTATTTTGCTACTTACTTAACCCCTTATTCACTTCTCTTAACCCCCTACTCTTCCTTTTCTCTCGGGCTAACCTTAGAGTGGATCTTAGGGTCTTTGTTAGCCTTAGCTTCTGTAGATCTGTATTTGTGCACTATTTCATTATAAAACTCTCAACAAATTAATTAAACAAGATCTATGGCATTGAAACCCATGCTGACTACTATTAATCAAATCACGACTTTATAAGTGATCGATGATACGATCCCTAACTGGATTCCAAAAGTTTATGGACAATTGACATTAAGCTAATAGGCCTATAATTGCTAGCTACTGTGTGGTCATCTTTTTTAAAAATGGGTGTAACATTAGCTAATTTGAAGTCTTCAAGAATAATCCCTGCTTCCAGTGACTTATTAAAAGTTTTTGTTAATGGTCCTATGATAACGTCTTTCAAATCTTTCAAATGTCAAGGATAAAGCACATCAGGGCCTGGAGCCTTGCTAATGTTTAGCTTATTGATATAATGCTCAATTTCACCCTCATAAACAGTTATTTCATTCAAAATCTCGCTACTAAACGGTAAATGCAATGATATCATCCACATTGGGGAGATTATTTACGTCTTCTATAGTAAAAAATTGCAAAAAAAAGTTATTGACGATTATTGACATAGTCGAAAAACTTTTTTGGATTATGTTTACTATCCGCAGCTACAAGTATCTCAAAATTACGCTTAGCATTCTCCTAACAGATCTTTTAACCTGATGTCTAAGCTCGATATATCTATTAAAGTTAGTTAGTTATGCCATTGAGCTTGTTAAGTCTATACACTCTGTTACTCATTTATGAACTCGCCTATTTCCCCAGTCCACCACTTGGGCCTATGCAGAATAAACTTTCTTTTGATATTCGAAAAACTTTATTTAAATGCTTCCCAATGAAAATTTGCATCATTACCCATAAATAAATTATGCCAGTCCACTACTCTCATCAGTCATCATATCTGCAAAACTATCAAAATTAGCCCTATGAAAATCAGGAACTTCTATTACATTACTATCCTTACTGTTTTCTATCAATAGCTTAAACCTAATAATTTGGTCATCATTACATCCCAAACTCTCACCTACTTCCAAACCATCAACTATATTTTCATCATTCATCATCACCACGTCTAAAATAGTCACTGCACGTTGGTTCAGTAACCATCTGTCATAAAAAATTATCTGCTATGAACTCAATCAGTTTCAAACCCTCATCATTACCAATAAAAGTCTCTTAATTAACGTTAGGGCAGTTAAAGCCTCTGACAACTATACTATCCTGATTATTAATAAAGTTACTAAGAAGTGTGTAAAATCTAGTATTGGTATCAAGGGGTTGAATGGGAGATGTATAACTATAAACAACAATGAAATTAAAGCTAATACTACATGCCCTAACTTCAACGCATATTGCATGGAAAATCTATCTTAACCTCGATAGCCCTAAGAGAATTACAAATATACAACAAACCACCACCACCAATCCTATATAACCTACCAGTAAAAAGTTTAAAATGCGCTATAGTCATCTGGGGGTGAAAATGAACAGGCCCCTTAAAATAATTTTTAATATAAAGAAAATTTTTAAGAAATATTTTTCAGGTAGCCCACTATATCCTTCAAAAGTGTTGGTAAAATGATGTCTTTGTTTGTTCATTTCCAAGAAATGAGCACTGGAAAAAAGTGTCAAAAATATGTAAAGAAAACTTTTTTGCATTAATTTTTTATTTGCTTGGCACTGAATTATTTTTCACTGTAGAATATTTATACTTACGTTGAAAAGTGTGAAGATGTGTATCTTGTAATGCATGAGGAGAAATAAAACATAGTCTGTGGCATAAGCCTTGTGAAGCTATGTTTTTTTAACCCCATGCAGTTGAAGCCTCTTTGGGGTTAAAAAGAACATATGTTTTATGTAGTAGTATGGGCGCAAAATGGGAGTGTGCATGAATGTTGAAATGCAATTGCAAAGGGGTTATGCAACAAAGGGGGTAGGGGTATGCAACATCAATGCTGCAAAGGGGGAAGGGTTATGCAACAAATCAATGCTGCAAAGGGGGAAGGGTTATGCAACAAATCAATGCTGCAAAGGGGGAGAGGGGAGGGAGTTAAAAAGAACATATGTTCTATGTATTAGTATTGTCGCAAAATGGGGGAGTGCAGGAATGTTGAAATGCAATTGCAATTGTTGTTCAATGTTGCAAAGGGGTTATTATATATCTGTAATTCCATTGACACCAATATTGTATGTTTTGAGGACCATATACCAGAGTTAATGCTATATTTTTTTTCACCCTTTTCCATGGGGTGAAAAAAAGTTTTTTTTTTATTTTACCAATTAAATATTTTGCAGGAAAAAAAATTCTATTGCCATGTTATTATAATGCCTGGCCTTTATAATGTGAACATACAGGTTTGTGTCCATCCCTAATAATAAAGTCTGTAGACCTAAGTTAAGGCAAATTGTTTTTTTTCACCCCAGATGACTATATATCAAGTTCCCCAACAAGTCCTGAGTTACGGTATTTAACCACATTTTGGTTATAGCAACTATATTGTAGTTCCCAGAATAAATTACCTTAAATTCATTCAATTTATTTCTAATACTATGCATGTTACAATAAAAAATGTTTAATGCAAAAAACTTCTTTTCTACATGAAGGTCAAAATATGATGATAAAAACCCACTCTAATAGACAGTTTATTTCCACAACAGTTTCGATGCCCACTGGCATCCTCTTCAGGTGGATACAGAAAAACAATCATTCGTTTTTCTGTATCCACCCAAAGAGGATGCCAGTGGGTATCGAAACTGTTGTGGAAATAAACTCTGGCTATTAGAGTGGGTTTTTATTATCAAAAGATGTTTAAATTATTTTTTACTGTGGGATTGGTGTTTTAAACTATTTTTTATGTCAGGCCAGTGTTTCCCGGACCCACAATGTTTAAAGAGGGCTTTGACCGCTACAGCTTTAGAATGTTCTCAGCAATTAACCTACCTAGCCTAGCATTCCCTATTTCATTGGAATGCACCCCCCTTCTTTTATAAAAAGGCTAGGATCACTAAATTCTAACCACAGCTTTACAAAGGGTATTTTTTTTATAAGAGTACATTACAGGCTTTTGAGGAATTTTTTTATTTTTAGGTTAGGTTATACATTAAAATTGTTTTTCCGATTGTTTTTGATATTGTTTGAACAAAATTAACCTTCATTCAAACCGCATCAAAAACTATCAGAAAAACAGTTTTGATTCACAAATCCTGTAATGTACACTTGTAAAAATTTACCCAAATCTCTTCTAGTTTAGTGTTAAAAAATATTATTTTTGACGTAATCCTAAAATTTAAACTGTGCCTAGGGGTAATACCTAGAAGTAAAGAACTACCTGACCTTGCCTTCAGGGACCTAATTAACCACCTATGTATATATCTCCAAAAGGTCAGGCACTCTCGTGTTGGGCCTATATGATCGTTGCCCCCTACCATCGTCACTAACATCGAGTGACGGGAGGCAACATCAGTCCTATCTATTTTGTCTCTAATTCTGTCAACTTTGGCCCCTAGTAGACAGACCCTCTTACTCTTGGTGGGATTCTGTTCAACAAACTCCTTATCCATATGACGCACTAAGGAGTCTCCAATTAAAATCATTTCCCCCCCTTTCACATCCCAATCCAACTGGGCAAAAGGGTTTGAAACCTCAATAGGGGGGGGGGGGATTCCTGTCACCTAACATATGTGGCCTAGCTCCACCCTTAACTACTCTAAATCCTTCTCTGTCTACTAATCCTGGACCAACTTTAACCCCATCCTCAACTGTCTAACCTTCTCAATAAGCTATCTATACTAGAAACTAGGTTCCTAACCTCACCCTTGAACTTACTAACATTTTCATTAGTTATAGGTTTGGCCTTCATCAACTGTAAGCCTACTCCTACCCTCATAAAGTGTTGCAAGTCTTTTAGTCACCTCACGTACACTATGTTTTAAATCAACTCTCTCTGCTTCACTCACAAAAGAAACAAAATGATCACTTGGTAATCGCCATAGGACCACCGTTGTAATCTTTAAAATCTGTATACCACCAATAAACCCCGCACCTAGCACATGACACTTTCTGTGATGGCATCGCACAAGTTAAGGTAGTTAACATTTATAACCATCACAAGTTTAAATTAAGCCAGCACACTATGAAAACTTCTAAAACCACTAATATTCAGTTACTTAACTGTACAATGTTAATATAAATGCGAGTATATAAAATTCAGATCTTTCCAACAGTAAATTTATTGGCAATATCCAAAGGTAAAAACAATATCAGAGAGCCCAGGGAATGCACCCACTCAGTAAGGAGTCTGGCTGACAAATATTTTTATATATCATAATTATACTTTGAAATGGTGGTGTTTTGGGGGAGGAAGTAGAGACCATGACCCCTGATAGCACTGAAACACCTCAACATCTGCACTCTGCACTAATTATTTTTTTATTTTTTTTTAACACAATAATAATAATAATGAGTGAGGAAGGCCAGAACTGGCACAGTGCTCAGGCCAGACAAATGTGCTTATACTGTATGTATGTATATGATGTAACATCACTTTGTGAAACATCTTTCAGAAGTTGTGTAAGCAGCACCTTAATGTCGAGCTTGAGTTTGATATCCCTTGAGAGTTTGTACCTACATTCATAAGGACATGCTTGTTTCCCATGAGAGTTTGTACCTACATTCATAAGGACACGCTTGTTTCCCATGACTATAAACAACAGGGTAACAAAATCTAAAATCTTATCTCTGCATAGATAGCCCAATACTAATGGGAATACTTACAACTTTTAATCAGAGGAAAACCATTTTTGTTTACTATTACAAGGTACTTTCTTTTCTGTTCTCACACTAACTGCAAGGATGGTAGCTATGGTCCATGACTTATTTTCTTACTAAAACAATATACTTGTTAGTCTTGTGGTTTTCTCATTAAATGGTCCTTTTTGGAAGAATGCTTATAATTTGTTTCAGCAATAGACGTACTTTTGTAGTTTGGAATTGTCTATTAACCACTGCTTTTTTTCTTTTTTTTTAAGATTTCCTGTCATCTTTGGGGTAGTTGTGACCATCATCATTAGTCTTTTTGTTCTGTGCATTGTCTGCTGTTGCTGCTGTCCCTTCTGTCTCCTCCATAAGAGAAGAACTAGGGGAGTAGTTTTTCACCGTAAGTAAAAAGCAAAAGTAGTTGTTTACTCATGGATATTGTATAGTTATCATTCAAATGAAGTAATTCAAATAGTGATTAACAAAGATAATTGTTGACAGCAGTTGTTTGAAACATTTATCAGTTTTAGCATGTATCTTTGGAGTTAAAAAAAAATACTACGCATTTTCTCATTTTGGGTAAGGTTGAACGTAAAGGGTGTGCCTCTTCTTGGAATTTTCCTTTAGAAAAACTCTCTGCATTGACAGTTGAAGGGAAATTAATTCTGAAAACATTTTTGTAGATGGATAAACTTAATTTTTATTTTGATATCACCTTCATGAACTAAGTTGGTTGGTAGTATATAAAACATTGATATGGAGGTGACTCTATTACTGATTCTGTCAGATTTTTATTTATTAGAAACGACTGTTACATGTATCTTACATTCGTAGTTATTAAAATTGTAGCCATCATTCAGCTTAAAATAACATCCATCTTGTGAAAAGCATTTGAGTATTTTCTCATAAAATATTCATCATGAGTTTCCATAGCTTCATTTACTTTAGAAAATATTGTTATTTTTAACATAAATCTCTCTTAAAAGGCTGAAATAAATAGTACAAAGGTTAACTTCCAAATTGAAGAGGTTGGGATTAAAAAATACTGTTTTAGTGAACAGAAAACAGTACCCATAGTTTTAAGAAACAAGAGGAAACATATTTTTAAAATGATGGCCAGTTGGAACAGTAAAGCTAGTTGGTGTTTTTTTTTAAACTGCAATAATGATTGCCACTGTATCAATTAATTATTATTATTTTTATTAATAAGTGTATCTGTTGAAGAATTTCAGGATAATTCTATCAAAGTACTTCACAGTACCTTATTACCAAATACAGTGATCCCCTGACCTGCACGAATTCAGAGATAGGACGAGGACATTTCACTACCCTTTTTTCAATCTGCAGGAGCTAAGATTCATAGATAGATTAGCACAAATTTTTTAAAATTGTGGTCAATACTAAAAAATTACTTAACACTTTTTTGGATACGTGTATGATGCGTATGCACAATACTTTATCATTTGCAGCTGGCAGCAACATGCCCAGTAGCACCTCCTTTGTATGACTGGTTAGTTTATATCGAGTTATCTTTCTCATGCTCCTCTGGGTTATTACTTAGGCTATTGAAAAAACTAAGGCTCATGGAATCGGGGGTGTAGTAATAAATTGGATAGAAGAGTGGTTGCAAGGTAGGAAATGGTGGTTGTTGATGGAGAGTCATCATCTTGGGCTAATGTAGCGAGTGGTGTTCCTCAGGGGTTCTGTGTTGGGTCCCTTGCTTTTTCTTATATATATTAATGATTTAGATGTTGGCCTAGTCAGTACAGTTTCAAAGTTTGCGGATGACACGAAGTTGGGTGGTAGGGCAATTAATGATGGATAGAAATAAAATCCAGGAAGATCTGAACAAAATTGTTGATTGGTCAGTCACATGGCAAATGAGATTTAACGTCGATAAGTGCAAAATTTTACATATAGGTTCGCGTAATGGTAATTTTGCGTACAGTATGTCAGGGAAGGAGTTGGCAAGTGTAGAAAAGGAAAGAAAGATTTAGGTGTTATAGTCACTGGTGATTTAAAAGTGGCGAAACAAAGTACAGCAGCAGTCAATAAGGCGAACAAGGTGCTAGGTTTTATAGCTAGGAATTCTGAGTATAATATCGTGAGATATTATTGTTCCTCTTTATAAATCATTAGTTAGACCCCATTTGGAGTTTCGATCCAATTTTGGAATCCGCATATGCGCAAAGATATAGATAAAATCGAAAGAGTTTAAAGACAAGCAACTAAGATGATTCCGTCGCTTAGGTCGAAATTGTATGAGGATAGGCTTAAGGAGTTAAAGGGGTGATCTAATCCAGGTTTTTAAAATTATGAATGGGTTCAATAACGTAAATAGAGAGCTTTTTAGAAATATCACAATATAATAGAACTAGAAATAATGGGTGTAAGTTGACAAGTAGAAGGTTCGAGACAGCAGTTGGCAAAATTTTTTTTACGCATAGAATAGTAAATAGCTGGAATACTTTGCTGGTAGAAGTAATTAGTAGCACGTCTATAAACATGTTTAAAAATTGATTAGACACATACGTTGATAAATTGGGTACAGTATAGTTTAAGGTAGTAAAATTAAGGTTTTTGTTCAGAACCCATGTAAAATTGTAGGTCCCTCCACTACCATGGTGGGCACACAATACACAACTACAACCACAGTTAGGTAGACCAGCCATGAGTGGATCCTAGGGTCTTTGTTGGTCCGAAAAACATTATTTTTATAGTGATGTTTTCAAATTTGTTTTTCTACAAGTTTTTACAATTTATACTTGTTCTATATTATTTTGCATGTAATATTCTTATTATTATACATTTATTGTACAATGATTTAAAAGCTTTTATTCAGGTAAACATTACTTTATACATGATTTAATTTTTATTTCCTGAATCCCATTTATATTATGGGGAGATAGTTTTGACCCGCATGATTTTGCGCTGCATGAGCTTTTTCAGGAATGGAATTCTCGTGTAGGTCAGGGGATCACTGTATAGTGTTTTAGTGTTACATTTTAATTTTAACATTGTAATGAAGCGATAAAACTATTACAAATTTGGATTTCATTTTTAAATTTTGTTACTAGCACTTTAGGATGCATAATTACTATATAATAGGATTATTTACTTTTTTCACCCTGACCAATGAAACCATTCATTTTTAGAACTTTGTCAACGTCTCTTCTTTTGAAACTAGGCATAGTCTGTAAACTCTAAAACCAATAATTATTTATCATTTGTAATAAAAATAGCTGATGGTTATATTAAAAAATTTCCATTTGTTATTTTTCTGAGATATGTGAAAACATTTCTTGAAGTTGAATTACTTGGTTTTAATATCCCCTTTTTAATCCCCCCTGTAGCTGCCCCTGGAGGAGCCACTTATTTTTATCGTAAGTGTCAAATAAAAGTTAATCCATTTCTTCTCCCTATTCCCGTGCTGCTAATTAATTGTCGTAACCTTCACCTGAGTCCTTTTGACTTCCTTTACCAATGTATGACCGTGTAATTGCTTGAAGCATCCCCAAATAATACTCTTACCATTTTAAATGTTTGTAAATCTTTAGTATTTATTTGGCATGCAATATAAAAACAGTTTAAAAGAAAGTGTTTATCAGCTTTGCAAGTTTGTAACTTATTAATCAAAATAAACATTTGCCAATGACTCAAAATTAAAACTATTTATAAAATAAATATTACAATTTCTGCTATTGGACTTTATTTCATTTAATTTGCCCCTTAAGCTTTTTGCTTTGCTGGGCTCTCAGAACAATTAAAGATAAAAGCTAAATACATTTATCCACTGACCTGCACGAATTCAGGGATAGGACAAGGACATTTCACTACCGTTTTTTCGCTCTGCACGAGCTAAGATTCAAAGATAAATGAGCATGAATTTTTTAAAATTGTAGTAAATACTAAAAAATTACTTAACACTTTATTACATATGCAGTACAATATGATACTTATGCGTATGATACATACGTATGATACTTTAGCATTTGCAGCTGGCAGTAACATGCCCAGTAGCGCCTCTTGTACAGTTGGCTAGTTTATATCAAGTCATTTTTCTCATATTCCTCTGGATTATCACATTATTTTTATCGTGATGTTTTTGAAATTTGTTCTTTTAAGAGTTTTTACTACTTATACTTGTTATATTATTTTACATGCAATATTATGATTATACATTTATTGTACAATGATTTAAAAGCTTTTATTCAGGTAAAAATTACTTTATTCATGAGTTTTTAAACTTTTATACCCCTAACCCCATTTATATTATGGGGAGATAGTTCCAACCTGCACAATTTTGCGCTGCATGAGCTTTTTCAAGAACAGAACTCTTGTGCATGTTGGGGGATCACTGTATATGATTCACGACAATGAATTTTTACACCTTGGGTAATTTATGCCTTAGTTAAGTTACTCAATAGCTTAGGTGATAAGTCATTATTTTGAGCTCTAAAATAATTAATTGTTGTGAATCTTAAATTTCACCAAGGTTAAATAAAATACAATGTCTAACATTAATTAAGGATAAAGTAGTGTGTGTTATATATAAAACTATTCAAGAGAAGATTAAGATTAATGTACAGTCACGTGCGATAGCTCTTGGACTCATTATTATTTGAATATGTATGAGTTACATTGATAAATACTTTTGAATAGACCCTTAAAAATAGCCCCCAAAATTAAAATTTTCCACAAACTTTTCCTATTACAGTATATGCTAAAGTTAGTTTCTATTTTGCATTGGTAATAGCTGTTATTTTACAGTATATCGAGGGGAAAACCCCAAACTAGGTAACTGTTGCAGATTGGAACTATACATAAATTTATGCAATAGTTATAGATACTAACAATCCTTTAAACTGAAATGAAGATTCAGGGTTCAAATCGCGTGTGAATTATTTTTGCGAGTTTATCATTTGTTCTCCTGTAGGCATCTGGTTCTAGTTTAATAATTTGATGCGTAATTACGAGATGCATTGTTGACATTCATGAAACCAGAGGAGACCAAATTTGAAGTTGGCTTAATAGCGTGATGACTGTAAAGGAGCTGTTCAGTGCATGCATTCATGATTTGTCTTGAATGCTTATTACACTGTTCCTATTTTAATGACAAATCAGATTACTTAGCTTCGATTGTGGTTTAATATAAGAGAATAATGTGGAAAATTTGTGGCCTGAAAAAGAATGCTACAACCATATCACATAGGTTCAGAGAGAAAATTTAAGAGATGTTTCTTTTAGCATGCAAAATTGTATAAAAATTTTACTGAAATTGGCGATGGGAACTCATTAATAGAATTATATAAAAGATTTTATTTGTTTATTTAATGGATTCATTTATTTGTTCATATAAACTTCATAAATTCAATGGGAATTGGTATCAATAAGGTGGACATTAGAAACGTGTCAGGTGGTTTTATACGCTTGAATTTATCCCCTTGATAGAAAACACAGCCTCACTACTTCAGTTTTAAGCCAAAGCAGTTCCCACCCATTATAACATGATACAAAAGTTACCATCACCCTCAATGGCACATGATTTGGCCAAACCCTGTGCCAAAATGTGATCACACTTGTTTTGGTGTATTAGATAGGCGATCTTGCTGTTGAGGGTGACGGTAGTTTTTGTCACGTTATAAAAGGAATGATGAGGGAAAACTGAAAGTGGATACTCAGATGAGAGATTGGCTTGTGTTGAATTTTTTCAGTTTCATTTGGTGTTAAAAATCATATATTAAGAGCCCTGTTTCATAGTGATTGGGATCTGGTGGTCATTTTTTGAGTTTTATTTCAGTGATTGCGGTCTAGTCATCACTTCATTTGGCTGTTCGTTATTGAGGTTATTAACATCTCTCATAATTGTTTATAAATAAGTAGGCAAATTGGGTATAGATCGGGAAAATGAGAGAACTCACCCTCAGAATTGTAAAATAAAGGCTGGGGTAATATAATACATATAATGATTAAGCAAGACAATAAGTACATCTCTGTTTACACAAATAATTATTTAAAAGTGTTTTAATGATTAACATATCTCATAATAATTGTTTGTAAATAAGTAGGCAAATTGGGTATAGATCGGGAAAATGAGAGAACTCACCCTCAGAATTGTAAAATAAAGGCTGGGGTAATATAATACATATAATGATTAAGCAAGACAATAAGTACATCTCTGTTTACACAAATAATTATTTAAAAGTGTTTTAATGATTAACATATCTCATAATAATTGTTTGTAAATAAGTAGGCAAATTGGGTATAGATCGGGAAAATGAGAGAACTCACCCTCAGAATTGTAAAATAAAGGCTGGGGTAATATAATACATATAATGATTAAGCAAGACAATAAGTACATCTCTGCTTACACAAATAATTATTTAAATATGTTTTAATGATTTTGAAGTGACCAAGCAATTTTCTGAATGACGTTTAATTAATCCATCTTAAAATGAGCTTTAGAACAGGTAGTTTAAAATAAAAGTTTTTTGATACTTCATTAAACTCGTTTGAGGATGAATGTGACAAATGTTTTAACAATTGTATAAAAAGAAATTCAATTGCACGTTTTCAAACTCATTTTTATCTGGATATTAAATCTCTCTCTGTTATGCCACAGTGTTTATTCGCTTTGCCCATCTTGTTAAAAGATGTAAATAATAATGTAGGGGCAAGAATCTGCCAAGCATCTATCGTAAATGGCTCATTCTTAAGCAGTTTTCTTTTCGTCCAACTGACTTGAAGCTGAGTCAAGTCAAATCAATTCAAGTCTGTCGCATTCTTTTTGTCCAAAACTTAGATCCAACTAGACTTGACACGAGTTTTGTCAAAGCCAGCTCCAGAGGTGGCGAGAGAAAACCACTTACGTTTTTGTAAACAAATATGGTAATTTGTCTGCAGAATCGAAGGTACTGTATTTCTAGAATCCATTGGATTATTTAAGCACATATATAAAAGAAAATATATTTGTGGGTATTAGAAGACTATGCTAGATTAAATTTATGCATTTATAAATGTAAGCCCAAAGTAAAGAACCGAACTTCAATCATTACAATTTGGGGCCTATGTAGGTATATTGGCCTAGGCTGCTGTCTAGGCCAGGGGTTCTCAATCAGTGAGTAATTACCCCCAAAAGGGTAATTTGGGATATCCAGGGGGGTAATGGAAGTCATGCATATTTTATTTAAGAGTGGTGTTTAAAGACAATTGTATGATTATAACCAACTACTTTAACTTTTCATTAATTTAGGCGTCATTAGGGGTAATGGGGTGAGTGCCAATGCTTCAGGTGGGTAATGGAAGTAAGTGGGTTGGGAACCCCTGGTCTAGGCCTTATTCAATCATATTGTGGACTGGATTCATAAAAGCCTGAAGTTAAGACCCTGCTGCCCTGTATTGAGTGTTCAGACAAATGGCTAGGCCTTTAGCCCTTGAACTACAAAGTAGACTTAGTTGAGTGTGGACCTAACTGAGCTTTGTTTACATTTGATGTCACAAACACTCGAAGTTGGTGAAAGAATACGACTTCAAGTTTTGGATGAAAAGAAACTGCTTTAAAACAAAAGAATTTTTGATTCTTTGTTATTTTGGTGTTGAATATCATTTGTGGTGGTTTTATACAAGCAGTGATAGTGGTAAACAGAATTTTCCTTTGAGGCTACGTCCAGCCCCATTGCAACACCACTTCCTATTACATCAGTGAGGTTAAGCGATGTTGGGTTTATTTACTAGTGGTATGGGTGACTCTCCTCCGCATTCAGATGATGTAGCCACCTGTTGATGGTTTGGATCCTAATGATAAGCTTTTAATTTTTAATAATAATAATAATAGTCTTTATTGATAAAAATAAATATTACAATACTATAATTTAAAATACCACTAATTTTTTAACAGGACATATTTATTTATTTATTTTACCTGTGTAGTTTGGCCCTTAAGATTTAGGCTTCACTGCAGGGTTGGCACAGAAGTGGGTAACCCATTTTTCCCCACCTGAGTTTTTTTTTTTTAAACCACTTGGAAAAAACAGCTATTTTACCCACCCAGGTGGGTTTTTTCAAAAGTTGCCATTTTTTTTATATTTATCTGTATTTTTTCATTAAAATAGGAATACCATTTGTTATATTATTTATAATTACTAACTAATGCTCTATAAACTAAACAGGTTATTCAATCTATGTAGGACATTAAAAAGTTTACTCAATAAGTTTACATTTGTATTGCAGCATTGAACAGGAGGTTATGAAACTCATTGAAAAACAAAATTAAAATACAGTATGTGCGAAATGATCCCCAACCAAATAGCAAATTCCAGTATTTAACTATTAAATTGTTATAAAACTATGAGACAGTATGGCTCATAAACATTTTATAATTACTCTATTGTCTCCATGACCCATATAATCAGAATCTACCTCTAGAGGTGGAGTTGCTAAGCTGTTGCAACAGTTGCAACTGTTCTTTCAGACTATTCTCTACATCATTGTAAACTTATCCAACAAATGCCCTGCTAGATCCTTGTGTGATGGAGTCTTTTAACCTGGTCTTGCAATATTCATCATTTCTTTAAAATATTTCTCTTCAGCAGTCAGGAAAGAAAGATTGCCAGCATAAAAAAAATCTTGCAATTGCTTTGTCTATTGCTTCTTGCTGTGCTTGGAGTTGTTACAATTGAAAAATCTCTTATTTTTGGCTGTACAGTTCTGTGGTGGCTATGTACCCATTCTTGAACTGACTTTGCTTTCTTTTTCTGTGGTGTTTTGAATGCTAGTACTGAAGCAGTTGATGTACTTGGGTTTGTTTCATCATCAGAGAGCATCAATTCTTCATGTGCTTCATCTGAATGGCTTATGACATAGAAGGCTTAGGTGAAGGGCTTTCATAGCCTAATGATGTAACTCGTTTAGGGCATTTATTTAAATGGGCTTTTATCCGTTCAATTTTACCACTTATTTCAAGTGTTACAATACTTACATATAACTTTATTTGTTCCTTCTACACTTAACACTTCATTCCATTCACCCTTGCTTTTTCTTCCTGTACCTGCTACATGTGGCATTTTTCTTTGTAAATATGATGTTCAATTTTATATTGTAACTGGACCTATAGTCTATTCATTAATTATAATAAAGATTTTTTAATTAATATAATTTTATATATATCGGGTGGTCCGAAAAAAATGACGCATTTTTTAAAAATTAATATCTCAGTAACCCCCTTCCTTATCATGACAATTTTTATATGCAAGATACTTTCAAACTTCTTTTTTTGAATGCAAGAAACGGAATTCTGATATCTTTTATAGTTTTCTCGCAATTAACAAAAGTAACATGGGTCAAAAAAACGAATATCATGAGAAAGGAAAAATTTAATCAGAAATTTAACTAATTAATTTACAGTAAATGATCGATTGGACCACCACTCTGTTGACACACTAATCAAAGTCTTTTCTTCCACACAAAAATAATACTTCTTACTTCATTAATGCCAATTTCTTGCCAAGATTCAAGTATTTTACTTTTTAATTCTGATTCGGTGAATTTTTCTCGTTGACCTCGGTAAACCTTCTCTTTTAGTAACTCCCAAATTGAGTAGTCCATAGGATTACAATCTGGGCTTTGTGGTGGCCACTCATTTTTCGTTATTAATTTTGGTGTATTGCTAATCAGAAACGACTGTGTGGCGTAGCTTGTATGCGACGGTGCTCCATCTTGTTGAAATATGAAATCATTTTCTTGATACAGGCGACGACAATCCGGCAACAATTTTGTTCTTAAAAGTTCAATGTAATTTGCAGAATTCACCTTTGTCTTTTCAGTTTCAATAAAATGAACATCTGTCTTGCCATTCCAAGAGACCCCTGCAGATATCATAACCTTTTTGGAGAATCTTGACGTTTCATGATACAATCTGTTTATTGAAATGTCACACTTTTTACCACGCCCGTAGACAACATCATTTTGACGGTTTCGCGGAATTTCTAGAGTGAAATCTTTTTCATCCGTGAAGACTATCTTTTTAATATCAACGACAGAGAAATTATCAAGTAACTTTCTGCACCTTGTTTTTCTTTTATCCTTAACAGTATCACTTTTTCTAGAAGATACTATTCTTTTGAAGGCTTTTAGTTTTTGTGCTTTAATTATTCGGTGTACAGAAGTCTTTCCAATATTCAAATGTTTAGCAATTGTTCTTTGTGACAAATGACTTCCTGGTTTATCTTCTTGAGAGCAGATTTTATCGTTGATGTAATCCACATTTTCTGGAACCGAAGCTGTTTTAGGTCTACCGCTTCCTGGTTTTCTGGCAGTACTTCCCGATTCGCGAATCTTCTTTAAGAGTCTTTCCACTGCACGCCTTTTCCACTTTTTGCCGGGAAACTCTTGCAATAACCTTCCAGTCTTCCATCCTTTTTCACAGTAACAATTTTAATGAGAATACGATCTTCCTCTGACAACATCATTAAGGGTACTGACGAATTGTTAAAAATAAAATATCCACAATTTGACTTGTTCATTCCTGTAAAGTTTTGTAATAACTTGCAAAAATATCTTATGATATCGTATAAAAATGATATCGTATAAAAAACGGATATTATATTGCGATTTTTTGTTTTTTGACCCATGTTACTTTTGTTAATTGCGAGAAAACTATAAAAGATATCAGAATTCCGTTCTCTTGCATTCAAAAAAAGAAGTTTGAAAGTATCTTGCATATAAAAATTGTCATGATAAGGAAGGGGGTTACTGAGTATTAATTTTTAAAAAGCGTCATTTTTTTTGGACCACCCGATATATATATATATATATATATTAGGGTGGAGCGAAAAATACGTTTTTTTTAGTATGAAGTTCTAATAGTGATTAAAAGTTGCATTTAGTGGACGAAATATGCCTGCCAAAATATGAGTTCATTGTTTAAAATTTTCAGCTGCCACCAGGGGGCTAAAGTTAACACAATTTTGTGTAAAAGGAAAAAATGCTTCTATTTTAGGTTTGTCAAACTATTATAAAATTTTATCTTAGAATTATCTAATAGTTTGATTAAGATTCATAAATGATAGGAATTCGTTTTGTAAAAATGCCTTTTCATATGCTTAATATCTTCAGCTGCCACAAGAGAGCTGAAGTTAGCACAATTTATAGTAACTGAGTCATGTTGAGACTACACTGAATGTTGTGGGGGAGGGTTTTGGTGTGAAGGAATTTCTTTCTGTGAGTCATTAGAACAGTGTGTTAACACTTGTCTTCTTAGGTAGTAGGCCTAGTCACTCAGTTGATCGGAGAGTTTTTTAATATGATCGGAATTTATAAAACTTTATTTTAAAGTGATTTATATAGAGATAATATTGATTTTATTATAAAATGCTTGTTATAATGTATTATATAATTTTAGTTTATTTATATAATATATTATATTTATATAATATATTATAATATACTTATAAAATATATTATATATTTAATTTATATAATGTTTTGATGTTACAGGATATTTTGTGATTGTGAATTTTTCTTAAAAATATTATGGCATCAAATACTAAATATAACATTTCACTAGAGAACATATGAAGTGTGCCATATTTGAAGTACCTTGTGAGATGAGTGATATGCAACTACCAACTTTAACTGCATTACGAAAGATTACCTGTTCACAAAACATTTAGTGAAGGAGCAGATGAATAACAAGGAGCCTTCATTTTCTGAAATAGCAGAGGCAGTTTCCCAAAAAGGTAGAAAATATTTGGAAGAAGGCCTCTTGCCAATAGTTTCACATACACGCGTTTACAGATGATGCGAGTGTACCATGATAAATACAGGTCCTTATTAAAGCCATACAAGTCACG
The DNA here is from genome assembly GCA_023014485.1 of Bathynomus jamesi. Taxonomy (NCBI): domain Eukaryota; kingdom Metazoa; phylum Arthropoda; class Malacostraca; order Isopoda; family Cirolanidae; genus Bathynomus; species Bathynomus jamesi. The sequence continues at coordinate 190,182 of JAJOZX010000726.1, read as the reverse complement.
CAAGGATCAGCCTAAGTACAAAAATCAGCTTGAAGAATTTGAAAACTCTTCAAAATGCACTTTGTTTGACATCTGCACCTGCAAATGTAAGGAGTTTAGGAGATGCTCATGTGAAAAGAGTAAGAAAGTCCCTCCAAAAGAGCAGGATTTTTTAAATGACCAACGAACACGCAGAATAATGGTGATAGGAAGCATTGACATAGCACACACAAGACGATTACAAGCAAGAGAACATCGAAAGGAAATGAAAAAGCACGTCTGGAATCCTCACAAACAACTAGTGCTGCTATAACCAATACGTCCAACTTACAAACTGAAACAGAGACAAGTGAACTTCAACAACTAGAAGAGATATCTGAAGATAATGAGGAAGATACAACCTCGACTCAATATGTAATATCAGAACAACAGATGCGTGAGCCCTGCCTTCATTAGCAATTACTTGTGATAGATTTAAAATGTGGACAGAGCTGGGGCTGCTATTGCTTCTGCAGTATTGGCAGATCTTAAAATTGTTACTCCCGAAGACAAGGGAATATTATAGACAGAAGTAAGCTAAGACGTGAAAGACAAAAACAGAGAAAGGAACTACAACAGATAGGAGAGCCAAAAACCATGCGGGGATTATACTTTGATGGCAGAAAGGATAAAACAATGATTCAAGTCCAGGGAGTGATGGCTCTAACCACCAAAAGACCAAACGCGAAGAGCATAATCAGCATAATATCTGAACCACACTCTCTGTACTTTGCACATGTGACACCTTCCAGTGGCAAAGCTAAATACATTTGCACAACGCTAGTGAATTGCTTGAAAGAAAGGAATGTTGATATAGGGACATCGTTGCAGTTGGCTGTGATTCGACAGTGGTTAACACTGGTAGTATTGGAGGCACAATAAGATTACTGGAAGAAGCCTTTAATAAGCCATTGCAGTGGCTGATATGCCTTTTACACCTTAATGAACTTCCATTGCGCCATCTGTTTCATCACTTGGATGGTACCACTACTGGACCAAGAGCATTTTCAGGAGAAATTGGCCGAGCACTTTCAGACTGTGAAAAGCTTCCCATAGTTAACTTCAAACCCATTGAAATTCAAGAGGACATGTGTGAAGTTGATGTAGATGACATAAGTACTGACCAGAAATACCTTCTTGAAATTCACAAGGCTATATCAAGTGGAACATTCTCAAAGAGTCTTAGTCATAAGAGTCCAGGCAATATATCACATTCAAGGTGGCTTACCACAGCAAACAGGACTCTGCGGTTATATGCAAGCACAGAGAATCCTTCAGGCAATTTACAAGAATTAGCTACTTTCATTGTTAGGGTATAGCACCAATGTGGTTTCAGATAAAGCGTAACCATTATACCAATATGGTGCTAAACATATGTGGCATATGATTGCAAGAAGCCGGTATCTCCGTGAAGAGCTTAGAGAGTACATGACTCAGTCATTCAGCGAAATGCATATTACGCAAATCAAGAAAACATTCTCATTGCAATGATAGCTGATGAAAGGGAGCATGTGCGTCAGTTGGGATTTAGGCATATCATAAAAGCAAGGGCATGCATTCAAGAAAGATGTTATCAGGTATTTTAAGGTGCCAGAAATAAATTTTTATGCCAAAGACTATACAGATCTCATTATGTGGCAAGATTTTCAGATAGCAGAACCACCGATAACCAAAGGAGTTTCTCTTGATGATATTGATCATGCATCAAAACATGGTACTACTCTTCATTCAGAATTATTTCAGTTTCCATGTTCATACACAAGCCGTAGAGAGATGCGTCAAGCTCGTTACAGACGCTGCTGGATCAGTCTGCGGACCTACAACGAGACGGTTGGATTCGTGCTACATTAGAATCAAGGAAAAAACAGCCAAAATTTGACACACAAGCAAATTACTAAATAGTCTTTCAGCAAGAACCCTTTCTAGAGGGAGGTTGGTTGGGAAAGGTTGGTAACTCCCGCTAAGGCACGAAATAACGTTTACTAACTGTCTCAAGCCAGTATAAAGGAGGAGACATCCTAATTATTACTGTTCCCTTTTTCAAGTAATACAGAATCATACTTAATTGTCATTTTTAAGTTAACTTCAGCCCTCTTGTGGCAGCTGAAGATATTAAGCATATGAAAAGGCATTTTCCACAAAACGAATTCTTATCATTTAAGAATCTTAATCAAACTATTAGATAATTCTAAGATAAAATTTTTATAATAGTTTTGATAACCTAAAATAGAAGCATTTTTTTCCTTTTTACCCAAAATTGTGTTAACTTTAGCCCCCTGGTGGCAGCTGCAAATATTAAACAAATGACTCATATTTTGGCAGGTATATATTGTCCACTAAATGCAACTTTTAATCACTATTAGAACCTCATACTAGAAAAAAAGTATTTTTCGCTCCACCCTAATATATATATATATATATATATATATATATGAAAATATTTCACGAAGGTAACACGTGAAAAATATTTGATGAATAAAACCACGAGGAAAAGGAAACACAAAATGGTGCTCAAGCGCTTTCGTCTAATGACATCCTCAGGAACACTCCTCAGTGTTCCTGAGGATGTCATTAGACGAAAGTGCTTGAGCACCATTTTGTGTTTCCTTTCCTTCGTGGTTTTATTCATCATATTATATATATATATATATATATACAGGGCGTCCCAAAAAAATGTATACACACTTTAACAGCTGATAGCTCAATTGATGTTTCTTTCTTTCCAAGTTAAACCCATTAGAATTAATAATGGCACAGACTAAGCTTTGAACAAAGGAAATTCATTCTAAAATGCTACTGGAAGTGTGAAAACGCAGTTGAAGTGCAAAGACAGTTTAGGAGGGAGTTTCAAACAGATCCACCAACGCGACTTACCATCACTCGAATTAGAGATAAGTTTGAAGCCGATGGAACTGTTCAGAATGTCCACAAGAAGCGTTCCGGAAGACCACGGACATCGACAAGCCCCACAAAGCAAGAAAGAGTACTGGAAACGTATCACCAAAGTCCAAGAAAATCTGTGCGGCAAGCGAGTCGTGAGGTAGGAATTTCAGAATCGTCTGTCCAACGCATTTTGAAGCGCTGTCAATGGAAAAGTTACATTCCAAGATTAGTCCATGCTATTAATGAAGATGATGATCCGGACCGAAGAGTGGAGTATTGCGAGTGGTACTTGGCACGATGTGGATGTGGATTGGACGAAGGGGTTTCGTAGAATACCCTCCGCGTTCACCAGACCTCACACCACTAGACTTTTTTTTATGGGGATACTTAAAAGACAAAGTCTACGCTATAAAACCTGCAACAGTCGCTGAATTGAGAGCAGCCATTGAACGAGAATGCACACAGATACCAAACGAAATGTTTCGTGATGTTTGCGATTCCATTGCTTCGCGTTATCAGCAGTGCCTGGACCAGAACGGACGTCAGTTTGAAAACAGGCGTTGACAAAACAATTAAATAATGTCTGTAGATTCTATTACATTTTGAAAATGAAATGTATTTTAATAAACACTGCCTTTATAATTATTTAAAGCGTGTATACATTTTTTTGGGACGCCCTGTATATATATATATATATATATATATATATATATATATATATATATATGTGTGTGTTTATGTGTGTGTATATAATACACTATAAAATTATTTTACATTCAGTCTTACACACAAATATTAATAATTATAGCTGACAACTATCAAATAAAATTTACTGTAGTGTACAGTATTTAAATAATAGTTACAATCAAGTGTCAAGTGCTGATGCCTGACACTATTAACAAACTCTTTTTCTCACTACTGGGAACCACCTGAATACTGTACATTGCATTATTTGATCCTTACTGACTAACCCTGAAGTATGAATAAAGCACAACATGTTCAAACAAATTACACAGATCACTCCCATGAATTGTCACCCTTTGGTAATTGGGTGGAAATCTGTTTGAACATGTCTGCTATCAGGGGTTGTTGAGTTTGCTAAATGAGTTGTGTGTGTATCTGAAATACAGTACATGAGTCATGAAATATTTTATAAATTAAATACAGGTGTATTTTATTGTGTCAACTGTATTCCTTTTATGAATGTTTTTATCTTATACCTCTAAACCATTTAGCAGGTATAAAAAGATAAATAACATTAATTATTATTGTATTGGAGACTTATAATAACACACTTTTGAAAAAAAAAACCCAATTTTGTCCAGGTTTTATTGAAAAAACCCGGGTGGGCTGTGTTTTTTCAATAAAGTGGGCAATTATGCCAACCCTGCTTCACTGGGCTCTCAGAGTAATTATAAGATAAGAGCATTTCCTATGTAAGTAGTTACGATTTGGAAGTATAAATATTGATTAATTATACTGTAATATAAAGTAAACTTTGTAGTTATAATCATGAAATATATAAAAAGGTAACATTTACGTCCAATATCCCCCTCCCGCAAGGAGGTAGTGGTTAAGAGTCCCCCGAGCCTGGGCTAACTTTACCAGTCACCCGAAGGTGGGTGGCCGGCCAGCCAACCAGCTAGCCGTTTTGTCGTGACGTAAGATATAGAAAAGACAACCCCCCCCTAGCTCTAGGCAACACTGGGTTTCGAACCCACGACTCAGCGGAGCCTCAGCAATGCCAGAGTGTACCCAAACCGATCGAGCCACGAGACGATCTATGAAATATATAAGTATTACTAATTGTGATTACATTTAAGATTTAACACAGTTTTAATTCAGAATATTAGTTCAATAACCAGGCTTGTTACTCGTATCTTTTCAGCTGCTCCCCCCACCGTTCAAACACAAGTTGTGACTGTTGTTCCTACTCAACCAGGATATACTCCAATTCAGAATAATACTCACCTTCAGCAGCCATACCCTCCTCAAGGCTACGCCGCCCCACCACAGGGCTATATGCCCCAGCCCCAGCCTCAGCCCCAGCCTCAGCCCAGCCCCAGCTTCAGCCCCAGCTTCAGCCCCAGCCCCAGCCCCAGCCAGGTTACGTACCACTTGCTGCTAACCCCCCATACCCAACATCAACTTGTCTAAATCCAGTACAATCTGGAAATCCATCTTGTAAGTAAGAGGGATCGTTTCTTTTTTAAATAGTTACAATAAGTGAATAAGATTGCAGTAACTGTGTGAGCATTTTATCCAAAATCTGAAAAAGATCATGATAAGTGTCCTAGGAGGGCCAGAAACTGGCACAACGCTCAGGCCAACTAATGGCCAGCATCATTGGGATTCAGACCCTTCAACTCGGTGTGTTCCCATCCGAAAAGGATTATTTTCATTGCCAAAAATAAGGGTTTATTCGATTGAATTTGCTTTTTTTTTTACGTAGGAAGGAGGAGCCAAGTGCGCGCGCCCGCAACCCCCCCCCCCCCCCCCCCCGGCCAATATAACAGAGAGAGCCAAAATCAAGGTCTCGAATGCTCATGATGCCATTTTTCTTAATTTTGAAAAAATTGTGTAGTGTGAAAAGCATACGTGTGTAGCGAGGAATAGAGTGTGTGTGTGTGTGTGTTTGAGAGCAATAGATCAGCTAAAGGGGACAGTGACAGGAGAAACGGGAGCTCCAGCATTCCCTGTCTCCTGCCAAACGTCCTCCCCGTAGTACTTCCCTGATCAATTGGTGTCTACAATCTCTTCCTACTATTAGTCATTGTTGTACACCAACAAAATTAGATAAAGGTGTTTGAGTCTTGATGCTTTATTGGTGGTTGTATTCTTTAGTTTAGATTTAAAATAGTAAAACTCGCTCTTAGAATAAATTGAAATGCGCAGTTTGTGTGAGTCTGTTAGTAAAGGAGATAAGCCAAATGAATTATAAAATTATGAATGGCGACGTATTGGCGATACAGTTGGAGTCGTCGTTTCGCTAAATCTAAATTCTTACCACAGATTATCTAATAACGACAAAGATCACTTCCTAATGGCTAATTTCTTTGCAATAAATCTTGCGCCATTAATACAACTTTACAGAGGTTGTACAATTATCACAGATTTCATTTCTACATGAATTAAGGATTATTAATTTATTAAGAAAGGTTGTTAGGATAAAGCTAACCTTATTTAATGTCTAATCCGTTTATCGTGTTGTAATCTCTGTTCTTATTTGCCGTTTATTTCCTTTACAGCTGAAAACCCACCCCCTTACTCCGAGAAACAATTGCCGTTCAACCCCAATTATTAACTTTGATTTGTCACTTTGATCTCTGTTTTCCTGTTCGAATTTTTTACTGATTAATAAATTTCATGGAGTTTTAATTGATTTTTATTCTTAAAAATAAGCACAATATCCATGTATTTAGCGTATTATCATTGTAGCTTTCATCCTTGATAGGGTGAAAGAAAGCGAGAAAAACACTTGCTTTCCAAAGAATCTTAGATCTGGAACCGCTGATTTTGCCGTCGGCGATTTAAGTGATAACTTTCAAGGGTATTTTTCTTTAAATATAGACGACAGATCTTTTGTACATTTAGGAAACTCTTTTATACGCTGTACTCGTTTTTTTTTATTTGTTGTAAATGTAAAGGTTTTCACTTGGTTATTTCAAAAGAGTGAAACAATTTTTTGTCTTGTACTAACCATAAAAAGAAATATATTTAGGTAGAAACAGATATGTATTAGAAGTCTCAACGTTTCCCCAGAAAGCGGCTGTCCTTGTCAAGCATCTTTTCTGCAGAGACGTCGACACTTCTATTACGTACGTTTTGTATTGAACTTGATCCATTTTTATTTTCTCGTGAGATCGTGTTAAAGTATTTTTAACGGCTAAACAGTAATTGTGTTTCTAGCAGTGTCTTTATATGTACCGCGTATGTATGAATGTTAGAAGGGGCTACTGAGTTATCTACATTTATCACGTGTAGATTGGGCTCGTTTACCTCTTGTAATTGTAAGTTAAAAGTAATAACCATATCCATATTTTCATTATAATCTATGTATGTATGTATATTTATATACATAGTGTAAAGGTACTTCGACAATATTGGAGCTGATTTAAAATTTACTCTACAAATACTCTCTGGTTGTTGGCAATGTGAAAATAATATTTGTTCTTTCACACTAAGGAACTTTCAACTTCTTTGGTAGATAGAAACCTATACATAAAAGGGCCAGTCGAGTTACTCTAACCTCTAACCTTCATTCTCTAACGCAGTGGTTCTTAAACTTTTTGACCCCGTTACCCCTTTTCCTGATCTCACTAATCTCATTACCCCACACAAACTTGCAATGCCGAAGTTGTAAAGAAAGTGGAAAAATTAATTACTGGAAATAACTGAAATTACCTTTAATGTGATGGGTGCAACTGTTTTTTTAACTAAAAGTTTTATTTTTACCATATTAAGAATTGCTCCATTACCCCCGGAAATACCCAAATTACCCCCAGTTTCAGAACCTCTGCTCTAACGTCTAACCTCCCCGATTTCATTCGGTAAAGATGCCCGTAATTGTTTCTTAATTGCTTCTTCTCGATCTCATGAAGAATGTTTGAAAACAAGTAGAGAGGGTGCTAATTTCAGTGGAATCTTAGTTTTGTATAATTATTACAAGTTTTTATTATTTAATAGTCCATGTTTAAAATAAGTTTCTCTACTTGTGACGTTTTGGCCCATTTCTCGCGTAGCAGGGGTGTTTAAACGTTACAACATTGTTGGTGGTGGTTACAATTTTTTCTAGAATTTTTTGTGGAGACTGAAATAGATTATACAAACATAAGCTACTGTTACTTTTTCTTGAAGGTATGATCATGTTCCTTTCTCAAATGAAATACTTTTTACATTAATGTATAATCAATAAATATTTTAAATCAACTTTTATTTCCTTTTAAATAGTTCCCAAGACAGTGGGGATACGAGATTCCTCCTCGTTGCCGCGAAATATCAGATGGTGTTGAGGTACCTTGAGAGAGAAAAGGTTGGGAACCACTATCGTAAACAAATACCACAAGTAATCTAAGTATCGTATAGTCCGAATTGTTAAATTGCGATGAAAGTACTGTCGTATACTGACTTTGAATTTAAATCAGTCATTCTACTTGCTTTGCATTCTCAAGGTTCTCTCCCACCGGATGCAACAATGCTGTATGTTTTTATACAAAAGATTTTGAAGAGATACTTTTAATAGTGAAAGCATGACCAATTTAAGCTCACAAGGCACTTGGATTTTAATTGTAGCTTCACAAATTTGGGCTCGCTGCCTTTGGATGTGAAGTTTAAAAATTTTGATGGTGGTTGTATTTTGTAAATTTATTGACAATCTGGCTTTTTCTATTGAGAACGAGGTGAGAGCGTTATCCACTACGCTACAACGGGTAAAAAGGTAATATAACCTGACATATTTGTTATAGAATGGCGAACCTTTCCCGCCTAAATCGTGTGCTTGGTTACGAAGCGCCTTATATAGCAAAGAGCCAAGCCTCCTTTTCCCGCTTAAATCGCGCGTCTGTTCACAGGGCACCTTGTGTGGTACGAGTGCCAAGCCCTCGAACGTGTGGGCTCAATGCGCATGCACGAGATTCGGGATGTTATAAAAGACCGAGTTGAGCCGCGCTCGAGACGAATCTTTTTACTTAACCCCGTGCTGAGTATACATAAAACCCCTTGCCGTCAAGCCAGTTCATTTATTGTTGTATATCGTCTCAAAGTTGTAAACCTCCGCCGTCCTCATCATTCATCCTCTTTATCGGCTTACTTTCCAAGTGCACCGACACCATCCTGATGCCCAAGACTTAGAGGGCCACATCCAAACTCCCAAGGTCAATGGCATCGAACTCGACATCGGTATGGAAAGTCACGCGACCTCGACTCCAACACACGAGAAGCACCAACAAACTTAAATAAACCACCAAATCCCGATAACTGGTGTCAGAAGTCAGTCAGATCTAACAACAAACTACATTTTTTTTTAATGGGGTTGTTTAACCTTCGGAGCATCTAGGTCATATGACGGAAGGGACCTACAGCTTTACGTGGGATCCGAACCACGGGTTCGCTACATAATCCGGGCGCGGAGGAAGGTCTCCCATCCAACTACTACCCAGAGTCCCAGACCCAATGTCGCTCAAGTCCGCTGATCTCCGGGAAGCGGTGTTACGACATTGGCCACGACGTAGCCTACGAACTATTAGGGGCACTTAATATATTTTGCCCCACCCTTTTTTCTTAGTTAAATAATAGGCCATGGGGCTGAAATGTCTTTTGGCCCCTAAGTTTGAACTTTCTGCGCTTCACATAACCGCATTTTTCCAGTTTGAATCTCCTCCTCCTCGTATAAAACCACTTTTAAACACCCTTGTAAGTCGACAAAACGTTTACGGAGGTGGTGCTGTTGATCGAAGCACAGTTGGACGCTGGTCTAAATGTGAGAGATCATCGGAGAGAGGGAAAGCCAGCCTCGATCATGAGCCACGCAGCGGTCTCCCAGCATCGGCTGACATCTACCACTGTGCAACGTGCTAACAGCATCATTCGATCAAATCGGCGCGTCACATACAAAGAGCTATCACTGCAGCTAAGAATTAGTGAAGGAAGTGTGAATACGATAATTCAGCAACTGGGGTACTCAAAAGTGTGTTCACGGTTTGTTCCTCGTGAACTGACTGAAAATCATAAAGCCCAAAGAAAAGAAATTGCTTCTGAGTCGTTGGTTCGATACGAGACAGAAGGGGATGATTTCCTTTCACGAATTGTGACTGGATGAGAGACGGGTACACCACTTTGAACCTGAAACAAAACGCCAATCCATAGAGTGGCATCGCGCAGACTCCCACGCAAGAAAAAGTTCAAAATGGCTCCCTCTGCAGGAAAGGTTATGGCCACCATCTTCTGGGACATGAAAGGGGTGATTCTGGCGGACATTATGAAGAAAGGACAATCGACCAACTCGGGAGGCATATACTGCTACCCTACAGAGACTTCAGAGACGTATAAAGCTAGTTCGATCGCAGAGAAAACTGGAAGACGGCCTTCTTTTGCACGATAACGCAAGACTACACAACAGTTTGCAAACAAGAGAGGCAATCACAAAAAAGCGCTTGACTGTGTTACCCCACCCTTCATACAGCCTGGATCTGGCACCTTCAGACTTTTATTTGTTTGGGCCAATGAAGGATGCTATTCGTGGAAGAAAGTTTGTGACGATGAGGTTGTTGTTGAGGTTAAGAGGTGGCTCCAGCGGAACCCAGCGGACTTTTACCAGCAAGGAATAAAAGCCCTTCTTTCGAGGTGGAGGAAAGCCCTAGAAAAGGATGGAGACTATGTGGAAAAATAAAACTTGTAAAAAAGGTATGTAACTACTTGTGTACAAAATGTCTGGAACTTAAAGGAAATTTGGAAAGAAAAAAAAAGGGTGGGGCAAAATACAGGGTGTACATAAAGTCAGGATCTATTTTTGTGAAATAATTATTTTTTTCTTTTCAGAAGCCCTTAGAATGAATACAGAAGAGCGTGTGGCAATAGTAATTTGGCGAATCGAGGGAAAGAAATACAATGACATCAGAGAGAAGTTTAGAAGATTTCATAAGCCGGGGCCAATAGACAAGACAATACGAAAATTGGTGAACAAATTTAAACGAACGGGATCTGTAAATGATGAAGCAAGATCAGGACGACCGTGTATGTCAGATCTTACCGTGAATGCAGTACGCGGAATTATCACTGAGGAGCCACGTACGTCCGTTCGTGCTGCATCACACAGACTCGGCCTCCCGACGTCATCTGTGCACAAAATTCTGAAAGTTAATTTGCAGAAGAAAAGCTATCATTTGCAGGTTTTACATGATTTACATGAAGATTTCCCTCGACGAAGTGCTGTGTGTGCTGATCTCGTAGAACAAATCTGGAGTGATAATTTAATGGACAACATTCTCTTTAGTGATGAAGCCACTTTCCATACGTGTGGAAAAGTAAATCGCCATAACTGTCGAATTTGGGCAGATGAAAGACCGAATGATTTCGTCCAAAATTGGGAGAGAGACTCGCCTAAAGTTAATGTCTGGATGGGTTTAACAAAATCTAAGGTTTATGGTCCTTTTTTCTTTGCTGAAGCTGCAGTTACGGGGCTTATTTATCTGGACATGTTGCAGCAATTCCTTGAACCTCAGCTGATTGGGGATAAGATTGGTAGTACCGTCGTCTATCAACATGATGGTGCTCATTGTCACTATGCCAAAATTGTTCAGGATTATCTAAATGGACGTTTTCCAAATCGCTGGATCGGACGCGGAAGCAACAGACCTTGGCCAGCGAGATCACCAGATTTAACCCCTTTAGATTTCTTTGCATGGGGCTTTATCAAATCGCACGTCTATCAGACGAAGATTACGAGTCTTGAAAACTTACGTATACGAACTGCTGCAGATAACATAACCCCTCAAATGCTCCAGAATGTGTTTAGAAATGCTGCGGAACGATTTGAGCTGTGCAGCGATACTGATGGGCGTCACGTCGAATCCTACTCTTAATTATTTAATAAATGTTACCACTTTATCATTTTATGATTGAATTCCATATAATTTCCAAGTGCTTCACAAAAATAGATCCTGACTTTATGTACACCCTGTATACAAGCAATGCTGCATCAATCAGCTTAGTCATCATATCGCCTTGGGACAACAATGGCTCTTCCTCTTCTAGATTTTCTAACATCATCATCTCCATCGGTTGAGGAATGATGAAAATCTGGATCTAAAACATCATCGTAGTCATCATCACTCGCAGGTTCCGAATCTGCATCACTATCAGCAACATCAATTGGTACAATTGTCTGGAACTTTAGCAGCCCGCCTACTGCCTTTAACAAAAAACATGTTGGGTTGGAACTGAAATAAAATGAGACAAAACATTAAACTAAAACTTACAATAGAAACTAAATATATCATAATATATTTGAACTAGCTGAGATTAAGTGAAAATACGAAACATTCACCTAAACTCGTAAAAACTGAAAAAAAATATTCTAACAATATAGGTGAACTATCTAAAATTAGATGAAAAAACAAAACATTCAATAATAACTCGTAGTACTAGGCCCCTAGGGGCACTCAATATATTTTGCCCCACCCTTTTTCCTTAGCTAAATAATAGGAAATGGGGTTGAAATGTCTTTTGGGCCGTAAGTTTGAACTTTCTACGCTTCGCATAACCGGATTTTTCCAGTTTGAACCTCCCCTCCTTGTATAAAACCGCAGTTTCGAAAATGGCGTCTGACAGTGATGTGTGTCGTAAACAGAGAGTTGTTATCGAGTTCTCAACCGCAGAGAAGGAAACAGTTGTAAATATTCACAAACGTCTACAAAACGTTTACGGAGATGCTGTTGTTGATCGAGGCACAGTTGGACGCTGGTCTAAACGTGTGAGATCATCGGAGAGGGGGAGAGCCAGCCTCGATCATGAGCCACGCAGCGGTCGCCCGGCATCGACTGTGACATCTACCACTGTGCAACGTGCTAACAGCATCATTCGATCAAATCGGCGCGTCACATACAAAGAGCTATCACTGCAGCTAGGAATTAGTGAAGGAAGTGTGAATACGATACTTCAGCAACTGGGATACTCAAAAGTGTGTTCACGGTTTGTTCCTCGTGAACTGACTGAAGATCACAAAGCCCAAAGAAAAGAAATTGCTTCTGAGTCGTTGGTTCGATACGAGAAAGAAGGGGATGACTTCCTTTCACGAATTGTGACTGGGGATGAGACTTGGGTACACCACTTTGAACTTGAAACAAAATGCCAATCCATGGAGTGGCATCACCCAGACTCCCCACGCAAGAAAAAGTTCAAAATGGCTCCCTCTGCAGGAAAGGTTATGGCCACCATCTTCTGGGACATGAAAGGGGTGATTCTGGTGGACATTATGAAGAAAGGACAAATAATCAACTCAAGGGCATATATTGCTACCCTACAGAGACTTCAGAGACGTATAAAGCGAGTTCGACCGCAGAGAAAACTGGAAGACGGCTTTCTTTTGCACGATAACGCAAGACTACACAACAGTTTGCAAACATGAGAGGCCATCACAAAAAAGCGCTTGACTGTGTTACCCCACCCTTCATACAGCCCGGATCTGGCACCTTCAGAATTTTATTTGTTTGGGCCATTGAAGGATGCTATTCGTAGAAGAAAGTTTCAGAGTGACGATGAGGTTGTTGAGGAGGTTAAGAGGTGGCTCCAGCGGAACCCAGCGGACTTTTACCAGCAAGGAATAAAAGCCCTTCTTTCGAGGTGAAAGAAAGCCGTAGAAAAGGATGGAGACTGTGTGGAAAAATAAAAACTTGTAAAAAAGGTATGTACTATTTGTGTAGAAAATTTTGGAACTTACAAGGAAACTTGGAAAGGAAAAAAAAAAGTGGCGCAAAATATATTGAGTGGCCCTCGTACATACTCTAAATATATCTTAATAGTATATTGATCTATCTAAGCTAATTATTTAACATATCATGAGTCAGGCAAAGTGATCATAATTGGCATAGCATGATCTCAGCTGGTTCGGGTAACGTGATCATAATTGGCATAACATGATCTCCCATGAATCGGGAACTTTGCCAAATATTCACAATCTCTAAAATCACAATAATTGTATTTCTCTTTCTTTCGCACCTATATCAGAATGATCTACAATGTTTCAACTAATAATAAAACAAATTTCAATAACTTACCTCCATTTCAAATGGGAATGTGGGCTAGAGAAGGTGGAGAAGTGGTACACAAAAACACTCCACACGACTGCCTGAGTGATACTGGTGGTGATACGTTGACACCAGATGCCGGGAACGGAAGATTTAATGCATACTGATAAAAGAATTCATTTCTCATGTCAACTACAAGTTCGTCTGTGTGTCCTAAAAAATTTATCCTATACATAACTATAAACTTTATCTCATATGTAATCATAAATCATACTTAAACATATTCATATACTTCATAATCATAACTATAAAGTTCGTTTTATACAGTGTCTCAGAAGTCTGGACTCAGGCAGAATTCACTTTTTAATTTTATTTTTTTAAATGTTCAAATTGTTGCATGCCATTAATTTGCATACACACATTCATTCTTGCACGTACACTTCTCTCAACTAAATTAATAAATTAAATTATTAATAATAACTCCAGTCACGCCATTTGCAAGGGGGGCAAGGGGGGCAGTTGCCTCCCCAAAACTCTGTTTGCCCACTCCAAGGCTACATGTTCCCCTTCCAAGAAATCTCTTGATGATGTATTTGAATTCACATTAGGATTTTATTACCTACGCAGCCATTTGCGCTTAGTTCTTGATTCCTAAAAAAATGACTAGGTTCAACCAGGTTGTACAGATGTTTGTGGCTAAACATAATTCTATACAACACTTTATTGTTTTTCGCCCAAATCTTGCTGCAGTAATTAAAATTTAGCGCTAACCTCGCGTCCACCAGGATAGCAAGTTGGCAACGTATGCACAACGGCCCATGTTTGTTTTTGTTTTGGTGTCAGTACTGTGGCGCTGCTTGGTATTGCCGTAGTGCTTTTTATGCTATTTTTGGGCAAATTGTAGTTAAATTTGAGAAATGGCACCTCCAAAACGTAAACGAAGCCCCAGTGAACTCAGTGAACGTGATGGACAGCGTTTAGAACTGTAGTACTTTATTTAAAAAGAGACGTGTGTATTTTCGGTGAAAGTAAAATTAGAAATTATTGGGAAAGTTGAAATGGATGATATTACACGGCTGTAGCATGTTTGTATGGATTTAACGAGTTCACAGTGCACACGTTGGTTTTTGCCCACCCCCTCCTACCCCGAAAGAAAATGTTGAAGTGGAACAAGGACGTAGCCAAGGGTGGGGGTGCCCCCCCCCCCCGGTTGAAAAGTCCAAGAAAAATCTGCGGTAATTACAACCACGGTTCACCCAAACTATAAAATTTAACAATTTGGTATCTATATATAATGGAAGGAGTATATATATATATATATATATATATATATATATATATATATATATACACTAGGTGCACTCAATATATTTTGCTCCACCCTTTTTTCTCAGCTAAATAATAGGCCATGGAGCTGAAATGTCTTTTGGGCCGTAAGTTTGAACTTTCTGCGCTTCACATAACCGGATTTTTCCAGTTTGAACCTTCCCTCCTTGTATAAAACCGCCTTTAAACGCCCCTGTATAAAACCGATGGTTAACGCAGTTTCGAAAATGGCGTTTGACAGTGATGTGCGTCGTAAACAGAGAGCTGTTATGGGGTCATTCAAAAACCACGTGGTCCTTTTTCAGGTGGTTTCCAAACCCCCCCCCCTTGTGGTCATTTGTGGCCAATGACTTAAACCCCTCTCTAAAACCACGTGATCTTTTGATGTCACCCCCACCCTTTCTTAATCTTATATAAATTAAAATGCAAATTAAAATAAAGCAAATTAAAAATAATCAAATTAAAAGTATGGCGAATTTGTGTTTCATGAACGCTAAAGATTCGAATCTTCTAGAATTTTCCGAAAGAAAGGTACAGCGAATTTGTGTTTATAAAGATTCGAGTCTTCTGGAATTTTCAGGAGTTTGCGAATATATATATATATATTAGTATGACCGCAAAATGTTGATCAATGTTGCAATGAGTGCCAGTGCCAACCCCCTCCCCATTGTTGCAAGACCCCTCAGTGCCAATTCCAGCGTGCCAAAAAAGGGGGGAGAAGGTGGGACGGCCTCATCCCCCGAAAGGGTATACCTAACCTAAGAGAGGGAGAGAAAGGGGGAGGGTCTTTGGGGAATAAGTTGGGACGGCCTCACCCCCCAAAGTGAAACCTAACCTAAGAGAGAGAGGAATGTTCGCCTGGCTCCTGCCAGACGCATGAGCGCCCGCTCTCTTATAAGGTCCTAATCCGCCAGTTGGAGTAGAAGCCAGTGCCTCCAGGCATTATCACCCAGTTGGCACAGTATATACAACGTTTGGACGGCCAAGAAACGCACACAAACGCACGTACACTCTCCAACTATACGCCCATAAAGTCCCTATTATCACACACACACAACTATATGCACGCTCATAGGTCGCCAACTCCCCTCTGTCATCACCCGTTACACACAACGTTTGAAAATCCAAGAAGCGCTCACAAACGCACATAGACAACCCTATTATTACGCGAAAGAGAATTTTCAACAATAATAATAATAATAATAATGTATTCTAATTTAAACTAGAATAATTTGTCCCATTTTTAAAGTTCAATTTGATAAAGAATTTTATGAAGCTTTTGATAATTGGATTTTATTTATTAATTGGGTTTTACTTTAAAGCCAACACAAGATGTGCACACACACACACACACACACACACACACATATATATATATATATATATATATAATATATATATTAGTGATGTAGCGGATGTCATTTTTTTCACATCCGCGGATGAGGATGAGGATTGATTTCAACATCCGCGGATGCGGATGTCTACATTTTCGTTATTTTTTAGGATATATTCGAGATTTGTTGTGTTTAACGTATATAATAAGTTATTATATAGAGAGAGCTGTAGCTATAATGTAGTATAATTGATTAATTGTACAATAATTGCTGTACTTTTCTCTGAACATATAAAATAATATCAAGCATCTAACTAATATAGAAATCAATTAGTGAATTCGTCTGCAAATAAATTCGTTATATTTTGTTGTTTCAGCCACAATTAGAAACCATAATTGTGTTACCAGGTTGCGGGACGTGAACCCAACTCAAATGCACCCCACCGACCTCTTTCCCCAACCTCCACCCTTATAGAAAGATATCTTTAATTAGCTTGATAACTATTTATATTAAGTTTAAAGTTTTATTAGGCATATTTATAAATGAGTAATTAAAATAAAGTAAACTAAGATGTTCATCGTTTAATGTTCAAACTTAATTATAGGAAGGTTATGCTTAAGGAACATTAATTTTTCTGCCTTTTCTGCTGCCAGTCTGTTTCTCTTTTCATCATATATTAATCCAGCACTGCTAAATAATCTCTCGCTTGGTACGTTTGTTGGAGGACAGGCTAAATGTTTCCTTGCAAGTTTACTCAAGTATGGATAGATATTCTGCGTATTTTTCCACCAACTAATAGGATTGTCACATGCAGCCAGGCGTTTTTCTTGGTGATAGCTCTCGATCATTTTTACTACATCTTTTGACATCGCGTAGGTCTCGTCATTGCTGCTTGACTCAAGAAACTGAGAGACAGATTCTGTGATAGATTTGCTTGTTGAAGGTGTTGGTTCTGTCACTGAAACTTTTATTCTTTTGGTGGGTGGCGAAGCGACAGATTCAAGAGATTGAAGCTCTTCAACTGCTTTGCCAAGTGATGATTTAACTCGTTCTAATGTACTAGGTGAAAATAACTTAGCTTTGTAACGTGGATCTAAGTAGGTTGCAAGAGAGTAACTTCATACAAGAACAGCCTCTCGTCTTGTCGCTTGCATCACTTTTGCGCACAATGAACTAGTTCTATTAATATAGTAGAATTTGATAATTTCCGCACGACATCCGCAGTCCAAAGTGCGGATGCGGATGCGGATGCGGACGCGGGTGCGGATGCGAGAAAACGTGCGGATGTGACCTACATCACTAATATATATATATATATATATATATATATTAGCACGGGTAATAAACTTTGACACCATAAACTTTGATGACGATTGCGTCCTCGCCCCTCCCAACTGTTAATTATTTTTAAAATTATTTTATGTCAATGTAAAAGCCGCTAAATTCATATATATATATATATATATATATATATATATATATATATATATATATATATATATATATATATTACCTTACCTTACAACCTTACAAAGGTTCCACGATGATTTCTCATTTCGCGAAGGTCAAGCGTGTCGCCCCTCCTCTCGAGTTGGCCTGGTGAAGTAGTGAGTTGGATTCTTGCGCTCTCCACCTCACATAGCCAGGTACGCCCGGCTCATCGGGGATTGTTCTGAGCCAGGCGTCTAGTCTTCTTTTGAAGATTTCCACTGCAACTCCCTTCGTGTTTCTTAGGTCTTTGGGCAACTGATTAAACAGTTTTGGTCCTCTCACTACAAAACTATTTTCTTTCAGGGTTAAGGATGTTCCCTGTCTCGCCTTCAATTTGGGAATACGACACAGTCTACCGCTTCTACTTTCCACCGTTGTTTGGGGAGTTATGGGATTCAGAGTAAGATTAGGGACTAGTTTCTCCATTATTTTCCAAGTGTAAATAATGGTGTATCTCTCTCTTCTCCTTTCCAGTGAATATAGGTCTAGTTCTCGTAACCTTTCCCAGTAATTTAGTTCTTTGCACCCATTGATCTTGGCTGTGAACTTCTTTGATCCCCTCCAGCTGTCTAATGTCTTCTTTTTTATATGGGGATGTTAGGACCGAGCAGTATTCCATTTGGGTATTATCAGGGTTTTCAGTAGGGATCATTACATTCCTATCCCTTCGTTTAAAGTTCTCAATATCTGACCCGTTATTCTCTTTGCTCTGTTTACTGCTATCTTATTTTGTGTTTCAAATTTCGCATCATCTGTCATTACAACCCCTAAATCTTTTGCTCTGGAATTTCTCTGACTTCCTGTCCATTTGGGGTATAATATTCCATGGACTTTAGGTCTTCTCTTTTTCCGTACCGTAATAGCTGAAATTTCTCGGTGTTAAACTTCATATTGTTGTCTTCCGTCCACTTGTAATTTTGTTTATGTCGGTTTGTAGAGATCCTATGTCTTCTGGTTTTCGTATTTTTCTACTGATCTTTGTGTCATCGCAAAGGATGTTACTGTGCTGTCTCTGGTAACGTCCTCATCTATGTCAGTTAGCATGATTATGAAGAGTAGTGGAGCTAATACGTTCCTTGTGGTACTGAGCTGAGGACCTCTGATTCTGATGAAGATACTCCTTGTACTGTAACGACTTGCCTCCGCTCACTAAGGAAATTATATATCCATTTCCCTACTTTTCCTGTTATTCCCATATATTTCAGTTTATGTATTATGATTCCATGGTCACACTTGTCGAACGCTTTAGCAAAGTCTGTGTATAGTACATCATAGTTTTCATTACTTTCAAGTGAATCAATAATGTTGTTGTAGTGTTCCATTAGTTGTGATAGGCATGATCTGCCTGACCGAAACCCGTGTTGGTTATCATTGAATTTTTTCTGAGTTTCCAAAAAGTCATAGATTTTCTGTCTAACTATTCTTTCAAATATTTTAGTGAGATGAGATGTAAGCGACACTGGCCTATAGTTTTTGGCCTCGGATCGATCTCCTCCTTTATATTGGGACGATGTTCGCGCTCTTCAGGATGCCCGGTATTTCTCCCGTGTTTAATGATCGTCTCCATATCCAGTATAGGGGCTCAGCGATTGCATTCTTGCAGTTTTTGATCAGTGTGGCATTCCATTTATCCGGTCCTGCCGCTGAGTGTGTTTTTAGTTTCCCTATGACTTGTGCAATATCCTCCGTCGTAAAGTCGAAATCCGTTATACTTTCCCCTTGTGGTTCTTCTTCAAAGAACGCGTTTCTATCGCATATCAGTTTGTCAGTTTTTGGGATACTGAAAGATGATTCATACTGAGCTTTTAATATTTCAGCTACTTCTGTTAGATCATCAGATAAATCACTATTCTCATTTTTTAAAGGCCCGATAGTCGCATTGTATTTCGACTTTCTTTTTGCGAAATTATAGAAGTACTTTGAGTTAGCCTTTATCGCTTCTATAGCGTCATCTTCTTCTTTTTCTGTATGCTTCTCGATTAGTTCCTCTATGACGACATCGATACTTTGCAGTTTATCATTTAATATTTTTCTGATGTTATCTTTACAATTACTTAATTTTGCAGTCACTCTTTTCTCTTTCGGAACAATGCCCTCTTTTGTCTTTCGAACCTGCTTCTCTTTCCTCTTTGTTGTATCTTTGGGACGTGTTTTTCCACAATTTCTAACGTCTTCTCCTCTAACGTCATTAGCATCTCTTCCGTTGTCTTGGCCTCGAAAATGGTTTTCCAATCTATTACTTCCATGCTGGATGTCACCTCTTCCCAGTTTATAGCTTTGGAGTGAAAATTAAAAATTTCGAATTTGCTTCTTTCTGTTGTGCGTGTTCTTTCCTTTCCTGTTGCCTTTATATTAGTTGTTATTTCAATGATGTTGTGGTCTGATATCCTAGTTGGGGATATTTCCACATTATCAATTAAATTACTGTTGTTTGTGAATACCAAATCTAGGCAGTTGTTTTTTTTGTGTTTCTGTTATTTCTTGCGTTAACATAAATTCATCAGCTAAAGCTAGTAGCATTTTTACCTGCTCCTGGTCTTCTCGTGTGCCCCCCTTGTCCTGGTGTATACATATATTTTTTCCTATCCTTTTATATTTCATGAATGGGAAATTAAAATCACCACAGAGAAAAATATTTGGGGTTGGAGAATGTAGATCTTTTACCAAGTTTCTTACCTCTGTAATGGAATCTGAAAATTTTGAGGTTGGCGTGTTTGGGGGTCTGTACATTATAATTAGTACCATATTTAATTTTTCAATTTTTGCTGCCACACATTCTACGTAGTTGTTTGAGGTACTTATAGCCATTTCTGCTATGTGCCTTTCGTGTGTGTAAATAGCACATCCTCCTTTACGTCTCACTGTTCTGTCGGCTCGGAGGATGTTATATTTGTCAATTTGTATTTCTTTTTTGTCAATACAGGACTCACAATTTTCACAGTTCGCCTGGCAGTCCTTTAGATGAGTTTCCGTGAGGCATGTAAAGTCTGCTCCGGCTTCTTGCATGAGTCCTTTCAGGTATAAAACTTTGTTTGTGGAGTGGTTTGATTTGAGGCCCTGTATGTTGGCTAGGATTATTTTTATTTTTTCTCTTTCTTTTTCGCATACAGGTGGTTCCGATTCGTTTTACAATGGGGGCGCCGGTTTCGTTGCCTTGTGGTCCTCCGAGAATTTACCTCTTTTTATCTTTGTCGGTACCTGTTGTCCCGATGACGCATGAAGTGCTTTTGGTCGTACCTTCTGTCCGGCTCTCGGATTTCTATATTTATATTTGTCAGCTGGTTTTGTAATTGCTTGAGAGTATTTAACAGCTGAAATGTGTTGGCTGTGTCTAAAAAATTTCCATTCTTCTTTGATGTTCGTTTTTTCTGTTCCCTCGTTGCGTTCCTTTGAGGGTGGTGGTATCGGCATTTTTTTTCATATTTGCAACTCCCATACCTTTCATAAGTGTTGCAGATCGTAAGATGGTGGAACATGCATTTCTTATCAAACTTGCAGTATCCACTTGTGTAATGCATTTTGCATAATGTGGGATGTGCATATATGCATTGCCCATCCCGATATCTGCAGTTTCCTTTCGCGTAGTATTTGCATATGATATTTTCTACGCTTCTGCTTTCTTTATTATTATTTTCCAAGTTCTTAGTTTTCGCATTATCATTAATTTTCTTTGGCTGCTTATTTTCTACGTTTTTAGTTATTATTCTTTTATCGTTTCGCTTGTTGGACCGTTTGTCTACTTCGCCACTTTTACTTATTTCTTTCCTTTCATCTATGTCTTCCTTCCGTATTATATTGTTTATGTCGTTATTTATTATTAAGTTGTTGTTCGTTATTATACTGTTATTCGTTGTTTCGTCTTCTCTCTCATCCACCCTGTTTTTCGTTGGGACCATTTCGGACCCATGTGTCTCCATTATTTCATTATTTTTTGTTACTATCGAGTCTGCTATCTCCATTTCTTTAAAGACCGCGAAAGAATTTACGGTCTGTGTACACACGTCACATAGAAATTTGATCCCCACGACGTGTTTCGCGTTCGAGACAAGAGTTATTTCCCTCTCATTCCAATTCATGCAGTTATAGTCGTTTAATCGTTGACAGAAGTCACATCTAATCGCTAGGCTTTCTGTTGTTATTAAATTGCACAACTTACAGATTAAGTGAGAATTTGGACCCATATCCATGCTATTCCTTACTTAGTGTAAGAAGAAATACCCGCACAAATTCTTTATTTATTTATTTTAATTCCTGTTTCTTTCCTTTCGATGGTCGAGGGTATTTCGAGGGTTTTCTGACCTTTCGTTTTATGACCTTTTTCCTGCTTTGTTTCAAACTTTCTTGAATGCTAACCGTATTTCGTTTTGAATTGAATATATACGTTAAAATTGGTGATAAATTATGTAAACTGTATTGCACTTTCTTAATTTTAATGAATTTCGCTTTATAATTTATATGCACGGATTCACTGATACTTTATACACTTTCGGGTGCAAGAGAATAAACCGCCGAGTTGATTATTCCCTTCTAATTTGGGTGTTAAATAGAGAGAGCAAAACAACACGTCCACACACACACAATATATATATACTAAATACATGGGAGAAATGTATTTAAGTACTAAATACTAAATACATTTTACGAATGTATTTAGATACTAAATACAAAATACATTTGTAAATACATTTTAAATACATACACATTTTAACATATGCATTCACTAATTCATGAGTAACAACAATATAAAATGCTTGATAAAGGATAAAGAAATAGTACAATCTAATTTCCGATTATATATTTCCCTTTTTAGAACAAAACAAAAACAAAAGAACTTAGAAGTTACGATGTTCAACCAGTGACATATTATACTCATTATATCATTGCAAAATGAGTAACAATTAATGAGTAGATGAGACATAAACGTAAACATAAGACGTAAACATAAACATAAGGCACTTTACGAATTCTCTTTTATTTCACGGTTGCTGCGGATCAAAACCAATCTTTCAAAAGTTTTGTCTGAAAGAGAGTTTCTTTTGGGAGTCAAAGTGATTCCCGCGAATGAGAATATTCGCTCTACCGGTGCCGAAGATGGTAATGTCGTGTTATAGCGGAGGAACAGTCTTTTTATGAGAGGATGTTTCCCAAACTGTTGAAACATGAACCATGCTGTACTACACTGTCGACGCGTCGTACTGTGCTAGTACAGAACGTGTATTAAACCAGTAAAAGTATTTAAATACTTCCTATATATATATATGGGAAGTATTTAAATACTTTTACTGGTTTAATACACGTTCTGTACTAGCACAGTACGACGCGTCGACAGTGTAGTACAGCATGGTTCATGTTTCAACAGTTTGGGAAACATCCTCTCATAAAAAGACTGTTCCTCCGCTATAACACGACATTACCATCTTCGGCACCGATAGAGCGAATATTCTCATTCGCGGGAATCACTTTGACTCCCAAAAGAAACTCTCTTTCAGACAAAACTTTTGAAAGATTGGTTTTGATCCGCAGCAACCGTGAAATAAAAGAGCATTCGTAAAGTGCCTTATGTTTATGTTTACGTTTATGTCTCATCTACTCATTAATTGTTACTCATTTTGCAATGATATAATGAGTATAATATGTCACTGGTTGAACATCGTAACTTCTAAGTTCTTTTGTTTTTGTTTTGTTCTAAAAAGGGAAATATATAATCGGAAATTAGATTGTACTATTTCTTTATCCTTTATCAAGCATTTTATATTGTTGTTACTCATGAATTAGTGAATGCATATGTTAAAATGTGTGTATTTAAAATGTATTTACAAATGTATTTAAATACAATTGATGTATTTTGTATTTAGTATCTAAATACATTCGTAAAATGTATTTAGTATTTAGTACTTAAATACATTTCTCCCATGTATTTAGTATTTAGTATTTAAATACATTCAATGTATTTATTGCCCAGCTCTGTATATATGTATATGTATGTGTATATATAATATATATATATATATAGTGGTCCTTAAGTGGTGCTAAAATTTTAAGTTACGATTTTTTTCCTCTCACCCTTCAGTTGGATTCTGTCACTAGAAAATAAAACACAAAATTTTAGTGAGATATAGGTTTATATAGGGTGTGCTCAAGGATTTCAAACTTTCTCTCTCGACTCTCTCATATATTATCAAATAGGTGTGATGGGTTATTGGTAGAATTTGCTTTTTATATGACTTGCCATATTATATATGGTTAATTTGAAACAAATAGTAGCGATGATCTTATGTTCTTATATGTTAAACGACATTACGCTTTCTTTTTATCTATAGGTATATAGATTTTTTTTATGATGGCTAGTGGGACTCGAAAAAAACATACGGTTTATTTGCTTGAACGTACTCAAAATTGTTTATCAGGTGCAAAATTGGCAAGTAATGGGGATGTTATGAGGTACTATCCACATTTGCTTCAGTCGATTAAGAATAAGCACGAGGCTGCTTAGTTGACGATAGCGGAAGTGAAGACTTTTTGGAAGAAGGCGAGGGTTCCACTGCCGCCAGTTCAACATGCAGTGAAACAGTTGGAGAGTCTGATGAAGAAGTGGGATCTTTTGAAAAAAAATCAGTCCCGGAAGACGGATACACGAAGGAAGAAAGAAGAAGTGCTGAAATCCTGCTTTGATGACCTCTTCGACGTTGCTCACCAAAATGCTATGGTGTTGATGACGAATGAGAAGGATAAAGCGTTCCTTTTGGCACAAAGAGAAAAGGGCGGAAGAAGCTCCATTGCTGGAACCGATATGACTTTGGCCATAAAGGAGGAAGCAGCTATGAAGAAGCGAATTCGGGATGATGAATTTAAGAAGAGACATGAAATAGAGAATCTCGTACTTAACAGAAAACTCGTCCTGGAATCATCATCATCTTCTTCCACAGGTGAGAACACCACGGATTCAGAGAATGGAGGAGTCGTAGTGTCATCACTTCATCCAAAAAGAGGCCGCAAGAATATCCTCCATCCAGAAGTTCTTTCGTCGTTGGATCGCACTAAAACTAGTGACCGTGATGCGGTCTTTACCATCGCGTCAGTGATCAGTGCTTCCGGTCAGAACGTTGGGGAATACATCATCAACAGAGCTTCTCTGCAAACACACAGGAAGAAGCATCGAGCCCAAAGAGCTGCAGAGTTGAAGAAGAAATTTGATCCGCGAACACCTCTCACCCTTCACTGGGACGGCAAGCTGATGGATGACCTAACTGGAGATAAGAAGGTCGACCGCCTCCCAATCGTTGTTTCAGGATCTGGACTAGATCAGATCCTTTCAATCCCGAAGCTTTCAAATGGCACTGGCAAAGCAATGGCGCACTCGATGATTGATGTCGTTGATGATTGGAGTGTTCGTGATCGAATCAAAGCCCTTAGCTTCGACACCACAGCGAGCAACACTGGAAGAGTAAATGGAGCATGTGTTCTCTTCGAGCAACATTTAGGGTCTGAAGTTTTGTACCTGGTATGTCGCCATCATATACATGAAATCATGTTAGAGGACGCTTTCACGGTAACAATGGGAATATCAAGTGGACCTGAGATTATGCTTTACAAAAGCAAGTCCCCAATGACTACAGTCCTGGCATAAATAACGAGGTCGTCCTGCTCGCTGTAGAGCCTGTGAAGGACAATATCATCTGCTTCTGTCAACTCCAGTTAGATCAAGTTCATCCAAGAGATGACTATCAAGAGCTGTTCGAACTTACCCTTCTTTTTCTGGGAGACGTTCCGCCAAAAGGGGTTAAATTTCGAAAACCTGGAGCAGTCCATCGAGCTCGGTTCATGGCCCGGCTTATATACGCCTTGAAAATCTTCATGTTCCACGATTCCAGATTTAAACTGTCGCAACGAGAAATCAAAGGCATGCAAGACTTCTGCATTTTCGGTGTGCAGTTCTATGTAAAGTTCTGGTTCCTCTCTCGCTTACCAGCATCTGCACCAAGCAATGATCTACAACTACTACAATCTTTCGTAGTCAGCGACACACCTGCAGCAAAAGGAGTTCTCAATAAAATCCTTGCTCACTTATGGTACTTGAGGGAAGATCTGGTGGGCTTTGCCTTCTTTGACAGAGACTTGGATTTTCAAGAAAAAAGAGCTATGGTTAAGAATCTACAACGGGAAGGACAACATGACACACCAAAACGAATTCATCTGAATAAGAGTGACATCCAAGGTAAGAAACTCAGCGACTTTGTGTCTGCTAGAACGAAGGTTTTGTCCACTCTTCTAGGGCTTGAAGTCGAATTCTTGCGTGATAATCCAGAGATGTGGATCGAAAACCCTGAGTACCTACTGGCAGAAGCAGTGGTCAAAGATCTCCGAGTAGTGAATGACACTGCTGAAAGGGGAGTTGCTTTGAGCAGGAATATAACAGACTCCTCAGCAAGAACGAAAAACAGACCCAGTTTGTCGTTCAAATTGTCCAAGAGCATCGGAAGAAGTACCCCGATTCCAAGAAGGATATCATTCTCAAAGGCATATCACTCTTCTTGCAACCTTTAAATAAGGGTTGTGTTGTGCTAACTTTTCAGTTTAATTTCTTATCACCTTTAATTTTAATAAAAGTATTTTTTGGTGTTTAAAAATCTTGTATTAATTGAATGAAATAAATATAAAAAAAACGATAGGGCTTTGCAAACGATATGGGGATCTAATAAGCTAAATTTGATTATCTGCAAAGTCGTGCCCAGCTCAAATCACATTTTGAGTCCCATCGCTCGGAACTGCATTGGGATGATGTTCCAGGGTGGCGGTCATACCCACTATATACGTAAAGATTATTAATTTTATACATCTAATTCACAAAATTAAGTAAAATTTTCATAGCAACCAAGCTTGTTGTTAGAAATATATTAATAAATACTAATTGTACAACTTTTTTATATTAAATGAATACTGGATTTGAGTGTGAGTGAATCCGTAATGTATTATAAAAGACAACTACAGAGTTACGATGCTTAAAATTTCGGACAGCTTCAGCACACATTAAATATTGTTCAAACTCTATAAAATTTTGCATGAAAAACTTTCTCAATGGGAAGCATCTAATGAAGGGGTGAAAAGGAAAAAAAGAAAATTACAAAATAAGGGCCACCCTATATATATATATATATATATATATATATATATATATATATTAGCAGTGGTAATAAGTTTTGACACCATAAACTTTGATGACGAATGCATCGCCGCCTAGCCCATCTCTGTTAATTATTTTATGGTACGGCCGATCTCCTCGTCTCGGTCAGTTAACTTTTAAAAAATTATTTTCTCGCTCTATATCTCCTTAGTCATTGGTATACGTATAATTAAATAATAATATCGTTTATATATACAACCAAAATAATTAAATAAAACACCATTACATCATTCTGTTTATTTAGACGAATTATTAGAATCAATTTTACGAAATATATAGAAAATAAATATATAATCCTATACAAACGATGGAATACTGTATATATATGATCAAAAAATAAAATATAAAATAATAATAGCATAAGAATTACGAACGAGCAATATATATATAATAAAAAAAAATATAAAATAATAATATACAAATCAGGACCTACCCGAATTGTTCATTCTGTCGAAGGTCAAGCTTTTCATCCCACCCTAGACCTACAGTTTAACGAGGAATCCGGACCTATCCGAATTGTTCATTCTAACGAAGGTCAAACTTTTCACCCTACCCTAGACCTACGGTTTAACGGGGAATCCAGCACCCCAGTATCTTAACCACTAGGTCACCCAGAATACCCATTTTATCTATCAACCAATTGTGCGGAAGCTGGGTGTGCTACGCATCTAATAATAAAAGAAATACACAGGGCTCTCTACACTGCATATTATTCCAACAACATGCGGAAAGATGATCGTTTACCGCGCGCCGGTTGCAATCACGGACCTCGAGCACGGACACGATGCGGTTCTCGTTTTCGTGCAATTTTTTTCATTCATCCTAATATTCATTCTTTTGATTTGAGAAATCTATATATTAAATTTCCCATATGAAAACAGATTTAATAAATAATACGCAGTAGATATACTAAAAACGTATATTAAATTATTCTCATAGAATAACATTCAGCAATCCTTTCTATACACTTTTATAAAGAAAATCCCGCCAATTCAAAGTTAATTAACTGTTAATTTTTATAGAAAACAAAGTAAAATACATTTACATTAAATTGTCTTCGCATCCACGTTACTTACGTGAGACGAGAAGGAACGAAGGCAGGTACATGCAAGGGTACATCAGAATTCGAAAAGCGTTTGACCTACATAACAGCGGGTGAATACCCATGATGTCTCGCTCTGCTTCTCCTTACAATCGTTCTTTGATTTGAGAATACTAAAAATCACAATAAACAATATAAATATTCTATGAGATTAATATTTATTTATTTTTCACCCTATTATCATCACTATAAACGGAAGATATGATCTGCCTTAAAAAATCTAAAAAATAACTTCTTAATAATTCATGTTTTGAAATTAAATAAACATCGATTAGACACACACACACACACACACACACACAAAATTATGAATGGGTTCGATAACGTAGATAGAGATAGCTTTTTCGAAATATCTCGAAATAATAGGACTAGTAATAACGGGTGTAAGTTGACAAGTAGAAGGTTCGAGACAACAGTTGCCAAAAACCTTTTTACGCATAGAATAGTAAATAGGTGGAATAGTTTGCCGGTAGAAGTAATTAGTAGCACGTCTATAAACATGTTTACAAATCGATTAGACGCATATGTTGATAGATTGGGTATAGTTTAAGGTAGTAAAATTAAGGCTTTGTGGTGATAGATCCCACAGCTCAACACAAGTGTTGTGGGATATAGGGAGGCAGCATCTTGGGTTAGGGGATACTCTCTGTCCTTACACACCCCATTTGAAGAGATTCCTCTGCCGAGCGGTGCCCCCCATAGTACTGTGAGATATTGAAAAACTCATGATCTTCACTTGCCCCACAAACACCTTTAAATGGGAGACCCAAAATGGGTGCACACACATTTCTACATGACTGTACAGTTTTTACAGCCACACCTACACTTTTTCTCCTAAGTATATATATATATATTGTAATGTATATGGTTGTAAATTGTGACTTGGTCCGCGAGTGATATGGACCATGACTTATTTTTGGTTGGCAAGGTACTGGTATTGATGGATACCGTAATGAAATTGACTGGATTCTTTGGATCTGATATATTTGCATGTCGGTTATAAATAGATATAGAGTGTAACATATTTGTGGATAGTAGTCTATTATGACTTGATCCTCTGGATCCAGAGATTCTATCTTTAGTTTTAAATGGATAATTAATTAGTTTTAAATTGATAATATAATTATTTAGTTCTGTAAAAATTAGTCGTTGCCAATGTACAGGCAGTTTTTACATAGTGGAGCCGCCTCGATGGGCCGAAGTGGCTCCTAATGTGCCCACTATAAAAATTTCTTATGTTCTTGTGGTTCGGAACCCACGTAAAATTGTAGGTCCCCTCCGCCACCACGGAGGACATGCACAATACACAATTATGAACACAGTTAGGTAGACCAGCCATGAGTGGATCCTAGTGTCTTTGTTGGTCTGAAACATTATAAAATTATACAGTAACATTAGTGATTTGAAATCACTGATAAAAATGATAATATCAGAAATAAACTTAAAGGGTTTTGCATCAGACAACCGGTCAGACGAAGAGCTCAACCCAAATGATGTATACATTTGTCCTAACTCATGTATTATTATTATTATTATTTTATTATCATTATTATTATTATTATTATTGCGTGCGGTGATTTCATGAAGGTCAAGCTTATCTCCCCTTCTCTCGAGTTGGCCTGGTGAAATAGTGAGTTGACTTCTTTTACTCTCCATCTCACAGGTACACCCGGGTCATCGGGGATCTTCTTTTCTATTCCATGGAATTTTAGATCCTCCCTTTTTCCGTACCGTAACAGCTGAAGTTTATCAGTGTTAAACTTCATATAAAAACCATGCGACATCTCATAAAACTTACTACATTATTACCCACTATCCCATTCTTCATGCATTAAGAAAGTTCTACTTTGTTGGTAACCTTTGATTAGCTTCCCCCTGAATTGTTCATTCTGACGAAGGTCAAGCTTGTCACCCCCGCCTTAGACTTACAGTTTAACGTTGAATCCGAACTACGCACCAGCACGGGCGGGGCAGAAATTACAATGTCATCGTCCGGACTCGATCTCTCAACCTACGGTCAGCACCCAGCATCTTAACCACCAGGATATCTAGGGTACCCATTTATCTACCACCCCAACCAGACATTCATTTTCACGAACTAAACACATTTTATTCACACTCCGTCTAATACAGCGTATTGTTACAAAAACATTTAAAAACGTAGAAGAGTGGGTTCTATCCAGCAAAAAAGAATTATGAAATACTTCGATATATCCCATCCAACTACTACCCAGACCCAATGTCGCTTAACTTCGCTGATCTCCGGGAAGCGGTGTTATGACATCGGCCACGACGTAGCCCATATATATATATACAGTGGTGGGCACCGTTAACCAAAAAGTTAACTTCGTTAACAGCTAATCCGTTAACCGTTAATCCGTTAATTCGTTAAACATGTAAAGGAAGTTACCGATAAACCGTTAACGTTAACTTTTATTATAAAAAAAATGAAAAACACAATATATATATATTTAATTTTCCCTCTTCTTCTCGTTCTCCATTTTGTCCATGAGATGCATGTTGCCCTTCATGAAAATTAGCATATCAAAGTTTTCATCAGACAGGGATGATCTCTTGGCCCTCAAGATGTCCTTGCCCATAGAGAACAAACGCTCCACTGCAGCACTGGAGGGGATGGCTGTGTTGAACTTGATGAACAAGTCCACCAACACTTGCTCACCCAAGAAGGCAGCATCTGTCAGCAAGTCCTTGGAGTTGGTCTCCAGCCAGGTCTTGACCAAGTTCTGGGCCTTGCCCTTGAGTGACCTGTGGCTTCTGCTGCTCTCTTTTGTCTGGATGACAGCACTGAAGAAGTCATCCTCCTCCTCCTCCTCCTCGTTGTTGCTGCCTCCACTGTTGCTGCCCACTTCGTTGGACTGCTGCTTCATGGCCTCCTCGACTGTACTAAAGAGTAAACAGCCTCTGGCGCCACACGCTCACATTTACTTCTCAACGCTATCTATTATCTCATAAAGAAACTAATTCACATTGGGACTTGAAAGTACCGGTAGGATCAACCGGGTAGAAAAATAATTATGGGGATTTTAAAGATGTGGTACCTAGAAGTACCGCCAGGACATAAAGGGTTAAGGTGAAAACGCTCCCATTGTAAGACATCAATTGACTTAATTTATGTTATCAAAGTGACATGAGAATTGAAATCTTACCTGATCAGTTTTATGGTTCTTGAAATGTATCAAGGAGACTACTAATAAGGTACTCACAGACATATTATAAATATACATGACTTACTTGACAACGATTATTTTTAAATATTCACTAGCACAAACATGTTGCGCAAGAGACAGACTGCAAATGAAACGAATGTAGTTATTTGTTGTAATTGTTACATATATATTATTGAAAGTGCCTTAAAATGCTCGTGATATTTCTTGAAAGAAGTTGAAACATTCAACTCAAATGGCAAATCTTTCCGCCTGATTTTACAGTCGACCATGTTTTGCTCAAACCAATGCCATAAATAACTACCATATTTGGTAAGACACAAATTGTGGCGACGGAAACAAATATATCGCCTGATTTTGCACTGCGGAAATGGAAATTCGTTCATCACTATTAACAGTGGCGGATTAATTGCGCACCTGCTCAGCACTGAAAATAATAGAAACTTTTAAACGTTTATTTATGAATTTTTTGGGTTAACGGACTTGAGTTAACGGAAGTTAAATGTAACGGAAGTTAATTAGTCCGATAATGATTTTCAAAGTTAACTTAAAAGTTAAATCGTTAACGAAAAAGTTAACTTCGTTAATTAACGATTAACGGATTAACGGTTTGTGCCCAGCTTTGTATATATATATATATATATATATAAAGTTGTATACCTGAAAGGACTCATGCAAGAAGCCGGAGCAGACTTGCATGCCTCACGGAAACTCATCTAAAGGACTGCCAGGCGAACTGTGAAAATTGTGAGTCCTGTATTGACAAAAAAGAAATGCAGATTGACAATTAAACATCCTCCGAGCCGACAGAACAGTGAGACGTAAAGGAGGATGTGCTATTTACACACGCGAAAGGCACATAGCAGAAATGGCTATAAGTACCTCAAACAACTACGTAGAATGTGTAGCAGCAAAAATTGAAAAATTAAATATGGTACTAATTGTAATGTACAGACCCCCAAACACGCCAACCTCAAAAATTTCAGATTCCATTACAGAAGTAAGAAACTTGATAAAAGATCTACACTCTCCAACCCCAAATATTTTTCTCTCTGGTGATTTTAATTTCCCATTTATGAAATATAAAAGGATAGGAAAAAATATATGTATACACCAGGACAAGGGGGGCACACGAGAAGACCAGGAGCAGGTAAAAATGCGACTAGTTCTTGCTGATGAATTTATGTTAACGCAAGAAATAACAGAAAAAACAAAAAAAACAACTGCCTAGATTTGGTATTCACAAACAACAGTAATCTAATTGATAATGTAGAAATATCCCCAACTATGATATCGGACCACATCATTGAAATAACAACTAATATAAAGGCAACAGGAAAGGAAAGAACACGCACAACAGAAAGAAGCAAATTCGAAATTTTTAATTTTCACTCCAAAGCTATAAACTGGGAAGATGTGACATCCAGCATGGAAGTAATAGATTGGAAAACGATTTTCGAGGCCAAGACAACGGAAGAGATGCTAATGACGTTGGAGGAGAAGACGCTAGAAATTGTGGAAAAACATGTCCCAAAGATACAACAAAGAGGAAAGAGAAGCAGGTTCGAAAGACAAAAGAGGGCATTGTTTCGAAAGAGAAAAAGAGTGACTGCAAAATTAAGTAATTGTAAAGATAACAACAACAGAAAAATATTAAATGATAAATTGCAAAGTATCGATGTCGTCATACAGGAACTAATCGAGAAGCATACAGAAAAAGAAGAAGATGACGCTATAGAAGCGATAAAGGCTAACTCAAAGTACTTCTATAATTTCGCAAAAACAAAGTCGAAAAACCATGCGACTATCGGACCTTTAAAAAATGAGAACAGTGATTTATCTGATGATCTAACAGAAGTATCTGAAATATTAAGAGCTCAGTACGAATCATCTTTCAGTATCCCAAAAACTGACAAATTGATATGCGATAGAAACGCGTTCTTTGAAGAAGAACCACAAGGGGAAAGTATAACGGATTTCGACTTTACGACGGATGATATTACACAAGCCATAGGGAAACTAAAAAAACACTCAGCGGCAGGACCGGATAAATGGAATGCCACACTGATCAAAAACTACAAGAATGCAATCGCTGAGCCCCTATACTGGATATAGAGACGATCACTAGACACGGGAGAAATACCGGCCATCCTGAAGAACGCGAACATAGTTCCAATATATAAAGGAGATCGATCCGAGGCCAAAAACTATAGGCCTGTATCGCTTACATCCCATCTCACTAAAATATTTGAAAGAATAGTTAGACAGAAAATCTATTACTTTTTGAAACAGAAAAAATTCAAGATAACCAACACGGGTTTTGGTCAGGCAGATCATGCCTATCACAACTAATGGAACACTACAACAACATTATTGATTCAACTGAAAGTAATGAAAACCATGATGTACTATACACAGACTTTGCTAAAGCGTTCGACAAGTGTGACCACGGAATCATAATACATAAACTGAAATATATGGGAATAACAGGAAAAGTAGGGAAGTGGATATATAATTTCCTTAGTGAGCGGCGGCAAGTCGTTACAGTACAAGGAGTATCTTCATCAGAATCAGAGGTCCTCAGCTCAGTACCACAAGGAACAGTATTAGCTCCACTACTCTTCATAATCATGCTAACTGACATAGATGAGGGCGTTACCAGAGACAGCACAGTAACATCCTTTGCGGATGACACAAAGAGCAGTAGAAAAATAAGAAACCCAGAAGACATAGGATCTCTACAAACGATATAAACAGAATCTACAAGTGGACGGAAGACAACAATATGAAGTTTAACACCGAGAAATTTCAGCTATTACGGTACGGAAAAAGAGAAGACCTAAAATCCATGGAATACGGGGCTCCAATAAACCTTAGCCCTCCCGCCCATGGCCTAAACCATTAGAGGTACAGTAAAACTAAACATACCTTACAAAAGAGAATTTAATCCTGCATTTAATGAGAAACAATTAAAACTTGGTGTTCCCGCCAGTGACTTCCAAGACAGCCTGAATTCGCTTTGGGTAGCTTGCCAAAAGTGACGTGAATGAATAGATCTTGATCGTTACGCAAATTTGCTAAAACAGTTTCAATGTGTTGCGTCATTGTATCCTTCGAAAATCGATTTGCTGCAGGTTCTTGAAACAAGAGACATTCAACCTTGTCCTTTATAACTGATCCAATGTGTTCACAGACGTTCAGGTCAGGAGAATTTCCTGGCCATTCTTCATTTGAAAAGAAATCGATCTCATGGTTCCGCAACAACTGTTGAGTGGCTAAAGCAGGGGGCCTTATCGTGCAGAAGTGTGACCTGATCGCAGTGGCGGTCCTAGCTTACATGACGCCCTGGGCGAACCTCACCTTCAGCGCCCCCCCCCCCTGTTCGCCAACACACACACATTCGAATCCCCCCAAAATAAAGGACAGACATAACTCTTTCACAAAATAACTTTTTATTGGACTAATTGTTGGAACTTCAGAACCAAAACAAAGACTCAAATTTCTGAATTTTACAAATCCTTCATCACGTAAATAGAATAACTCACTTAAGAGAATGTAATTATGATACTATGAACAGGAAAAATACAAATTAAATTGCACAACTGCCATAAATAAACTAGAGAATCAAATTTCTAAATTGTACAAATGCTCTATCACATAAATAGAATAAGACACTTAAGAGAGGGTAATTATTATGCTACACTTTGAACAAGAAACAAAATAAATTGCACCACAGCACAACTGCCATCTAAAGCCTGACTCTTCTTACCTTCCTTGATGCAAAGTCATTGATCTTTTATTATTTATTTTATTTTATTTTTTATTTTTATTTATTTCTTTATTTATTTATTCTTATTTTTATTTTTATTTTTTTTGCAGGCGCTCATGCCGCCCCTCCACAAATGCCGCCCTGTGCGGCTGCCCATATTGCCCATATGAGGAACCGCCACTGCCTGATCGACATCCATAACATTGTTTGGGTTTCTTAGAAAAGGAATGACATGCTGGGATAGAATAATATCACGAAAATACTGTCCATCCCAACTCTGACCATTTGGCTTCAGCACCCACATGAGCTTCTTTGCAGTGAACAAAACAAACACACCAACACAGTCTGGACTTTTTAATAATTCGCGATAATGTTCATTGTCATCGATTTCATCTGGTGTTGTGGCCCACACTCGATCATTTTGGTAGTTAGGCCGACGTGTTACGTAAACAAAAAATTCATCGGAGACAGCTAAATGCATGAAATCACCCACATCCCAATCTTCAAGATAATGGGCAAACCACATTCTGTCATCGATGTTAAGTTGAGTTTTTCTTGGCTTTGGAAGTTCATGCCAAGGCTTTAAACCTTGCCTATGACGGTACAGTCGAATGATCTCACCACTAACGATCTTTCCTCTCAACACTTCGATCTCTCCAGAAAGTTTAGCACAGCTGTTTTTCCGCTTAAGCGTACCGCTTTCAATGATGTCCTTTGTTTCCTGAGAGAGTGGCAAATTTGGGCGCCCAGGTTTGGTTGTATCCATTTCACATTCATCCAAAGTTTTATTCCAATTTCTTTTGACGAAGTCCTCACTTCTTCGCAACTTTTTGGCGACCTATGAACGTGTTATAAAGGTGGCTCCAGCATCACGAGCTTCCCGAAATGCTATTGCTCGTATGCGATCTATCACACGTTGCCTCTCTGAATCACCAATTAATTGAGAAGCCATTATATTATCACTTTATCAGCTACAGTAATTTTAATACCTGCAATAAATAAAGAATTTTATGTATTTTTATAATCACTAAAAACTATTTCGATGTAAGTAAACATGTAAGCTGCAAATGGGGGGCTAAGGGTTTTTGGAACCCCTTACTATACCCCAAATGGACAGGAAATTCAGAGAAATTCCAGAGCAAAAGATTTAAGGGTTGTAATGACAGATGATGCGAAATTTGAAACACAAAATAAGATAGTAGTAAACAGAGCAAAGAGAATAACGGGACAGAGATTGAGAACCTTTAAACGAAGGGATAGGAATGTAATAATTCCTCTACTGAAAACCCTGATAATACAGAAATTGGAATACTGCTCGGTCCTAACATCCCCATATAAAAAAGAAGACATTAGACAGCTGGAAGGGATCCAGAGAAGCTTCACAGCCAAGATCAATGGGTGCAAAGAACTAAATTACTGGGAAAGGTTACGCGAACTAGACCTATATTCACTGGAAAGGAGAAGAGAGAGATACACCATTATTTACACTTGGAAAATAATGGAGAAACTAGTCCCTAACCTTACTCTGAACCCTATAACTTCCCAAACAACGGTGGAAAGTAGAAACGGTAGACTGTGTCGTATTCCCAAATTGAAGGCGAGAGAGGGAACATCCTTAACCCTGAAAGAAAATAGTTTTGTAGTGAGAGGACCAAAACTGTTTAATCAGTTGCCCAAAGACCTAAGAAACACGAAGGGAGTTGCAGTGGAAATCTTCAAAAGAAGACTAGACGCCTGGCTCAGAACAATCCCCGATGAGCCGGGCGTACCTGGCTATGTGAGGTGAAGAGCGCAAGAATCCAACTCACTACTTCACCAGGCCAACTCGAGAGGAGGGGCGACAAGCTTGACCTTCGCGAAATGAGAAATCATCGCGCGAAACCTTTGTAAGGTTGTAAGGTGTGTATATATATATATCAGAGGCGACGGCGGGGATCAAGAAGGTCAGGCTCAGCCTGACCTAACTTTAAAAGAAAAATAAATTTAATTTCCTGGTCATCATGTAAAATTTAAATTTGTGTATTTCAAAGATCTATTTATTATGGTCACTTTATTAGAGCAATATGAATTTTAGAATGTCGCATTTTTTCCTTCTCTCCATGCGCCGCTTCTTTGGGCAAAGTCAGACTTGTTTTATGACGCCTGAGTGACCGAGCGCATTAAGCCACAAAGCCAGGTCAGGCATCATTTCCGATGCCTTGCATCACACTTATGAAAACATGAAACTTTTACGAAATTTAATGTAATTTAAAATCAACATTAGTATAGCATCTGTCAAAACAATCAGATAAGTATATAATTTTGTCAATCTATTTTTTCAAAGAAGAGAAAAGCGAGTTTTTCAGTTTACGAGTCAGGCATATTTCTAAGTGCCTAACATTACGCTGGATGCCAAATCTCATCCTCAGAAAGCTGTTTGAGTGAAAATAGAGATATGTGGCAACTATAAATTGCGAGTGTGTGTGTGTGTGTGTGTGTGTGTGTGTGTGTGTGTGTGTGTGTGAGAGTGTGAGTGAGTTTTTCTTTTTTTACTCGACCTTAGATACCCATTTACATTGAAGTACATTTATAAAGATCCTGATTTTACTGCCTGCAAAAATGTCAAAGAACTGCTAAAATTATGCATTGACTTAGATTTAGAAAAAGCTTTTAGCGAATCTGCTAAACTGTTTAGATTGATTTTAACTATGCCAGTGAGCAGTGCATCCACAGAGAAAAGTTTTTCAACATTAAATCGAATTAAGACGTATCTAAGGAACAGAACTGGTCAGGAAAGACTAATATGTTTAGCAAGAATTGCAATAGAGAAAGACATTGTGGTTTCCCTGGAGAGGCAAAAGATTCTACATGACAAGGCCATCGAAGAATTTGCAGTGAAACCGAGGAGGTTGGAATTTATGTATAAATGACTCATGGTAGATTAAATATGATGAAGACATTCTCTAAGGACATAATAAAATACAAGTAAGTTATTATAATTATTAAAAAATTTATTGATTTAGTAGGCTTTAAGTAATTTTTGAAAACAAAAGCAAAATTATTTAAAAAACAAAATTTACATATTCATTAATATGAATTCTATCGAAGTCATATCAAGCCCATAATGCTTATGCCTGACCTATGTGAAAAGTCTGGCGTCGCCCCTGATATAATATATATATTATATATATATATATATATATATATATATATATATATATATATATAAAAGATCTACTAAGTCCTTTTTCATCGTATAGTTAAACGAATACATTCATTTTCACCTCTTCAGTCTCTATTGTTTAAGATTCAAAATTGAGTGTCAAACGCGGATATTTTTAACCTATCCATCTAACTGTCTATATATATATATATATATATATATATATATAGGCTATGTGCGGCAGAGCTGGGCACTTGCGGCATATTTTGCGGTACTGCGGTACTACCAAACTACCAAACCGGGACCGCATAACGCAGTACCGCAAAGGATCGCTGAAAGTACCGCAGTACCGCTACCGCATTCAAATTTCCGCGTACCGGTTTGGTACCGGTTTGGTAGTTTGGTAGTACCGCAGTACCGCAAAATATGCCGCAAGTGCCCAGCTCTGATGTGCGGTGGAGAGCGCAAGAGAGCAAATCCCTCCTCCACCAAGCGGTCATGTGTGGCGGAGAGCGTAGGAGTGCAGCACGCTCCTCCACCAAGCCAGTCCTAGAGGCAGGGACCACCAGCTTGACCCTCGTGTGAAGAGAGAACGACGCACGGAAACGCAACGTGGTATATACACACATTTTAATGCAGTTATCCGTGATTCACTGTCGTCAAATGAATTAGCATGATTTACTAATTGTAACCATTGCGCACTTATCCATGATCGTGACATGGAGTTAACCGTGACTTGGAGGTGTTTACATTCGCGGGTCCCTCCAGCCATCCCACCACAATGCGCCTCAGTCAGTGTCTCAGCGCAAACAAATCTCGTTTATTTATTTTTATTAGCTCTCTTCATATATCATTTTCTCCGAACTTCCTCAGTGACTTATCTTGAAACTTAATATGTAAGAGCAATTTGGCTACTCTCAAATAATTATCTCTTTCCGTGGCCCTCTGCGACCAACACAGTGCTCTCATGTTCACCTATTTATTGCTTAAGAGTCTTATTTTTACCTCTGTGCTTTTGAAATAAACGCTTCACTATTGAGTTTACATTACAAAATGGGTACGTACAGTTGTTAGTGGAGTAAATAACATCCCCTTAAGCTGATGTGTGTAAATAATGTGCTTAAGTAAGATTTGATTGCATCTTTAACTGATGACTCATCTACCTTGAGATTTAACAAACAGATTCAAGGTTAGGCCATCATGCTCTACATTGATTAAAATTAGAATTAGGTTTATTTGGTGTTAAGTCGTTCAAGCGAGACAGTGTTTGACTCTGTGTAATCTGTATGTTGCACTCGGGTGAAGGAATGAGATGTTCTCGTGCACTCTCATCCGTACATAACAAGGTACACCCGGCTCATCTGGTATTGTACTGAGACAAGCATCTAGCCTTCTTTGAAGACTTCAACTTTGACTGTTGTGGCGGTTCTGAGAAACGGTCATTTAAGTCTCTGACGATATCCTAGGATGTATCATAACGCCCTGGGTTAGTGTTACTATTGCGCTGTAGTATTACGGCTCTCCACTACAAGCCGAGCGCATCGTACCGTTCTGAGTTACTCATGCATTTCCCATACCCCTCACAGTTTCTAAGAATCATAAATCGGGGATCTTTCTTGTCAATACTTTAAAACTTGGCACCAAGTTTTAAAGTATCGCTAATAAAGGAAGTTCAGAGAATATGATATATGAAGATAGCTAATAAAAATAAATAAACGACATTTGTCTGCGCTGAGACACTGACTGAGGCGCATTGTGTTGGGATGGCTGGAGGGAACCGCGAATGTAAACACCTCCAAGTCACGGTTAACTTCATGTCACGATCACGGATAAGTGCGCAATGGTTACAATTAGTAAGTCATGTTAATTCATTTGACGACAGTGAATCACGGATAACTGCATTAATAAAAATGTGTGTGTGTACCGCGTTGCGTTTCCGTGCGTCGTTCTCTGTTCACACGAGGGTCAAGCTGGTGGTCCCCGCCTCTAGGACTGGCTTGGTGGAGGAGCGTGCTGCACTCTTACGCTCTCCGCCACACATGACCGCTTGGTGGAGGAGGGATTTGCTCTCTTGCGCTCTCCACCGCACATAGCCAATATATATATATATATATATATATATATATATATATATATATATATAATATATATATATATATTATATATATATATATATATATA
This sequence comes from Bathynomus jamesi, assembly GCA_023014485.1. NCBI lineage: Eukaryota > Metazoa > Arthropoda > Malacostraca > Isopoda > Cirolanidae > Bathynomus > Bathynomus jamesi. The sequence goes on along the minus strand of JAJOZX010000726.1, from coordinate 149,828 downwards.
TATATATATATATATATATATATATATATTATATATATATATATATATTATATATTATATATATATAATATATATATATATATAAAACAGTTAGATGGATAGGTTAAAAATATCCGCGTTTGACACTCAATTTTGAACCTTAAACAATAGAGACTGAAGAGGTGAAAATGAATGTATTCGTTTAACTATACGATGAAAAAGGACTTAGTAGATCTCATATATATATATATATATATATATATATAGATATATATGGGCTACGTCGTGACCGATGTCGTCGTAACACTGCTTCCCGGGGATCAGCGAAGTTAAGCGACAGTGGATCTGGGTAGTAGTTGGATGGGAGACTCTTCTGCGCCCAGATTATGTAGCGACCCGTGGTTCGGATCCCACGTAAAGCTGTAGGTCCCGTCCGTCATATGACCTTAGGTGTTGCGAAGGAGGTTAAACAACCCCAATTAAATATATATATATATATATATATATATATATATATATATCGAAGCATTTCATAATTCTTTATTGCTGGATAGAACCCAATCTTCTACGTTTTTAAATGTTTTTGTAACAATACGCTGTGTATTAGACGGAGTGTGAATAAAATGTGTTTAGTTCGTGAAAATGAATGTCTGGTTGGGGCGGTAGATAAATGGGTACCCTAGATATCCTGGTGGTTAAGATGCTGGGTGCTGATCGTAGGTTGAGAGATCAAGTCCGGACGATGACATTGTAATTTCTGCCCCGCCCGTGCTGGTGCGTAGTTCGGATTCAACGTTAAACTGTAAGTCTAAGGCGAAGTGACAAGCAATGAACATTTCGGGGAGAAGCTAATCAAAGGTTACCAATAATGCAGAACTTTTTTAATGCATGAAGGATGGGATAGGGGTAATAATGTAGTAAGTTTTATGAGATGTCGCATGGTTTTTATATGAAATTTAACAATGATAAACTTCAGCTGTTACGGTACGGAAAAAGGGAGGATCTAAAATTCCATGGAATAGAAAAGAAGATACCCGATGACCCGGGTGTACCTGTGAGATGGAGAGTAAAAGAAGTCAACTCACTACTTCATTAGGCCAACTCGAGAGAAGGGGGGATAAGCTTGACCTTCGTGAAATCACCGCACGTAATAATAATAATAATAATAATAAAATAATAATAATAATAATACATGAATTAGGACAAATGTATACATCATTTGGGTTGAGCTCTGCGTCTGACCGGTTGTCTGATGCAAAACCCTTTAAGTTGATTTCTGATAATTATCATTTTTATCAGTGATTTCAAATCACTAGTGTGTGTGTGTGTGTGGTGTGTGCCGTCTTCAATTTTTTTACTCTCTCTCTTTCGCCCTCTGTATATATATATATATATATATATATATATATATATATATAATTGACTCATTTCCAATTGTTGATTTCTCCCGATGTGTGTGTATGTGTGTGTGTGCGCGTGTGTGTGAGTGGGAGGAGGCTTCTCGATGTTTATTTAAATTGAAAACATGAATTATTAAGAAGTTATTTTTTAGATTTTTTAAGACAGATCATATCTTCCGTTTATAGTGATGATAATAGGGTGAAAAAAATAAATATTAATCTCAGAATATTTATGTTGCTTATTGTGATTTTTAGTATTCTCAAATCAAAGAACGATTGTAAGGAGAAGCAGAGCGAGACATCATGGGTATTCCCCCACCGCTATATAGGTCAAACGCTTTCCAATGTACCCTTGCATGTACCTGCCTCCGTTCCTTCTCCTCTCACGTAAAGTAACGTGGATGCGAAGACAATTTGATGTAAATGTATTTTCCTTCGTTTTCTATAGAAATTAAGTTAATTAACTTTGAATTGGCGGGATTTTCTTTATAAAAGTGTATAGAAAGGATTGCTGAATGTTATTCTATGAGAATAATTTAATATACGTTTTTAGTATATCTACTGCGTATTATTAAATCTGTTTTCATATGGGAAATTTAATATATAGATTTCTCAAATCAAAAGAATAAATATTAGGATGGACGAAAAAAATTGCACGAAAACGAGAACCGCATCGTGTCCGTGCTCGAGGTCCGTGATTGCAACCGGCGCGCGGTAAACGATCATCTTTCCGCATGTTGTTGGAATAATGTGCAGTGTAGAGAGCCCTGTGTATTTTATTATTAGATGCGTAGCACACCCAACTTCCGCACAATTGGTTGGTAGATAAAATGAGTATTCTAGGTGACCTAGTGGTTAAGATGATGGGGTGCTGGGTTCCCCGTTAAACAGTAGGTCTAGGGTGGGGTGAAAAGTTTGACCTTCGTCAGAATGAACAATTCGGGTAGATCCGGATTCCCCGTTAAGGTGTAGGTCTAGGGTGGGATGAAAAGCTTGACCTTCGAAGGAATGAACGATTCGGGTATTTTTTGTCATTCTTGGAATAAAAAGAAATGCTGTTTTGAAGGCATTTTGTATAAGAGATGAATGACAAAATGCTGGGGTGCTGGATTCCCCGTTAAAACATAGGTCTAGGGTGGGGCGAAAAGTTTGACCTTCGTCAGATTGAACAATTCGGGTAGGTCCGGATTCTCCGTTAAACTGTAGGTCTAGGGTGGGATGAAAAGTTTGACCTTCGACAGAATGAACAATTCGGGTAGGTCCTGAGTTGTATATTATTTTATATATATATATATATATATATATATATATATATATATATATATATATATATATATATTCCTCGTTCGTAATTCTTATACTATTATTATTTTTTATTTTATTTTTTTCATCATATATATTCCATCGTTTGTATAGGATTGTATATTTATTTTCTATATATTTTGTGAAATTGATTCCAATAATTCGTCTAAATAAACAGAATGTTGTAATGGTGTTTTATTTAATTATTTTGGTTGTATATATAAACGATATTATTTTTAATTATATGTATACCAATGACTGTAAGGAGATGCAGAGCGAGAAAATAATTTTTTAAAAATTAACAGACCGAGACGAGGAGACCGGCCATACCATAAAATAATTAACAGATATGGGCTAGGCGGCGACGCATTCGTCATCAAAGTTTATATATATATATATATATATATATATATATATATGCATTTAACTGCAATGACCACGCAGTATATGAATGAATAGAAACGACGTAAATAAGGAGCGTCTCTGCACACGGGGAAGAGAAACAACGAACAAATGAAAAATGAGGTGAACCGCCCGGGAATCGAACCCAGGGCCCTCCAATTGCCGGTTGGATGCGCCACCATTACACTACGGACCTCGATCAATCACAAATCGAAATTCCCCTACATAGGGCAGAAACCAATGCCCCGAGAGGGCACCCTCGCAAATCGTGAATATGTGCATTTAACTGCAATGACCACGCAGTATATGAATGAATAGAAACGACGTAAATAAGGAGCGTCTCTGCACACGGGGGAGAGAAACAACGAACAAATGAAAAATGAGGCGAACCGCCCGGGAATCGAACCCAGGGCCCTCCAATTGCCGGTTGGATGCGCCACCATTACACTACGGACCTCGATCAATCACAAATCGAAATTCCCCTACATAGGGCAGAAACCAATGCCCCGAGAGGGCACCCTCGCAAATCGTGAATATGTGCATTTAACTGCAATGACCACGCAGTATATGAATGAATAGAAACGACGTAAATAAGGAGCGTCTCTGCACACGGGGAAGAGAAACAACGAACAAATGAAAAATGAGGCGAACCGCCCGGGAATCGAACCCAGGGCCCTCCAATTGCCGGTTGGATGCGCCACCATTACACTACGGACCTCGATCAATCACAAATCGAAATTCCCCTACATAGGGCAGAAACCAATGCCCCGAGAGGGCACCCTCGCAAATCGTGAATATGTGCATTTAACTGCAATGACCACGCAGTATATGAATGAATAGAAACGACGTAAATAAGGAGCGTCTCTGCACACGGGGAAGAGAAACAACGAACAAATGAAAAATGAGGCGAACCGCCCGGGAATCGAACCCATGGCCCTCCAATTGCCGGTTGGATGCGCCACCATTACACTACGGACCTCGATCAATCACAAATCGAAATTCCCCTACATAGGGCAGAAACCAATGCCCCGAGAGGGCACCCTCGCAAATCGTGAATATGTGCATTTAACTGCAATGACCACGCAGTATATGAATGAATAGAAACGACGTAAATAAGGAGCATCTCTGCACACGGGGAAGAGAAACAACGAACAAATGAAAAATGAGGCGAACCGCCCGTGAATCGAACCCAGGGCCCTCCAATTGCCGGTTGGATGCGTACCATTACACTACGGACCTCGATCAATCACAAATCGAAATTCCCCTACATAGGGCAGAAACCAATGCCCCGAGAGGGCACCCTCGCAAATCGTGAATATGTGCATTTAACTGCAATGACCACGCAGTATATGAATGAATAGAAACGACGTAAATAAGGAGCGTCTCTGCACACGGGGAAGAGAAACAACGAACAAATGAAAAATGAGGCGAACCGCCCGGGAATCGAACCCAGGGCCCTCCAATTGCCGGTTGGATGCGCCACCATTACACTACGGACCTCGTGGCGCATCAAACCGGCAATTGGAGGGCCCTGGGTTCGATTCCCGGGCGGTTCGCCTCATTTTTCATTTGTTCGTTGTTTCTCTTCCCCGTGTGCAGAGACGCTCCTTATTTACGTCGTTTCTATTCATATATATATATATATATATATATATATTATATATATATACACGATGGATTTAGCGGCTTTTACATTCACCTAAAATAATTTTAAAAATAATTAACAGAATTGGGAGAGGCGGGGACGCAATCGCCATCAAAGTTTATGGTGTCAAAGTTTATTACCCGTGCTAATCAAAATATATATATATATATATATATATATATATATATATATATATATATATGCGCGCACATCTTGTATTGGCTTTAAAGTAAAACCCAATTAATAAATAAAATCCAATTATCAAAAGCTTCATAAAATTCTTTATCAAATTGAACTTTAAAATGGGACAAATTATTCTAGTTTAAATTAGAATACATTATTATTATATTATTATTATTATTATTATTATTATTACTGTTGAAAATTCTCTTTCGCTTAATAATAGGGGAGTCTATGTGCGTTTGTGTGCGCTTCTTGGATTTTCAAACGTTGTGTATAACGGGTGATGACGGAGGGAATTGGCGACCTATGAGCGTGCATATAGTGTGTGTGTGTGTAATAATAGGGACTTTATGGGCGTATAGTCGGGGAGTGTACGTGCGTTTGTGTGTGTTTCTTGACCGTCCAAACGTTGAATACAATGTGCCAACTGGCTGATAATGCCTGGAGGCATTGGCTTCTACTCCAACTGGCGGATTAGGACCTTATAAGACAGCGGGAGCTCGGATAAACTCTCAATATGCGTCCAGCCGCTTCTCTTCTTTCTTCCTTTTCTACTTCCCTTCGGGGAGTCAAAAAAAAAAAATGGTGTCAATAATCTAGCAGGGTTGAAGCACCTTAAACAGAAAAAACAAACATCAATATGCGTCTGGCAGGAGCCAGGTGAACACTCCTCTCTCTCTTAGGTTAGGTTTCCCTTTGGGGGTTGAGGCCGTCCCAGCTTCTTCCCGAAAGACCCTCCCCCTTTCTCTTCCTCTCTTAGGTTAGGTATACCCCTTTGGGGGGTGAGGCCGTCCCACGTTCTCCCCAAAAGAGGTCAGGTGGACTCCCCCCGTTTTTGGCACCCGGGGGGTCTTGCAATAAGGTGGAGGGGATTGGCACTGGCACTCATTGCAACATTGATGAACATTTGTAATTGCATTGCACTCTAACATTTTGCGGTCATGCTACTACACACACACACACACACACACAACACATATATATATATATATAATATATATATATATATATAAGCAAACAACCACAAGGAAAAGGAAACACAAAGTCCGAGCGCTTTCGTGATATATTCACATTATCAAGGAGGAACAGAAAATATTCTGTTCCTCCTTGATAATGTGAATATATCATGAAAGCGCTCGGACTTTGTGTTTCCTTTTCCTTGTAGTTGTTTGCTTATTAATAAGGTCACGTGTTATTTTGTGATTCTAGTGCATATATATATATATATATATATATATATATATATATATATATATATATATATATAACTGCAATGACCACGCAGTATATAACTGAATAGAAACGACGTAAATAAGGAGCGTCTCTGCACACGGGGAAGAGAAATAACGAATAAATGAAAAATGAGGCGAACCACCCGGGAATCGAACCCAGGGCCTTCCAATTGCCGGTTGGATGCGCTACCATTACACTACGGACCTCGATCAATCATTGGAAGGCCCTGGGTTCGATTCTCGGGCGGTTCGCCTCATTTTTCATTTATTCGTTATTTCTCTTCCCCGTGTGCAGAGACGCTCATTATTTACGTCGTTTCTATTCATATATATATATATAAAATATTATAAACAGGATATTTTAATGTTTATTATTGGTCACGTGGTTAAACGTCAAGATTCCTCCCCCCCCCCCATGTGGCCGTTGGTGATCAAATAAGGAACCCCCTCCCCCTTTAAGGACTACGTGGTTTTTGAATGGCCTCTATCGAGTTCTTAACCGCAGAGGAGGAAACAGTTGAAAATATTCACAAACGTCTACAAAACGTTTACGGAGATGCTGTTGTTGATCGAAGCACAGTTGGACGCTGGTCTAAACGTGTGAGATCATCGGAGAGAGGGAAAACCAGCCTCGATCATGAGCGACGTAGCGGTCGCCCGGCATCGGCTGTGACATCTCACACTGTGCAACGTGCTAACAGCATCATTCGACCAAATTGAGGCGTCACATACAAGGAGCTATCACTGCAGCTAAGAATTAGTGAAGGAAGTGTGAATACGACAATTCAGCAACTGGGATACTCAAAAGTGTGTTCACGGTTTGTTCCTCGTGAACTGACTGAAGATCACAAAACCCAAAGAAAAGAAATTGCTTCTGAGTCGTTGGTTCGATACGAGACAGAAGGGGATGACTTCCTTTCACGAATTGTGACTGGGGATGAGACTTGGGTACACCACTTTGAACCTGAAACAAAACGCCAATCCATGGAGTGGCATCACGCAGACTCCCACGCAAGAAAAAGTTCAAAATGGCTCCCTCTGCAGGAAAGGTTATGGCCACCATCTTCTGGGACATGAAAGGGGTGATTCTGGCGGACATTATGAAGAAAGGACAAACAATCAACTCAAAGGCATATATTGTTACCCTACGGAGCAGTGATGTAGGTCTCGAGACCGGTCTCGGTCTCGAGACCGATCTCGAGACCCAATTTGCAGATCTCGATCTCGATCTCGGTCTCCGCTATTTAGGTCTCGGTCTCGATCTCGGTCTCCACAGACGCGGTCTCGGTTTTTCTCCCCGAGACCTTTCGAGACCTCTCGAGACCGTAATGAAAAAATACATGTTATTGGCATACTCATGATGGTGGCTTGGTGAACAGACACAATTCAGAATGTTTATGAAAGTTTGTAAAAGTAAGGGACTCTAGGTATTCACTAATCAGTCACCCTGTTTTGAGTTGCCACGTTTGTCTTGCCGGGGAGTGTGGGTGTGAATTTTTTTAGGTTAGCGCTACAAAAATTTTGCCCCCCCCCCCCCCCCCGTCAGATTAATTTTATTGAAAATGGAAACACTAAATAGAGAATTATACATATTATATATATATAAGTATATATTATAAGGCCACTTAGTGTTTCCAAACGGCGTGTCAACCTCTGTGGCGTGATAAAAACGATTATCCTCCCATCCAATATGTATTTGAAAAAATAAAATGCTTCACACAAAAATAATGCAAGAAATACAGCATAAAGAAAACAGTACCGATAAATTCAATAAAGCATAGAATAACTCGACAACCCTTCACATCACTTATATTTACAACGTACCGATTCGTAGGACAAAATCTCAATTGCCAATTGTAAATGTTAAAAAAATGACGTCATCAATGATGTCACGGCGGAACTTTTATCACGCCACACCTCCCTTAGCTGAATTTATTTTGTAAATTTTGTTTCCTAATCAGTTTTTGGCACGTGCTGTTAGTGACAGTGTGTAGTTTAGTTTTGTATTCCATTTTATGAATCTCATATTTTAGACAACTGCTCTCCAATAAAGTTTTGGCACCAGAAAAGGGATAAATTCCCATCAGTGGCCAATATTGCCATGACTGTTTTAACATGCCTGCCTCTAGTGCTCCAATTGAGCGTGTATTTAGCCATGGAGGCATAATAATGAGGCTCCACAGAAGTCGAACTTCAGCAGATCTTCTGAGCATGCTGATGTTCCTTAAGTGTAATGAGTACTTATCATGCTTTAAATAAATGCACAAGTCAAACTGGGTAGTGGGTACGTTCATTAAACTTTCTGTAACAGATATAAAAGAAGTAAATAAATAAAAAGTATGTATATATATATTCATTTGTTAATTTATAGGCTACACTTTTTGCATTCAACACACTACATCTGAGAAAGTAGTTATTAGTTTATTAATATACTTAACATAGTCTAATTTCCATAGTAGTGTAAAACAAATTGAAAGGGCATGAGCTTGGTCTCGATCTCGATCTCGGTCTCGAATTTTAAGGGTCTCGATCTCGGAAGGTAGATCTCGATCTCGAACCTTTGATCTCGGTCTCGATCTTGGTCTCACAGGATCAGGTCTCGGTCTCGGTCTCAGTCTCGGACTTGGTGGTCTCGACTACATCACTGCTACGGAGAGTCCAGAGACGTATAAACGAGTTCGACCGAGAGAAAACTGGAAGACGTCCTTCTTTTGCACGATAACGCAAGACTACACAACAGTTTGCAAACAAGAGAGGCCATCACAAAAATGCGCTTCACTGTGCTACCCCACCTTCCATACCTTCTGGCACCTTCAGACTTCCATTTGTTTGGGCCAATGAAGGATGCCATTCTTGGAAGAAAGTTTCAGAGTGACGATGAGGTTGTTGAGGAGGTAAAGAGGTGATTCCAGTGGAATCCAACAGACTTTTACCAGCAAGGAATAAAGGCCTTTATTTCGAGGTGGAGGAAAGCCGTAGAAAAGGATGGAGACTATGTAGAAAAATAAAAACTTGTGAAAAAGGTATGTAACTACTTGTACAAAATTTCTGGAACTTACAAGGAAACTTGGAAAGAAAAAAAAAGGTGGAGCAAAGTATATGAAGTGGCCCTCGTACTTTATAGCAGAGGGAGCTATTTTGAACTTTTTCTTGCGTCGGGAGTCTGCATGATGCCACTCCATGGATTGGCGTTTTGTTTCAAGTTCAAAGTGGTGTACCCAAGTCTCATCCCGAGTCACAATTTGTGAAGGAAGTCATCCCCTTCTGTCTCGTACCGAACCAACGAGTCAGAAGCAATTTTTTTTTCTTTGGGCTTTGTGATCTTCAGTCAGTTCACGAGGAACAAACTGTGAACACACTTTTGAGTATCCCAGTTGCTGAAGTATCGTATTCACACTTCCTTCACTAATTCCTAGCTGCAGTGATAGCTCCTTGTATGTGACGCGCCGATTTGATCGAATGATGCTGTTAGCACGTTGCACAATGTGAGACGTCACAGCCGATGCCGGGCGACCGCTGCGTGGCTCATCATCGAGGCTGGCTCTCCCTCTCTCCGATGGTCCCTCACATTTAGACCAGCGTCCAACTGTGCTTCGATCAACAACAGCACCTCCGTAAACGTTTTGTAGATGTTTGTGAATATTTCCAACTGTTTCCATCTCTGCGGTTAAGAACTCGATAACAGCTCTCTGTTTACGACGCACATCACTGTCAGACGCCATTTTCGAAACTGCGTTAACCATCGGTTTTATACAAGGGCGTTTAAAAGCGGTTTTATACAAGGAGGGGAGAGGGAAGGTTCAAACTGGAAAAATGCGGTTATGTGAGGCGCAGAAAGTTCAAACTTACGGCCCAAAAGACATTTCAACCCCATGGCCTATTATTTAACTAGGAAAAAAGGGTGGGGAAAAATATATTGAGTGGCCCTAGTATAAGTGATGTAGCTGTATTGGGGGTAACCAGTGGTAATTTTACATACGTTAGTGATATGAGTGGTACCACCAGGTGGATTGATCATTGTCTCACTAGTAATAATCTAAAGGATCGAATTGTTAGAGTTCATATTCTACATGATTTCCTTCTTTCTGATCATAGACCATTAGAACTATTAATTAATTTTACCAATTTAAGCGCAACACGACATAACAAGAACTGAATAGGTAAGAATAATCGCGTCGATTGGTCTAATGTTAATATGCAACAGAGAATAGAATACAAAGACAGAACAGGTCACCTCTTTAATAATTTAGAAATTTTGCATCTTGCCTGTAGTAATCCTTGCTCAAATGATTCTCACTGTAAACTCATAGATAGGTATTATAGTAAGATAGTATCTCTGTTAAAAGAAGCAGAAAGCCCCTTGATTAAATCTTACAACTATCATACTAAGATTATTCCTGGATGGAATGATTTTATTGCCCCCCCCTCTGAAGAGGAAATCGAAAGACGCCTACGATTTGTGGTGCTTTCATGGTAGACCCAGATTAGGACCAGTATACATGAATATGCATTATTATGTGTAGAAGTAGGGGTCAGTATAAGGCGGCCATAAGGCGATGTTAACAGGAAGAAGAGTCTATTCGAGCATCAAAAACCTGTGAAGCTCACATAAATAACGATAATAACAAATTTCTCCTGACATTCTTTTCTTCTTCCTCACTCTTTTCTCTGGAAAATTTAGCTTGATTCCGAGACTTTCTGAAATCTTCTTAGCATCTGCTAATGTTATTTTAACACCTCTTTCCCTCATTTCAGTTAAATTTGATACTAAACCCTTTAGCGTTTTTGTGGCGCCATCAATGGTTATGTTTTTAGCTTGCAGGCCACAGTTGACACGATCAATGTGGATGAGTAAATCACACCAAAAATCTAGCAAACAAATGAAAGTGAAGTCAATCTGATTCATTAGCGTTCTGGCTAGAGATGGAACCCGGTTTTAAAAAACCGGTTTTTAACCGGTGATGAAAATTTTTAATCATCACCGAAACCGACGATAAGAACCGGTTTTCACATTTTTGCGCGAGTCTCCGATCACTTTGGTCCATTTTTTATGAAACAAACGTTTCCAAACGTTCAAAAACATAGTAATTACGTTTTGCATCGTTTCGTATCGTTTTTTGTTTGTTTATAAGTGAAAATAATTGATGCTTCAGTCTTGAATGTTATGTGGATGATTGCGCATTGATCAGTTAAGATTCTAAGATTTAATACTCCATCATGTCAAAGAAATCAAATGCTTGGTATCATTTCACTCGTAAGAATAAAGAAGAAGCAGAGTGTATGACATGTCACAAAGTTTTAAAGTGTTGTGGAGGTTCTACTTCAAGTTTATCATCCCACATGAAAAATATTCATGGCATAAACATCGACCAGATTAATCAGCCATTGAAGAAACAAAGAACAGTGGAAGGGTTTGTGCAAAAAAAGTCCATAGAAGAGGAAATTTCGAAACTTGCGTGTGTAGATGGACTGAGTTTCCAATCAATTGCTAAAAGTGAATTCATTCAAGAAAGCCCAAGAAAGATAAAATACGACAAGCCTCATCCAACTTTCTATAATGGTGTCAGAAAAATGGTGCTTAGTTTTTATGAGCAAAAGAAACATGAATTGGTCAACTACTTCAAGAATCAGGTGAGACAAGAAATCCGCTATTCATTAACTATGGATGAGTATACATCTTTGCAAAACCAAAGATATATTGATATTAATGTTCATGATGAAAATCAACATTGGTCTCTTGGTCTCATGAAAATAAATGGTTCTCTCGATAGCACCAAAACTATTGCAATCGTTAGGAAAAGATTGGAAGACTTTGGCTTGGACCTAGATAAGCATATCGTGGGTTGCACCACCGACGGTGCCTCAGTGATGGTCAAATTTGGAAGAGAAATAGTACCTGATCACCAGCAATGCATTGCACATGCTATACATCTCGCGGTTTCGGATATCTTGTATTAAAAAACTGCTGAAAATTCGGTTGAAGGAAAAAGTGACCCTACCCCTGAAGATGAAGCCATCGAAGAAGAGGAACACTCTGCACATGAGTTAAGCGAAGATGAGTGAAATTTTATGCACTGGTACAATTTTTGAGTCCGACATAGATGACGCAATTGTTCTTCCAAAACTTCCAGAAGATTACTTAAAAGTAAGAAATAAGGTGAGAAAAATCTGCGGCATATTTCGAAAGTCTCCTTTGAAAAATGAGAGATTGCAGGATTTTGTCAAAGATGAATTTAATGGAAAGGAAATGAAGCTTATCCTTGACTGTAGAACGAGGTGGAACAGTCTTTTGGCCATGATAGAAAGATTTTTTAAACTAAAAAATTGCATTCTAAAGGCCCTCAGAGTGATACGTTCACGGAGACAATTTCAGATGAAGAATGGAATGCTCTAAAGAGCCTCTTTGACACGCTTCGTCCACTGGAAATTGTTTTGAAGGGACTCTGTTCCGAAGATACAAATTTGCTCAAAGCTGAATCTTCCATGAAGTTCATTTTGGATAAATTTGAAAGCAAAAACAATCATTTAGCTTTTGAGCTACGTCAGTGTCTCATTGATCGCTACGCATCGAGAAGACAAAAAGAAGCTGTCGCCTTGCTGAGTTTTCCCCACAATCCCGAGGTCTTGAAAAATTAATCATCAGCACCGTTCCTCTTTCCTTCAAGACAAGCACTTAAGAAGTATGCGGATCATACATTTAAGAGGCTTTTTCCAGAAGCTTGCCAGATTTCAGAAACAGACGACCAAGTCCAATCAATTGCTTCGAAACTCGAAGATTCACAATGCAGCTGAGGTCGTGAAGTAAATGATGACGATCAACTTATGAACGAATACATGTGTGAGATGAACAAACTGAAAATGAAACCCAAGAAAGATTCTTCTGACACCTTTGACGTAAACAATGAATTCAAATATTTTGAAGCTACTTTGAATAGAAGCGAAAATTTGGATCGAATGTACGAGGCGTTACTTACAATAAAAGCCACCAGCGTAGAGTCCGAGAGAGTGTTTTCAGCTGCTGGTTTATTCGTCACAAAGATTCGATCAAGAATGTCAGATCAGCAGCAGCTTAATGCTCTTTGTTTTCTCAAGTGTTATTTAAAAAATCAAGTTCGATAATAAACTTTTTAATTCAAATGTTACACATACTTGATTGAATCAATTAAAACCTTATTTCTGTTTAATATTTTGATCATTTACCTCCCTAAAAAGCATACAGAATCCCATCGGTGAAAACCGGTAAAAACCGGTTTTACACTTTTCAGTTATTTTCCATCCCTAGTTCTGGCACCCGTTACTGTGTCAATATTCAGGCTGGGGTCATCAGCTATATCTTGCAGAACTCCATGAAGTTCAGCAAGCTCGTGATGAAGTGGTACCACTGCCTGTTTCTTTGAGGACCATCGGGTTGCACAATGCCCTTTCAATGTAGTACGATATTGAACATGCCCAATCCCGTTTGAAAACGCTTCAGAATAAATTAAAATAGTACTAAAGTATAAGTTGTATAACGAATCTAAATTAGAGATTATGAAGTGGCCTATACAATGCAACAGAAGCACAATAAGTTTTTCTACTATTCTTCTTCGTTTTATTTGAGAAATAAAAATAAGAAGTAGAAAGTTTCAAATGCAATTTTGGCGCCCACCTCTCTTTGGGGCCCAGGGCGGCTGCCCCTTCTGCCACCCCTTAGCTATGCCCCTCACACACACACACACATACATCTTTTCAGTTTTATGAACTGTAAAAATCTTAAATAAAAATATGTATTATGACAGATTATGAGTCAGTCAATAAGATAACACTGGGTAACAAAATTTGACAATTTTTTTGTTTAGTGATTTTTTTTTGTAGTTTCTTAATGATTTCGGGGCGCTGATTCCAAAAATGATATTGGTTTTGCTCTATCACCAACCGTTTCAAAAATATAGGTTATCACACTTTTCATATGGCAAAGTATATAAAGAAGGCTAACAAATATTTTCTGAAAATAAAAACACTTGGAAATTAATGTTTATTGAACCAAAATTGTTTGACAAACCCAAAATGGTGCAAAGGATATAATATATATCATGAGGAGAACCGATAAGAGAATAACAAGCCTCGTTATGCAGTGTGTGTTCCTTAAAAATGCACTGAAGAACGCGACTTCCGCGTATGAACATTCTTATCCTTTCTGATCAGCAACCATACGTAGTCTCCCATCATGGAAGCATCCCAATGGCCCTGGTACCTTTTCTCCATCGTTTGAATATCTTGATGGAATCTTTCGCCCTGTTCTTCACTCACATCACCCAGGTTTTCACGAAAAAAGTCTAGATGTGAATGCAGACAGTGTAATTTTAAAGACATACGGCACCCCATTTTGCCATAGCACTTAATCAAGTTTGACACTAACTCCTTATAGTTTGGTGCTTTATGGTTGCCTAAAAACCCACGAACCACATCACGGAAAGCACACCAAGCCTCTTTTTCGATCGGAGTCATCTTGGCTTCAAGGTTCTTTGAATTCAACAGCGCCTTGACTTGTGGTCCTACAAAGATGCCAGCCTTGACTTTGGCCTCAGAGAGTTTAGGGAACATGACCCGAATCTGTTGGAAAACTTCCCCTCTATTGAAAAATTATTTTATTGAAAAATTATTTTATTTTTTGAGAGAGATTATTTTTATTTAGGTGCAATATTAAGGCTAAGTTTACTTTAAATAGACACAGTAATTATAGAAATAATAATGGCCCATTTAGACACTGTCAACATAACTAGACTTTTTCACTGTAGGCTGCAGTGGTTTTAGGGTTAAAATTTGGTCGGCAGCCAGATTACTAACTATGGTCAAGCTAAATTCATTGAAATTAATTTAGACTTACCAAAAATGAAGTTGCCAGTTGAACGTTACCCTTTCTGTTTCTAACTAATCGATAAGTTTCATTTAGTTTCCAGATTTGAATTTTATTTGTTAAGTTACTATTTGGCACACTGCTAAGTTATTTATTTATAGGGGCTATTTCCCAGACCTAGGTTTTGCAGTTTAAGTTAGGCTAGGGCTGTATTGCCCTTAATTTTTTGTTTTTAAAGGTTTAAGGTTTTTACTCAAGTTAAGTTAGGGCTATATTGCCCTTAAGTTTTAATAGGGGCTATAACAACCATTTAATTATTTAGTTAGGGCTGTTGTAGCCCGGTTCGAGTTTCTTCTAGGTACCTAGTTTTAATCTCTTACCTTAGTTATGTATTTTAATTAATTAAGTTACTTACACCTAGTTCTGGTAGGCCACTATTTAGTTAAACAGGGTTTTAGTTTAATTGCAGTGGTTAATATTGAGGTTTAAAGGTTGACTTTAAGTTGCCCGGTTAGTTGGGGAACTACGAGAATTTTTTATGAAAAAACTAGCCCACTTGATTCAGCAGTCAAAATTTTTCGATGATTAACAAAGAGCTCCGTTTTTCTTTGTCTCGGAAACTTTTTTCTTTTTTTTTTTTTTAATTAGGGAAACCCAACTTCACTAGTTGGTTAGAAACGAGGGTTATTATTTTTATTCTATATTTATTTTGTGGTAAATATTTATTTTGTTTATCTTTTATTTGAAAATATATGTGGTTATTTCTACCCAACTTTTTTTAACATCCTCCAAAATCTAACGCAGTTACAAACTGCTTAATTAGACCCAACTTAATATGGAGAGGTGGTAGCAGAACTATGTCAGGCTTCACAAGAGGTTCCCTGAGTACATTGTACTTTCCTGGTTGCAGTCCTTCACGTGGAGGCCATTGAACTGTTTTATAGTGCTCAGTTGAAGCCCTGCTATCCCACAGGCAAAGAAAACATGAATATTTAGTAAACCCTCCTTGTAAACCTAACAGGAAACCAATCATTTTGAAATCACCACACACGTCCCAGTTATATTGTTCATACCTGATTTGAGTGAGCAGTTGTTTGACATTTTCATAGTCCTCTTTCATTTGAACAGAATGTGCAACTGGTATAGATGGATATTTGTTCCCATTGTGGAGTAGAACAGCTTTTAAACTCCGAGTTGAACTGTCACTAAACAGGCGCCACTCTGAGGGTATATGTGTTAACCCAATAGCTGTGAATAGACCATTAACCTCGCTGCAATAACAGAGAGAGCCATTGACATCGTAGAACCCTTCAAACTCTTCATGCCGCTTTCGGTATACAGTGCTCTTGCAGTCTTCAAGCAAATTCCACTCTTTGAGTCTGGAGGTCAGAAGCTCAGACCCTGATTTCGTCAGACCCAAATCTCTAATTAAGTCGTCCAATTCCCTCTGATTTGGAAAGTGAGGGTTTGTACTGAACGTTACTGTATATTCTTCATCATGACTGTCCTCACCAGCCGACGTCTCAGATGAGCTAGCTGCATCCTCATTTTCAACCTGCAAAGCAAAGAAACAAAATATACGCATAGCTATATATGTAGAAGAGCATCAGCATTAAGAAAAATCGACACATAATGACCCACAGTCTGTAAATACAGAAGGTAAAGTAATGGATGGATACCTGTTCTGGTGGACGTGGTATTGGAAGACCTTCGCCATGTGGTATAGGAGCTATGGACGATGCTATGCTTGAATACTGAAGAGTCTGCCTTCCTTTAACTTTCCTGTACTTAGAAACATCTACCATGCAGTAGTAGCAATCGTCGTAGTGGCTCTTTGGTTCTCTCCATATTCTGGGTACCGCAAAGGGCTTTGCCTTGCGTACTCCCCGCAGCCACCCTTCAAGTGTAGAGCGGCAGCTTCCACAGATCACATTGGGTGCCCAGGACTTATCTTGGTCACCCACCGGCATACCAAAATAGAGCCGATACGCGATCCAGAACTTGGTGCCTTTCACAATCTTGTGCGATACTTGCTTGGGGCCTATGTAATACCCACAAACGTAGTAGAATATATCCGGCGAGTGTTTACAAGCTCTAATTGCCATTCTCTTTACCAAACTGTACTACATTAATCATAACCTGCAGATATAGAGAGAAGAGTTATTAAATCTGCAACAGATTACAGATTCCAGAAAAAAGATGTATTCACAACACTGAAATAATATTCGCAATAAAAAAGGATTGATAACACTCAAATCGTCAGCACA
This sequence comes from Bathynomus jamesi, assembly GCA_023014485.1. Taxonomy (NCBI): domain Eukaryota; kingdom Metazoa; phylum Arthropoda; class Malacostraca; order Isopoda; family Cirolanidae; genus Bathynomus; species Bathynomus jamesi. The sequence goes on along the minus strand of JAJOZX010000726.1, from coordinate 132,582 downwards.
GAAACACAGTACCTCAGTGCTGGTAACCATCAGACAAACAACCTGCTTTCTTTGTGTGCTCACACTTACTGACTTCTCAGACTCTGCGCTCTTCTTTATATAGCACAGTGGAAGTTTCGGGCAATTTCTAGAGCAAGAAACTGTCAACGAACACCCGGATTGTTCTCAACAATTCCTGATTATTCTGATATTGCTGCGCCCATAATAAGATTATACTGGTAAAACATGAAAAATGGATTATCTCTGAAACCATTGATGATACACACAAACCAAGGCCAGATTTGGACTCAGCGCCCACAAATGCATATAAAAACATAAAAAATTCTATATAAACAGAATCAGTGTTACACAGTGTATAAGCCATGGTTAGTGGACTGATCTACGATATATTTTATAATTCTCAAATCTTGAAGCATTGGTGTAGGCAGTTGTATATTCATTATTCATAGTGATTCACTGGTCTACATAGTCAGTGCTCCAGAAAACTATCTCTTAATCTCCCATGCCTATATTATATATACCTATACTGTGCTTCAAGTCAGATTCGTGGATGAAAAGAAGTTTGAGTTTGTGACGTCAAATGTAAATAAAACACAGTCAAGTTCATTCTCGATTAGGTCTACTTCGTAGTTCAAGAGTTAAAAACTTAGCCATTCGTCTGGACACTCAGTAAAGGCATAGTATATATATATATATATATATATATATATATATAACACTATAGTTTTTTTTCATGATGTTAGCCCGACGTGGGCAATGGGTCACTCGCAAAAAGGCCCCAAAAATATAAATTCCCTCACCAGCTATCTACAAAGCAGATAGGATCCAGCTTGGGACAGGATCTAGGAGCACAGCTACACCTAGCCTACTATATTCAGAACTTCAATATAAGCAAAAGACTCGTTGCATTTACGTCGGATTGAATACATCAAAGAAAAATGGGTAACTATTGTATTCTTAGCTAAAAACCAAAACTTAAACCTCAATTGGCAAAATTGAGCGTCCATTTTTCAAGGCACATAACATGTCCGTTTCATGATGGGATTGAACTCAGAATGGTCTCCTGTATCATGAAAAAACCTAGAATAGCATTCAGTCACTCGCACCATTTCTCTGTGCCAACCATTGTCTTGAATAATAAAGCTATGAATAATTTTTATATATGAATAGTTTTAAGTAGGTTTAATGTTTCACTGCATTTTGTCAATAAATGCGCATTGGTAGTAATGTAAGTTAGATTTATGCAATTCTCTATTTTCTGCATAAGTTTTCAAAAAACAAACAAAAACAAAACATCGTTATTGCGGATTATTCACAATCCATAGCCACTTAACCTAACATACAAGTACAATCTTACGTATTATTCACTGAACTTGATACAAAAATAAGGCCAACGTAGCCACTTAACTGAACATACAAGTACAAAAATAAGGCCAGCATAGCCATTTAATCCAACATACAAATACAGTCTTATTATAACACAACTTAATATGCATATATAATCTTTGCTACATTACAAAAATAAGGTATTATAAACCAGCAGTTGTCTAAACCAAGACTGCCATATATGTGAGAGGTACACAGGAGCGGCTCGCAGGTAGGCACTGTGGAACTGCAGCACCCCCAAGATCTTATGATCTTTATATTTAAATATTTAAAATAGCCTCGCTGGTTGTTTTTTTTCAATGAACTTTGAGTTTTTAAATCAGATTATATCCTTTTTTCCTTAAACTATTTCAATGCCGAACGAATGAATCACGAAAGTAGCTTCAGCCTTCCCGTGGAACTGCGTACTTAACAGTTCCAGATTTTGTTCGAAACGCTTGAAACCTCGGTGGCGGACGTACGAAGAGCGAGTCAGAATCGCGGGTTTAAGAGGATCCAAAGCACTGTGGACAGAGCAGTGCCGATTTGTTTGTTTGACGTGGTAGTTGTGTTGCTGTATCGTTTGCTAATTCGAAATTTAATGTCCGAATTGCATTTATCAATGATTCGTTATCATTTATTTTTTGTCGTATGAAGGAGCAAGGACCCAGGTTAGGAGTAGTGTAGGTGTAACGGAATGGTTCCCCGTGAGGGTTGGTCTACATCAGGGATCTTCTTTGAGCCCGTACCTTTTTGTTTTGATTATGGATGTGTTGGCCCAGGGGATAAAAGATCAATCCCCTTGGTGTATGCTCTTTGCAGACGATATTGTTCTGTGCAGCAACAGGAGAGAAGTAGTAGAAAGAAAATTGGAGGAATGGAGGAGGGCTTTTGAAGACAGAGGGTTGAAAATTAGCAGAAAGAAAACGGAGTACCTGAGGTTCTACGAAAATCAAGACTCAGAAATTAGTTTAGAGGGAGCGAGGTTAAAGAGAGTAAGTAAGTTTACGTACTTGGGATCGACAGTGGCTGAGGACGGTGAGCTGGACACAGAAATAACACACAGAGTGCAATCTGGTTGGAAAAATTGGAAGAAAGTTTCAGGGGTGTTGTGTGACCGAAGAATAGGCGCAAGGGTTAAGGGAAAGGTGTATAAGACTGTGGTAAGACCGGCTATGATGTACGGGGCTGAGTCTTGGGCTATAAAGAAAGATCATGAGAAAAGACTAGATGTAACGGAGATGAGAATGCTGAGATGGATGTGCGGAGTGACAAGGTTGGATAGAGTAAGGAATGAAAGGATAAGGGGCACAACAAAGGTTGGAGAAATCTCGAGGAAGATACAAGAAAGTAGACTGAAATGGTATGGACATGTGATGAGAGGGGACGAAGATTATGTAGGTAAGAGAACGATGAATATGGAGGTGCATGGCAGGAGAAAGAGAGGCAGACCGAAGCGAAGGTGGATGGAGAAGGTGAGGGACGATTTGAGGGAGAAGGGTTTGTCGGAGGAAGAAGCCCAGGACCGGGCTGTGTGGAGGAGGCTGGTCAGAAACGCCGACCCCGCATAGAGGCGGGAACGGGCGAAGAGAAAGAAGAAGATTTCTTAGAATATTTTTTTCGCAAGTGACTTTTTGTTTTTTGAAATTTTAACTAGGCGCCTATTCTATTATCATGGCTGCGCTAGCCCCAGAAGTGAGTCGGGTGACAGTGAGTAAAATTCAGTCTCGTAATTTTTCACAGTTATCTCTTCAAGAAAAAATAGCTATTAAAACTGAAGGACGCCCTACACCAGAAATTCAAATATCTCAGCCCGGAATAAGTAATAATAAGAAATATATTCGTAGTTTTAATTCAGAATGGTACCAAAGAAAAAGTTGGCTTTGTGGTTGTAAAGTTAAAAATGCAGTATTTTGTTTCCCGTGTCTACTACTCGGTGGTGACTTGACGTGGACAAAAAGTGGTTTTACAAATATAAACAAAATGAAAGAAAAAACTGAAAAGCATGAGCTCATAAAAATTCTTTTGACCATCCCCATGACTACATCCGAGGCCGAACGCTGCCATTCAACATTAAAAAGAATAAAGACGTTCTTAAGGAGCACTATGAATCAGGAAAGACTAAATGCCCTTGCAATGATTTCAATAGAGAAAAATTTGATCAACAGTACACAGAATTTCAATGAAAAAGTAATAGACCTTTTCGCTCAGAATAAAAACAGAAGAATGGAATTTGTTTATAAATACAATTTTTGGCAAATTCGAAATTACCCGTTAAGCGTAAGTACCCTATAATTGATTTTATGATACTATTTTACTTATTTTTATGACTGAGTAGTGAGTAGTTATCTATTTATCTATTCGACTTTCTCGCTCTCTCTCTTATATATATATATATATATATATATATATATATATATATATATATATATATATATAATCGACACAATTGTTTGCAATTTCTGAGGCAGCACCCCTATAACTGAAAGTCACGAGCCGCCAATGGAGGTACACAGTATCTGAAGACAGGACATTGCACAATAACACATTAGAGCTGTTTTGGATCCTAGTAATGAAATTATATATATTCTTCCGAATTAACATTTGGCTGGTAGATAGGCTACGCGTAGTAAACATAAAACTGGCACTGCACCATTTTGTTTCCCTACATAGTATACGGAAAATATTATTATAAGCAACAGAGAGTTTATTCATAGCAGTTTTTGTATAGTTCCACCACAGATGGGATGTATACAATGCAGTACAGCAAGTTCTAAAACGATAAGTTTTAAATGATTCTGAACATATACAAAATTTCCTTACTAGCATGTTACCTTGTACATACAACTTTTACGTTGCCTCTCAATATCAATTTCATAATTTTGACTATCTTTTTGTTCACTTTATAATAAGAACTTATATAACTACCTTATTTCAGGAATAAACAACCATGAAAGCACTTATTATTTTGTTTCTCCCTAAACTCAATGAATATATAGTATTTAAAGTTGCAACCAATACTAAACAATCATTAAAAACTGCAAATATTTAAGAGGAAACGTATTTGGGAATTTATGTTTAATCTAGGGAATTTTGGACCTCTGTCTCGGGAATTCTGGTTTGGCTTTGTGGTAGGCCTGATATCAGCCAGAAAAGGGTTTTATTGTGGGCTGAATTCTTGATAGCAGTGAGCTATAACTCTTTCACTCTGTATTGGAATCCAGACTAATGGTTAATCCTTTTAACCTATCTTGAAGTCAGTGAAAACAATATAATTTCAAGTCAAGACAAGTTTTGGACGAAAAGAAAGACTTATAATGGCCACCTGTGACCTAACCCAGTGTACTCTGGTTTCCACAGAAGTTAATATTAGTTGAAAAAAAAGTTATCTTAATTTTAAATATCGGTAAATATTTACTATTACACCGGTCTCCGGTAGAAAGTTTTAAAAGCTGGTTTTCAATGTGCTGAATTAAAAAATGATACTCATTTCGGTTAATATTCGTCTTTTAACCCGCTCACGCGCGTATCATAAAAACAGACTGGGTGTAAAAATGAATAATTACGCTCATTTCCGTCGCAAATGATTTGTTAGAGAGTTATTGAAGCTTAAAGCTTTTAAAACTTTCTACCCTTTTTTTACCTAACCTAAAACAACCAAACAACCTATTTTTATATCCATATTTAAGTCATGTCTTTAACATTGAAAATCGACTTTTAAAACTTTCTACCGGAGACTGGTGTAATAGTAAAGAAATACTTTTTTTTTTTATTAATTATTATTAATAAATATCTATGTAAAACTATGAAATTGATAGCATATTAGGCATAGGTACTGTCAAATTTGAAAACTGGTAGAAATTTGCGATGGCAGAATCTGCAAAATTTTTGCTTTCCAAATTAAGGCACCCAGTTTGAAAAAGTCTTGAGCTAACATACTTTTAAAAGGAAATTCTCATATTAATTTCAATCAAAAGTTTAATTTAGACTTTTACCCTACGTGTCAAGCTCGAGTAATTTCAGTTAAAACTCTCACTTGATGTGTTGGGTGTGCATAGTTTGTTAAAAATGTTGTCTAGGTATGAGTGTGTTGTTTCAGATAGATCTGGAGGAATCACTTTTTAGATTAATAATAATATTAGATGGGAATTTCTGTCACAATTCAAATTTTCTACAGGATTTCAATTCTCTTTAATGATATTTTGGAGTCACTTCACTCTTCTTTTTGGAATCTGCATTATTTCACCAAACCTCTTATCCTAGGTTTGGTTTCTTTAGTTTAAGGTGCTTTCAACCTGCAGTTGCTTTTCACACCATAATATAGTAGTAGTATTTTTCTGGGTGATGAGTTCCTATACAGGAATATAATGCCTAGTTTGCTGCTACTCTCCTCCTGTCATCTCTTGATCATATCTTTTCTTAAATTTATTGACAGTGGTAGCTTCAACCTTATTGTCCATTAAAGAGTTTCACTGATCAACTACATGATTATTACCAAAGAAATTTTTCCTTTTTAAGTTTTAACTGAAAACTTTGTATTTCATAATTCCTTTTCAACTTTAGCCCAATTGGCAAGGCAAAAGATATACACATACAGTATATACATACATATAAAATACTAATAAGAATCATAACAATTACAATAAATATAATAGTGAAAATATAATAAAACCCATGGTAATTATGTTGCTGACCACATGACCTGAACTTTTGGTCAAAAATATATTTTTCAAGTGTATTTTGGTGTGCTCTGTTCAAATATGACCTTCATTTCTTGTGCAAATGAATAGAAATATGTGTTTGGGCCATGCAATGACAACTGTATTTCTATTCATTTGCATAAGAAATGAAGGTCATATTCGAATAAAGCACACCAAAATACACTTGAAAAATATATTTTTTACTACATTTTATATAATAAAGCATAACTTATTTATTAAATAAAATAAGCGTTTACATACCGATGTTACTGCGGAGGTGGATACAAAAGTGCAGCCTGCTTTTAAAAGGCATGAAGGTGATCTGGAAGGTTATGTTCACTAATGAACATATATCTGGCAAAATATTGGGAATAATGATAATTTCTAAGGAAAATATCATGACAACCTAACCAATCATCAAGGGTGTACAGTTGACCTAACTAGGCATTCAGTTGCCCTAACCTGACATTCAATTAACTGGGGGCAACTCTCAAGTAGATAGATCACAGTACCACATTATCACATGCTCACTCTACAACAATAATATTTAAACTAAACTAGGTCTAAGCAGGCAACAAATAAACAGGTAAAATTGTTGTTTAGCACCCAACTAGTGACCCCCACTTCTGTTTTTTGTTTCTAGTGTAGTTTTAGCTCCTCTTTCCAAATGTGTGTGCAATCTCTCATGATTCACAATACACTGGAACTAAAAACTACCCACGCAATGCTGCCAGGCGCAAAATGGTACTGAAATATTTAAATAGCTGTAACTTTCTTAATATATATTTGCAACAAATTTGCCATAGGAGAAAAGTGTCTTAGAATTATTGAAACTACCTATTGTAAAGACAAAATTCCTAAGATTCTGTGGTTGTACGGAACTGCAATAATACATATACATATATATATATATATATTATTCATATTATTTTCTACAATACTTTGTATAAAAAATAGCTAACATTTGAAAAGAGTGGGTAATATTAACCCAGAAAAATGTATTTTTGACTAAAAGTTCAGGTCATGTGACCAGAAACATATTAACCAGGTTAGGTTATATATTGAAACTGTTTTTCTGATTGTTTTGATGTTGTTTGAATGAAGTTAACCTTCGTTCAAACCGCATCAAAAACCATCAGAAAAATATAGTTTTGATTTACAAAGCCTGTAATGTACACTTGTTAAAATTTACCAATAATATTAGGTTATACTGTCCTCAATCTATCAGTCCATGCAACAATTATTGTGGCATTCCAGGACAAATCACCCAAAAATTAAAAAATTTGTCACCACTCCAACCCGGATTTTAATGAAAATTGACATATGGGGTTCTTCCAGGTGCTGATTTCACTGGTTCAAATAAAAAAGTTCTATGACCCATAGTTTTTGAGATATGGGCCCCCAAAATCTTGGGGTCCCCACTTTACCACCTAACTTTAATGGGCAATAACTCCCAAACATCTTGTTGTAGACCTATAAAACTATACATTTTTAGAATCAGCATGAAGAGATCTATTAAATGATACCAAATTCAAATGTGTAGAATAATAATGAAACCCCTCCCCCTAGACACTGAAATCCAAAAAAATTTATTTAATTTATTAAACTTCCATTAATTGTTAAAAGATACAAACAATAAAAATGTGGGTATCAAGTTGCAAGATATTTTAAAAATTATTGAAAAAATATGTACATTGACATTTGTACATTGTACATTGAAATTTTGACATTTTTACACAGACTAAAATAGAGAACTACAAATGATATATTTACATCCTATGTATAACTCATATTCACGCAGTCTCTCACTCAAATGTTTGTTAATTATGCTTATTTTGAGTCAAATCATATCTTATTTTTGAGATTTACAATTGTGTATTTTTAGTAATGAAAAATGGTTAGATACTGTGATGATCCTTTACAAAAACATAAGAAAAAGATACACAAGGATATAAGAACCATCAGCCAATCACTTTATGATCGATGTAAATGGAAACTACAAAGGAATACTGTACTATGTAGCAACTGTAGAAAATTATTGACCCAGAGACCAGAGTTGCTATCAACATCACAAAGTGAAGAGTCTGATCACAATCAGTCTTCTGAGAATGTTATTTCAGAAAGCGATGAATATGATCCAAGTATATCAAGTAATGCCAAAGAAGAGGTTTCTCAAGTTCTAGAAAGTCTTGCTGTGACTCCAGTGAAGAAGCGTAAGTATTTAATGATAGGTACTTTTTATATTTATAATTTTTTTATTTATATTATTTATTTATAATGCATTTACTTTCAAGACAGTTTTTCAGCAGTTGCTGAAAAACTTAATGAAATTAATATGTTGACATATTAATTATTATTGTCCATATATATCAAATGGAGTCAAATATTTATTAATTAAAAAATTTCAGATGGTTTGGGTTCCTCAAGAAAAGAAGCAAAAGCTATTCAAACAATAGAAAAAGCATGTTATTCTTTAAAACGAAAGCTAGAAACAAGTTTAGAAATTGAGATCCCAAGCCCATCAAAAGCTACAAAGTTGGATCATGAAACTCAAAGGTATGAATTTTAAAATGATACGCTATTATTAAGTAGGAATATACCTAAACTAAAACTGAAGCATAAAAACAAAATGTAGGTATTCACCTTTGATAGTAGAAACTAGAAGCACAACTCCCTAAAGATTGGAGATCAATGGGCCCATTAAATCATTTGGAATTCATTTGGTCACAAAATAATTTTTGGTTTAATTTGACTATCTCAAAGAATGCTCATTTTGTTACACTTGAAATCAATATTATAATCCAAAAAAATTTAATATGCACATGTAATGTTTTGTTTATAGCTATTATACATTCATGAATTTGTTTCAGGTCAATGATTCATCTCATGAATGAACTGGTTGAAGCTTTCCATTCTACTGACAGTTATGAGAGGAAACTCAAAATATTGACATTATCTCCATTTACCATATCAAAAACTATAAACTGATATTTAGTTAAGAAAAGCAGAAATATAAAACAAAGACTTGGAATTATTCCTGAAATTGAACCCATGTCAAAAGGAAAAGTAATAACTAAAGGTACTAAAGATTCTGTTCAGAAATTTTTGAATCAGATGAAATTAGTCGTTTGTGCCCAGGTACAAAAGACTGCCTGAGTATCAGAAATGAAAGTGGGTATAAAGAATCTGTGCAGAAAAGACTGGTGTTAATGAATCTGAAAGAAGCTTTTAGTCTCTATAAAAATAATCCAGATAGTCCCCAAATTGGCTTCTCTAGTTTTGCCAGCCTTCGCCCCAGACATTGTGTTTTAGCTGGAGCTGCTGGTACCCATTCTGTGTGTATGTACATACCACCAGAATGCCAAAATACAATTCTCAGCTTTGGGTGTCAAAGGGTTGGAATACACAACTCTTATGGAGAAAGCAGTGTGTGATGTCAACAACAGGAATTGCATGATGCAAATATGTAATCTCTGTCCAAAAGAACAAGGTATTAAGAATTTTTTGCTCACTTTTCAAAGTGTTAACGATCCTGAATGTGAGGAAATAAAATATAAACAATGGGTTACTACAGATCGATGCAATATGGTTGAAAAAACAGAATCTGTAGATGATTTTATAAATTCATTAAGCACAAAAATTGTCAAATTGACATGTCATCACTTTATAGCAAAGAATCAGAGTGCATTTCTAAAAAACTTGAAGAATAATTTAAATAGCCATACAGCTGTAGTTCTTGGTGACTTTTCAGAAAACTACTCATTTGTAGTACAGGATGCAGCCCAAGGTTTTCATTGGGAAAATACCCAATGCACAGTGCATCCCTTTGTGTTATATTATAAGGAACCAGAAAGTAATGAAACAAAACATTCAAGTTATTGTTTTTTATCTCCAAATACAAAACATAACACTACAATGGTTTACTACACTTTTTTAAATACACTCATACCTATTATTAGAAAATCCTACCTTCATATCAAAAAATTATTGTGCAGAACAATATAAAAATCATTTCAACTTTAACATTTGAAACATGAAGATTTTGGGCTGGAATGTGAGTGGCATTTCTCGGCCACAAGCCATGGTAAGAGCACTTGTGATGGGATTGGGGGTACAGTGAAAAGATCTGTAACTAGAGTGAGTATGCAGAAAACATTCGCAAATCAAATATTAACAGCAGAAGACATGTTTGAAACAATATAAGTGACTGCATAAATTTTTTTTTAATAAATTCTGAAGAAATTGAAGCTGTGGAAAAATTTTTAAGTGACAGATATGAAAAAAGTATGTGGCTAACAGGAACACAAAAATTCCACAGATTTGTACTTATTAATGCAAATAACAAAAACATTTGAATTATCTTCTGATGAAGTTGTTGAGGTGAGGATTATAAGCAAAGCTTTTCTGGGTGAAGATAATGTTGAAGTTAATCTGAAAATAGGAGTGCAGTACATAGTTTGTACTTAAATGATCAGAAATGGTTGGGATTTGTACATTTCTATAATGAGGAATTTGATGACTTTGAGGTTAGCTTTTTGCACCCATCGGGATATAGTGTTTACTATTATTTTCCACAAATTAGAGAAACATGCCATATATCAAGAGATAAAATTGTAGGTTTATTAAGCACACTAACTTTAAAGCCAGAACAATGCGTATTCAATATGTTTTCCCAGAAAATGAGTTGAAAAAACTCGTGTAATTATGAATCAACTTGATGTAATATGTGTGTTCAATTTGTATTTTTGCTGTTTCTTTTCATCCATGTGAATATATCATTTGTAGTTCTCCATTTTAGTCTGCAGGCATAAAAATGTCAAAATTTCACAATGTATATATTTTTTCAATAATTTTTAAAATATCTTGCAACTTGATACCCACATTTTTTTATTGTTTGTATCTTTTAACAATTAATGGAAGTTTAATAAATGAAATTTTTTTGGATTTCACTGCCTAGGGGGGTGGGGGTCAAAAATAAAAGTTTTCATTATTGTTCTACACATTTGAATGTGGTATCATTTAATAGATCTCTTCATGCTGATTCTAAAAATGTATAGTTTATAGGTCTACAACAAGATGTTTCAGAGTTATTGCCCAGTAAAGTTAGGTGGTAAAGTGGGGGCCCATATCTCAAAAATTATGGGTCATAAAACTTTTTTATTTTGACCAGTGAAATCAGCACCTGGAAGAGCCCCATATGTCAATTTTCATCAAAATCCTAGTCAGAGTGGTGACATGCATTGGGTGATCTCTCCTGTAATGCCCCATCATGTGTTGGTTTGTATCCACTGGTTAATGCATAGGCTATGAAGTCTATGCATGCCTTCATTGTGTTATGACTTATAAGGCATAATTTTTTCAAAAAAGTGAAATAAAATTACTGCAAGATTTATTACTAGGAATTGCAACATAACAGAGGATGTAGCATACTATTGATACTAATTTACTAATGCTAGAATATACCAGGAAAGTTTAGTTTTTCAAAACAATAATAGGAAATACTAAAGAAATGAATCAAATGAGTTATTGTGCATGTCAATGATAATTGAAATTTATTAGCTAAATATACAAACTTAAGAACTATTATTCAAAAGATCTTTATTGGCCTTTAAGAAAACAAGCTTCTCAAAAGTTGCAGCTAAGAGCAAGCCTCGTTTCGGATGCAGTATATCCTTCCCTACTGAAAAAAACCTGGTCATCAGTCAGCAGCACTAGATGGTATAGGAGTGTTAAATTTAATAAACATATTTTTAAAGTTAGTGGGTGGGAAGGATGCAGAGCTAATGTGCCGTGAAGGCCCAGATGAGAGGAATGACGAAACCTCTGTTGAACTTAGGTCCCTCCCTGCTCCAGGGTTCTTCACCTTTTTACTTTGACAGTGCTGTCAGTGTAGGGGGAGAGGGTGGGTGGGGGTAGGCTTCCAGCATACCAACGGCCAACATGTACACCTCGCTCATAGTGAAGGGACAAGTTTTTAATGGTTAATGAATAATGAGTGAGGATTGAAAGAAACTAATTGCGAGAAACTAATTGCGAGCTACGATAAACAAGTAACAACTAACGAATGTATTTCCCTAAAAAAGTAACATCATTACTGAAAGAGTTACTTGATTTGAAATGTAACGCCATTATCGCTACTGTTACTAAAAAAGTACCACGTTACATAACAGCCATTACTTGTAACACGTTACTGCCCAGCTCTGTTCACCTGACATATCCCCAGAAAAAATTCCAGGAAAATGTACTGAAGCAGATAAAGATATTCAACAAGAAGATCTTAATGCAATTTTGGAGCAACTTCGGTACCCCACTGAAATTACGTAAGTAACTAGCTATAAATGTGTGTACATATAATGCATTTTTATACTGTCAGCTGAAATTTAATTCAGATATAGTTGTCTTATACCTAATACATATATATGAAATTATCTAAAAAATATACTTCAGTTCAGAAATTCAGATTGTTGCCACTAAATATGTTATACTTATATTTATTAATTAATTGCATTTCAAATATTTTTCAGATGCCCTGAGCAGTGGAAGCAGATCAAAGGCAGTTTCACAAAAATACAAAAAAGCTTCAACCTCCCTCAAGAGGAAGTTGGAAACTGCATTTGCCACTGGAGTTCAAGATGTTGGTGAGCCACTGAGTAAACAGCATCTCAAAGAAGCAGATTTGGAGAGGTAAGAAACTAAAAATAATTAATGAGATGACTTTGAACTATTAATGTACCGTATGTATGTAAATACCTGTATATAGGTACAGTATTATAGGTTGTCATGTTTGGATATATATGTAGACAGCTATATTTCCTAAAATGTGACATCATCCCATATACTAAATATACTGGTATATGTTCAAATTCATGAAGTACAGTACTTCCTTAATTCTTGAATAATATAAATCATGTACTTACATCCTTAATATTGTACAGTAATTGGGGGTTGTTTTTTTTTATAGGTACGAAAACCTCATGAGTGATCTTTTACATGACTTCAAATCCACATCATCGTACAAAAGGAGGCTTCAGATACTTACACTTCACCATTTCCTATTTCTAGGACAATGGATTTGTTTGGTGCAACCAGATACATGGTTGACAAAGCCAGACATTTGAAACATACATTTGGTATTATGCCACAGATTCCTATCTACAGTAAAGGAAGAAAACTAACTGAATATATAATCTCTGAAATAAAGGAATTCTACGAAGATGAAGTCAGTCATTTGTGTGCAGGGAAATCTGATTGTTAGTATAAGAGATAAAGATGGTGAAAAAGAGTACAAGTAAAAACGTCTATTACTAGGAAATTTAAAAGAATTATATTCAAAATATAAAGAAAATGATAATAGCATAGGTTTTTCTACCTTTACCAATCTGAGGCCTAAATGGTGTGTAATTGCTGGAGGCAAAGGAACCCACTCAGTTTGTGTTTGCACCCACCACCAGAATCCTAAACTCATGGTATCAGCAATTGCAGAGAAAAACTTAACCTAGTACACACTTATGGAAAAAAGTGTTTGTGATATAAATTCTTCTACATGCATGTTACATGGATGTCGAGAATGTCCTGGTAGCATAGGCATATTTAATTTCTTAAATACTATACCTTCCTTGACAAGCGGAGATTCTGTCGAATATGTTCAGTGGACTAATACAGATAGATCAACATTGGAAACTCGTATAGCTTCTCCAGATGAATTTATTGAACACCTTTCAGAAAACATTTTTTCTTTTACTAGGCACCACTACATTGCAAAAAGCCAGAGTCAGTATTTGAAGACTATGAAACAGAATCTTCACTGTGATGAAATACTTGTGCTAGGGGATTTTGCAGAAAACTATTCATTCATCACTCAAGATGAACCACAAAGTTTTCACTGGACAAATGACCAGGTGACTCTCCATCCATTTGTGGTGTATCACATGAAGGATGAGGAATTAATTCATACTAGTTACTGTATTATTAGCGATTGTCTTGAGCACTCACCATCAGCAGTTCACACTTTTCATCAATATTTAATGAAGGATATTAAACAGAAATTCCCCAACATACAAAAAGTAATTTATTTCTCTGATGGGTGTGGAGGCCAATACAAAAACAAATATAATTTCAGCAATCTATGGTACCATGAACAGGATTTTGGTGTGAAGGCTAAGTGGAATTTCTTTGCCACAAGTCATGGGAAAAATGCTTGTGATGGTATTGGAGGAACTATTAAAAAGAGTTGTAGCAAAGGCTAGTTTGCAACGTACTGATACTGGTCATATTCTAACACCAAGAGCTTTCTATGATTTTTGCACTGAACACTTTAATTCAATTATTTGTTTGTATGTTACAAAGGAGGAGGTTCATGCAGATAAATTCAATCTTTCTAGTAGGTTTAATGAAGCTTTACATGTTAAAGGTACACAGGGTTTCCACAGGTTTGTACCAGAGTCAGAAAACCTAACACAAGCTTATCAGACATCTGATTCTGATAATTGTAAATTGTTTAGAATAAGTACTGGGGCTGAACCAGATAAAGACAGTCAACTAGTTGAAAAAGATGAGTATCAAATTGGCCAGTAATCCAGTATGTTGCCTGTAAATATGATGATAAAGTTTGGTTTGGAATTATTTTAGACACTTCAGAAGAATATGGTGATTATAAAATCAGTTTCCTCACCTCATCAGGATCTACCACTCGGTATTATTTTCCGATGAAGAGGATGTTTGCTGGATAAAACAAAGTGATATGATTTCTATCATGATGACACCAAATATCAAACCTGTTGTTAAGATTATTTACTACTTCAATCCAAAGCAAGTTCAAGAACTTAGTGCAGGGGCGTACCTAAAGTATTTGGCACCCGGGGCAGATCCTTCCTTTGCACCCCCCATAAATAATTTTAAAATTTAAACACACAGGAAAATATATGTTTGCAAGTAGATTTTTAAACAGTACAGGACTGTCATAAGCAAATTGGAAATAAGAAAAATGCGGGACATTAAAAATTCATTGAACAGGTAATACTGCATTTTATTTTATACAAAAAACACACTAAATCCAGTCTCAATGCTCAGCCTATTCTTCAAAGGTAAATAGAGAGGATTCACAGTCTCTGCTTTTGAGCCTTAATTTCTGCAAATTGATCAATGACCTCCTCAAAATTCACCTTCTTTGCATATTCATGTTCAATTGAAAGTAAAGCTAGATTTGTCAATCTTGTCTGACTCATGGTCGAGCGAAAGAAATTTTTTATCAATTTCAATTTGGAAAAACTTCTTTCACATGAAGCGATAGAGACACAGACAGTCAGAAAGAATCTCAAACACAGTAACAAGCTTGGCAAAAATTCACAAAAATCTCATTTCACAAACTCTAGAAACTGCAATGCTCTCCATTTCTTTGCCTCTTCAACGCTGATTTTGGCAGCTTCCAAATGCCTCCGAAGTCGTCCAATTTCCACCCTGATATCTTCTTCAGAGAATTCATCGAAAATCTTGAGTCAAATTTGGAATATACTTCCGAAGTTCTTCTGTTGCAACAACCAAAGTGTTTGGCTGAATAACAGTGAAGATTGACAGAATTTGATCCATTGCCTTAGAACGAATCTCCAATTCTTGATGAAAGTGATCAAGACATTCAAACAACCCTTTTTTACTTCCTCTGGCAATGTGAGACCAGCATCCTTTGCCATCTCTCCTGGCAGGCATCCTTTTTCAGAGCTTTACTCTCCCTCTTCTCTCCATAGAAATGTCCATTTCCTCACACTTTGTAGTTGCATAATGAATGGCCCTCTCCACAATGCATTTACCGGGTATTATAACATCACGACGATGCATTTATAGACACACAAACATCACTATGATACCACATTGTCAAAAATTACTGGACACTGGTATAAGTACCATGATATTGTTATAAACACCATCACTTTATGCTTTATCATAATTATTTAATGAAACCTACCTCATGTATGTGGAGTCAGTGTCAAGTGAACAAGACTTGGAATGTCAGTTGCAGCCAGCTGGCTGTGCTCAACAAACTGATTACTAAAACGTCAACAAACGTTCGCCTTTCGATGTAATTTTTATCAAATATTTAATTTTTCGTTTGTAAATTTTGTATTGACAATAAAAATTTATTTCAGTGGAAATTAACATTAAGCTGTTGTAATAGTTTGAACATTTAAAAAAATTTTTTCTTTCTTTGGCGACTTCTTCATTTGGTTTGAAAACTTGTACTGGTATTTCAACTCTCCTGATGGCACCCCTTTCCTGGCTGTCACCTGGGGTGGACCGCCCCCCTCGCACCCCCCCCTTAGTACGCCACAGACTTAGTGGGAGTTTGGAACCAAAACTAGGATAAAAATCTGTTGAAAATTAACTATATATAAGCTTAGGTAGGTATAGATTATTAGCATTAAGAATTATTGCACCATGTGTAAATTGTAATGTATTAATTACCTAACAGCTTACATGAATTTGTAAAAATTATTTTTTAAGTAAAAGTAGCCATTTTGAAATCTGTTAATACCTATTTTATATGCAAATACACACACACATTTCTTTTCATATATTGATAGAATAAGGTTGAAACTCATTTTTTGTATATATGAAAATTTTAAAAAAATCTCTAATTTAGGGAGGGCAGGACCCCTTCAAATGGAATAAAGTGTTTTTCTGTTAATTTTAGCCATTTTTTCTACTCGTGCCAATTCGTTGTGTGCAATTACCTTTCATAAACACTTTAAATCACTGTTCTATGTCAATTAGGGACTGAGTTATGGTGGTTTGAATACAGTTTTCATCCCCCCCCCCTCCCCAAAAAGGGGGGAGCATAACTTTTGAACCATAACTCTGATTGAGCTGATATTTGAAATTTGGTACTTACTAGCATAGACCATTCTATAAACCAAATTTAAGGAAAATCTATGAGGGTGTGGTTTTGACCACTGCATGATTTGTCATGGAATGACCCCACTACTAACTATAATGCCAAGATCTTTTTCCTAACATCCTCCAACCAGTTTCCCTGCATCTCATAACTAAAGTTTTCATTATACCAAAGTGGATGACTTCACATTTTTTAACATTGAATTCCATCCTGCCACTTACTATCCCAGGCAACAAATCTATGAAGATCTTTTTGTAGTTTATAGAATTTTCTATATAGTATTTGCAACTGGGGCAACTACTATTGTGTTATATGCAAATTTAGAAATTTTACTACCGTACGTACCTACTTCCTTCTCTAAATCATTTAGATATAAAATAGAGTAATGGACATAACACTGATCCTTTTGGCAGTCCACTCTTCACTTTCTGCCACCCAGATTCATGATCATTTAGAGTTACTCTGTTTTCTAACAATTTTCCTAACCAATTAATAACTTGAACTGATATCCCATGAGCTTTTAATTTATATAAAAGTTTTCTATGTAGAACATTGTCAAATGCCTTGTTAAAATCCAAATAAATAACATTACATCATTTCCATTATCTACCTGTTCAGTTACAAACTCTAAAAAATCTAAGAGATTAGACAACCAAGACCTTCATGATCTAAATCCACATTGTGAACTTGAAATAAGATTAAAATTTTCCAAATAATTTTGAATATTCTTTATAATTTTTTCTAATACCATTACCTTTCCTACCAATGATGCTAAACTAACAGACCTATAATTTCCTACTTTTTTTACTGCCCTTTTTGTAAATGGGTACTACATTTGCTTTTTTTCCATTTGTCTGATACTTCTGCATAATTAATAGACCTAGTAAACAAAATAGTTTGTGCCTCAGATAAGCTCTGCACCCCTTCTCTGAAAATCCTAACATATATAACTATTATCAGGTGCAGCAGCTTTATTTGACCTCATTGTATGAATCACTTGCCTAACATCATCCTTGCTTAAATATGAATCTTATCAAGAATGTTTAAGTTTACAGAATGTAAAGAATTAAAATCAAAGTTATTCAAATTTTCTTAAGTAAAACAGAGCTAAAATAATAATTAAAAATACCAACAATATACTGATCCTTTTCAAATATCCTATCATTGTGCTCTATTGGGCCAATTCTATCATGCTTATTATCATTATTATTATAAAAACTAAAGAATTTCTTTGGATTTTTATTACTACTTCCATGCCTTTTGCTTTTTCTAATGAAACTAGCTTATTTCTTAACTGCCTATATAATTATTAGGGATGTACCAGTATCGCTTTTTAGCCAATAATCGATACCGATAATTAAAAATAGTATCGGCCGATAACCGATACCGATATCCAGCTAGGGTTTATTAGTTTGTCATATTTTTGTAACATATTCATAATTTATTTTGTGTTGAATTTTTGGCAACAAAGCAATAATCATTTTCATTAAAGATGGCAACACTGCATTAGATGTCATAGTTTTGTTTGTTATACAATTGGACTGCGGGCCTATGTTGGGGTTAGTAAATGTGTTTTTAACCAGCTAGCTCGGTTAATATTGTGAGCTATGACTAAAAGATAGTTTTTTTGGTTTTCTGGCTTATATCTATTTCTCAAAGGATTTACACTTGTTTGATTGGCTGTTTGAAAAGAAAATTGGGTAAAACTTGTGTGCTATATTTCTTAGGACCTAGGCTATGATTAAAATAAAATAAAAGGCTATGATGAAAAAATAACAAGTTATGTGAAGTGATAAAACAATAAAATATTGGAAATTTCATCTTCTAAATAGTCTTTTTTCATAATTTTAGAAAAATCATGCTTTTGAAATATCGGCCGATACCGATACCGTTAAAAATCTACCGATATATCGGTACATCCCTAAAATTATCCAAGTCTACAAGGCTATTACTGTTTTTAAATTCCCTGAATGACTTTTTTTATTTTTAATCATTTTAGCTAGGCCCCCTATTTCTCTATTCAATGACAAAGCTTTCCTAATCTTGTTATTCCTAACATTTCTGAAAGGAATACTCGTACATTGTACATTATCTAAAGTTTCTTTGAATCTACACCACATCTCAATAGCTTTTCTATTGACAAATTCATTATCCTACTTTATTGAGCTTAACAACTCCCTAAATTTACTATAGTCAGTCACCCTTTGAGAAGCAAGAAACTAGATGGTCATTGTTGACTAGATCCCTATTTAATTCTATCATAAAACGTATGATAAAATGGTTATTATTATTATTCCCTAATGACTCTCCTACTGCAAGTTCCCTAATAACCTCATAATCATTGGATAGAACCAAATCTAAGATTGCTTTATCCCTCGTTGGTTTGTCTACAAATTGCATTAATTAGAAAGCTATCTTTGCAGCATTCAATGAAGAAGTTTCCTTCCCTATTATTTAACTATTATTGTTAACTGAACTTAATGGCAGTCCAGAATTTTTTCTTGTAATTAAAAAGTGTTATGGTAAATTTTAATAATTTTATCATAACTTTTTTGCAAAAAATGTTAGGAAAATAGTTTGCAGAACATGGTATTGTTACATAATAAAACTAAAGACTAGATAGTGGATACCAAAGTAGGATAGGGTCTACATTAGACATAAGAAACTAAAAATCTAAAAGTAAATACATATTCTTTTCAGTGAAAAGAAGTTGAAGTGAATTTGTGTCTTCAATTTTTTTATCCATTCTTTGTCAGTTGGACCTATTGAACTCTGTGGTGGTATTATTATTATTATTATTATTAGTATTATTATTATAATATAAATAAAATGCTTAAAACTTTTTAGCAAATGATGTTACTGTACCTTGTTTTTCATTAAAAGTTCCTTGTAACCAGGGATGGGGAGTCGGCCAAAAACAACCGACTCCCGACTCCTGAGTCGGTATTTTTAAAAACCGACTCCGACTCCCGACTCTTTCCTTATTATGCTGATCTACAACCTTATAAATATTGGGGTGTTTGTTTCGTAGATGGCGTTTCAAGTTTGAGGCTCTAGTTGGAGCATTAGCATGTTTCCCAGTGTAAGCACTAATTTTTGCATTACACTCTTTACTATCCTTTTCTACTTGACAAATAAAAATACTTTCATCCTCATTTAGCTTAAAATATTGAAAGACTGCTGATTTTCTATTAGGCCCACAACTCATTACTAATAGGGTCTAATTAAATTAATAATTAATATATTGCTAATTTTTATATGGTACCTAGTATCCTAAAATAGAAATATGAAATTCATTTGCTAAGATTTACCAGAACAATAAATCAAATGTGGAAATGTGAATCTGGAATTAGTTCAGGAAGATATTTATTTAGGGCAGAGTAGTATTCTGGTAAATTGTTGGCATATAGAAATTGAATCAAAGAGTCGGGAGTCGGTCGTTTTTACCGACTCCCGACTCTTCAAAAAAGCCCCGACTCCCGACTCCGACTCCCCACCTCTGCTTGTAACTACTGTACAGTTTAACTTAAAAGTTGGGTTCTTTGAATAAATAATAGGCCTAGTCATTCATTTTTTTTTTATTAATGAAGTAGTAAGAAAGGAAAAGGTGCAACTAAATTGTTACTGTAAACTAAGTAATATATTCAAAATATGTGGTGGTGGTAGAGATTAACCCCAATCACTCATTATCTTTAAAAGTAGTTAGTTGTCAGTTGTAGAAGTCCTTTAAATACAAGTATTTTAATAATTATAATTATTATTTCTGCATCAGATGTTGGTGCAGGCCATCACCTTTGCTGTGCCAGTTACGGTTGGTGTAAAAAAAAAAAGTAAAATTCAAGATGCTTGACGCATTTCAGAGTCCATAGGCAACCCTAATCAACTTAACGTAGCCTAGCCTAGTCTAACCTAACCCAGCCTAGCCCACTTTAATTTACTACCAAGTTGTTATGAACTCTCCATCCTGTGTCTGAATTCTTGAAATTTACAAAAAAAAAGGGTGGGGGGCTTATACTGTACACCTCTACATATTGGTTATAATCCAAAACCTTGCAAGTAGTACCTTCTCGCCCAAACTTAATTTTTTGGATTTTTCGCTTTAGCTATTTCATGTTGGTAGACTACATAATCATACAAAATAAATTAGAAACCCCTTCTGCTTCTCTCCCATTGTAACAGTTTTGTTTCAAACACTCCTAAACATTCCTTACATTAGACATTAGCTATTCTTCTGTAAAACTAAGGTTTTACCACTTACATGACTTTGGAATATCATTGCTAAATAAAATACAATTTCCCAAATTTGACAGAAAACATAAAAGCCCAATTCACAATTAATTAATAGTTCATCCTAGTAAGACCCTTCTGAGGGTTGGTCCAACTCTTTAGAGAATGAAGAGAGAAATATGGTTGATCTCCTTTTTACACTGATTAGATTATAAATTATTGTTTATAATATAATTTATCCACACTTCATTCACTAATTTGCATCGTTATATTATTCTTATTAAAGATGTTAAGGCTAGTCTTGTATAGTCTATTTAGAAATGGGTATTGGTGTAGTCTTGGTATAGTCCTTGTCCATTTACAAGTTAGAAATTTGAATGAAATTGAACAATATCAATGTTACTGACTCCATTTTAGCACAAGTGAAATTTTCATGAATCCATTTTCCACCCCCAAGTTGAAGTATAAATGTTGAGCCTGAAGTAAATTGCCTCAAAATTCATTCTCTTTTTACCTCAAGTATTTGAGTGATATTGGAGAGAGAGGAATAAAATGTAATCAGATTTCCCATGCTGAAGACCCTTACTCGTGTCACTTGCTTTCAACAGTCACTCGGTACTTAGAACCACTGGACTGAATTGGCAAAGCCAATGTTCTTTGTATGGTGCATATACCTTCATCCCTTTTAAATAGCTAGCTGCATCCAATTAAAAAGTTCATCAGGCCTATAATCAAGTCGTCTTCAAGTTTATAACTGCCGCTGCATGACTTGAAAAGTTACTTTTTGATTAACAAAAATAAACCATTCATCATAAGCATTTTAAGGTTTTGTGTTTGTAGGCTACAGATTAGGAACTTTTAATGGGAAAGAAAAGGTTGGTTTAAAGGTGTTACATTACAAATACACTCAGTTTTGACCTAAAAATGTATCAGTGAAAAGATAGTTGTAACCTGTAGTGCCTAATTTATTTTCATTAACTTTTTTAAGTTTAAATTCTTGTTAATACTCTAGAATAGGACCTATTCCTTTTGCTTTGTTATTGGGGTGATCATTGGCCTTATCCTACAGTACAGTAGTTGGAAATACACACAACGTTTCTAGTGACAAACTTTGAGTTTTTTTTCAATGCTACTGTCTTCATTGCATGAAATGTACATTATAGTTTTGAGTGTGAAGTGGGAACCTAACTAGTGTATAAAATCATTACTGTACACAGTAAGGGGTTCCAAAAAACCTTAGCCCTCCCCATTTGCAGCTTACATGTTTACTTATATCGAAATAGTTTTTAGTGTGATAGATCGCATACGAGCAATAACATTTCGGGAAGCTCGTGATGCTGGAGCCACCTTTATAACACGTTCATGGGTCGCCAAAAAGTTGCGAAGAAGTGAGGACTTCGTCAAAAGAAATTGGAATAAAACTTTGGATGAATGTGAAATGGATACAACCAAATCTGGGCGCCCAAATTTGCCACTCTCTCAGGAAACAAAGGACATCATTGAAAGCGGTAAGCATAAGCGGAAAAACAGCTGTGCTAAACTTTCTAGAGAGATCGAAGTGTTGAGAGGAAAGATCGTTAGTGGTGAGATCATTCGACTGTACCGTCATAGGCAAGGTTTAAAGCCTTGCATTGAACTTCCAAAGCCAAGAAAAACTCAACTTAACATCGATGACAGAATGTGGTTTGCCCATTATCTTGAAGATTGGGATGTGGATGATTTCATGCATTTAGCTGTCTCCGATGAATTTTTTGTTTACGTAACACGTCGGCCTAACTACCAAAATGATCGAGTGTGGGCCACAACACCAGATGAAATCGATGACAATGAACATTATCGCGAATTATTAAAAAGTCCAGACTGTGTTGGTGTGTTTGTTTTGTTCACTGCAAAGAAGCTCATGCGGGTGCTGAAGCCAAATGGTCAGAGTTGGGATGGACAGTATTTTCGTGATATTATTCTATCCCAGCATGTCATTCCTTTTCTAAGAAACCCAAACAATGTTATGGATGTCGATCAGGTCACACTTCTGCACGATAAGGCCCCCTGCTTTAAGGCATTAGCCACTCAACAGTTGTTGCGGAACCATAAGATCGATTTCTTTGGAAATGAAGAACGGCCAGGAAATTCTCCTGACCTGAACGTCTGTTAACACATTGGATCAGTTATAAAGGACAAGGTTGAATGTGTCTCGTTTCAAGAACCTGCAGCAAATTGATTTTCGAAGGATACAATGACGCAACACATTGAAACTGTTTTAGCAAATTTGCGTAACGATCAAGATCTACTCACGTCACTTTAGGCAAGCTACCCAAAGCGAATTCAGGCTGTCTTGGAAGCCACTGGCGGGAACACCAAGTTTTAATTGTTTCTCATTAAATGCAGGATTAAATTCTCTTTTGTAAGGTATCTTTAGTTTTACTGTACCTCTAATGGTTTAGGCCATGGGCGGGGGAGCTAAGGTTTATTGGAGCCCCGTACTGTTACCGGCACAATTTAATCACAACCCATATACTGTACTGATATGGATACCTATTAGGTTCTTTTTAACCTAGACCTAATTGATGTTTTCACATTTCCAGGTGACAAATTATTTTTTTAAACTTCTGATATGCACGATCAATGAGAGATCAGCTAGAGCCATATATTACAATTATTTTAATGTAGATTTTATAATTAACATCATTTGGTAAAAGAAAGGCTATTGAAATTGGTAGTTTCCAAAAATGTCTTTCGTAAACCAGAGCTTTCAGGAACATTCCTTTACATACATTGATGCAGGCCTCTTTAATAAGTATTATGGACATTCTGTCCCTTACGCAACTATTCCTGTGGTACATCCAGTCGAAGTAGAACCCTTTCCAGCAATCTTTTATACTTTGTATCCACCATTACCAGTGAATCTTTTAGAAAGTGATTCTGTTGTAGGAGAGAAAAAATTACTTCAAGTTAACAATATATCCACCTCTGACGCAAAGGACAATAAAAGCAATGTATATGTTAATACATCACAAGACTCTGGGAGTAAATTCGGTACTTCTTCAGTACATAGTTGTCATAAACTTGATGAAAGCATTTCGTTAAGTGATTGCAGTCCACAGGATTCTATGACTGAAAGTGAAGAAGGCCAATTTATTCACTCTCTGTCTTCAACTGTAAGTGATTCATTTGAAACTGAAAAAGAAAATCCAAAAAGAAATGCCACCTTTGGATTTTTTGGGTTGGATGGATGTTGGTATCCTTTTATATCAGACAGCAGCAGCAGCAGCAGTAGCAGCAGCAGTAGTTCAGTGGAGTCCAACGTGAGTCTGTGTAATGAAAAGTCCTTTGATTCACAATTTCATGACACTGGTAAAAGCATGAATGTGGAGATAATACCTCCATCACGACTTATGATGCCGAAGTCATTAATGCCCTATTACAACTGTTACCAACGACTAGATTTGCCTTCAACTGCACTGGGTCGACCGCAGCTTATTCCTACTTTTTCTACAGATGGAAACGTGTAAGATTTAATTTTAAGTACCTCATAAGAATCAAGTTAAGTTTAAAGATTTTCTAATATTACGCATTGGCCTATCATAAAGATTATCGCAGTCGTAGATTTAGAATTTTATTGTAAATAAGTAATTTTGAAGATTAATTTTTTGAATGTAGGTAGTATTTGGGGGGGCGAGGGGGTTAGTTAAAATAAGCCTATATAGGTCCACCTTATTAGCGTTTCATCCTCCTTGCGTCGGAAGTTTTAAGCATTGAAAAATGTGATCTTCGTTTTATTTCAGTCCCTGAGCCATAAGGCCGAGTCATTTATTAAATTAAACCCGAACTTAGAGGAGAGTAGGCTTTCTTGAAAAGGATATTAAGAAGAAAATTTTAGCTGTAGGGAAAAGATTTCTCATATTTTGCCACAATTTTAATTATTAGTTAGAGGAATAAAGCCACAATGAGAAGTGGATCTATTAGAGCACGAGATTACGGCCTTATACTAAGGCCTTCATCGGGTGTGACTGATAAAGATATTAGTTTTACCGAAAGCTCGCGCTTCTAATAAAAAATCATTTCCTTATTGTCGTAATTGAGAATATTCACCTAAGTTTAATTAGGTTTTGTATCCTTTATCATGTATAATGTTTTAAAAAAATTTAACGAGTTTGCTGATTTTAATCCACCATCCATTCGCCCCCCCCCCCTTTTTTCCCCAACGCTATTTAATGCATATTTTTGTAAATTTCACAGCTCTCTGGAGGAACTATGGACGGCTCATATGACACTCCTGTTCAGAAATTTTCCGCACAAATGGAATATATATGCTGCTCATTCTTCTAAGCCAATGAATCAGTCTTGGTACAGTTTCAGAGACCTGGCCAAAGTCAGGTTTTATTGTCAGGTAAGCTTTTATACGTTGCGTTAATTATTTGATGTTCGATTTACGCGATCAGCTAAGCCTAAACTGCATTACGTAGAATACATAGTAGGCTGATGCGGGGGTATATGGGTTTTTTTGTTAAATTTGATATTCAGAGTTTCGAAGGGTGACACAGTGGATGAAATTGCTTTTCTCTACAACTTTAGTTTATGGTCCTTTGTTTTATTGTTTAAATGTTGACTGTGAAGTAAAGTATTTTTTAAAATTTAATTTGGTCTCTTACTTTTTTATTTTTATTTAATTGACAGAGTTCAAAATATTTCCTATTTTATGAAGCATTCGTGTATTTTTGCGGGTTTTGTCGTTTTTTCGCTTTGTGCTTCACGTTCGTCGTGCTTTGATTATTTTTTTGTCTTCTTAAAACTTGCTCATACCATAATTGTTGGTCTTCATGTTGGGTTAAGGTCGGTAAATGCGGGTTTTCTTCGTTCCACCAGAGTGTATATTGCATATCAACCAATCGACGTAAATATCAAAACATTCATTAGAAAAGCTTAGTATTATCATCGTACATAATTTTGGGGCACGTACAACTTACCCCTAAAGAAAAATTCGTCCAGAAGCACACAATTTTTAAAAAAACATAAAAAATTACTAATTCTGTCTGGAAATTTTCTTCGTTTTTGGTGACACTAATAAAATTTCCAAAACAAAACTCAATTATTACTAATTGTTTGTATGCGAACTTTTTTCCTTAACTACGTATATCTGGGATGATATATTGGTATAGTTATATGTATAGAGAGAATTTTTCAGCAAGGTGTAGATATGGAAATTCGTGTGACACGAGTAATCAAACTACTACGAGTAATCTTTGTTCGGGGGATGAGCTATAAAAGTAGGTCTGTTGTTTGTAGATGGTGTTTCACTTTCCATGTTATTACTCAAAAGGTAAAGTATTTGGAGTTACAAAATGAAAATGATTCAATTAACAAAATTTTGTGTATTTTATTTTAAATTGATGCGTAGTGGTAGTGGTAAAGGTGAGAGGTTTTTTTTATGGATGTATAGGTATAAAAATGAACTTGGAATTACACACACACACACACACACACACACACACACACACACACAAAATGAATGAATGAAGATTAAAAGTTTTAAAAAGAGTAAAACGAATCGGAATCTGTTTCGGTTGAAATATCAATGCGACGTTCAGGTCTAAACTAAAAATGTAAAATTAAGTGTAGCAACACTCCTTTTAGATGAAGTATTGCGAATGTGTCCTTAATTTTTCTGAAAAAATTGTGCGCATGAAAGGTTGTAGAGTGTCGCAAAATATCTTAAATTCGTATGTTACCATTTCAATTACTGCCCAATTTAAAGCTTTGGTCGTTTGTAGTCAGTTTGCAACTTTTTTGAAGATTGAAGGTGCACTTTTCTGCAATTTTAGCCTATTTTTTGCAAAGAATATTTGTCATTCTTAGTGCAAGTTCGAAGATTAGACTGCGTATTCCATATTATTAAAGTTTGATTATAATACTGTAATTTGTAATGCGTGTGTCTGGTGTTCGGTCACTAAATAGGTGTTGATGGCCTAATTATAATAAAGCGTTAAATGTTCTTATCTTTAATAAGAGTTAACGATCTGAATTGACTGACATCTAGTTTTGTTATTGTATGTTTCGTGATAAGGCTTTTTTGCGTACAAAATCTGTCATTCTCAACCTTGAGTTTTAGATGTTTGATAGAGATGTATTTAATCATGGAAAATTGCACTCTCCTCCTTCATGATTGTTTTTTTAAGTGGGACACACACACACACACACGTTGTCACGTTAAGTGGTGATTAAGTCGAGTTTGGTATAGGAAATCTCATAAAAATTGTTTTTGGGGTATAACTCCAGTGGTACATTGGGTAACTTTATGAAAGTCTCCATTTCCATTTCTCTTTCTTATTTACTCTCGTCTTGTATCGCATTTATATCAACATTTACTCATCTACATCTTTCCATCTTATAAGACCTCTCCTTTACTATAGTGTAGAGGTGAGGATTTTAACGTCCTTATCTAGTGTTTAGTACATTTTAAAAGGTCTTACAAAATTACAACTCAAAATGAGTTTTACACAATCTTGAAATGTGAATGTTGTATGAAAAGGTGAATACAGTACCTTCCTTTCTATATCCAACCCCCGCATGTACAATTTCGGAAAAAAGTTCGCCTAGAAACAATTTCTGAACAACAAAAAATATTACTAATTGGTGGTATTCTGTTTTTCTTTTGATATTTTATTTTCGGACACAATAAAAAAAAAATAAGAACATTACCAAATTACAACCTGTAATTTTTTTTTTTTTTTTTTTTTTTTTTTTTTTTCCTTGGCGAACTTTTTTACCGGAACTACTTTTGAATCTGTTAGTTAGCGTATCTCTTAATAAATTAATAATTAGTGGTTCTCACTTTTGGGCTTTATTTTTGCCTTTAAGAGATGCATGGATGGATGGACAAGCATGTTTGGGGTTGTGGTCTTCTTTATTCGTGGAATCACTCGTTATCGTGCGGGGAAATTTGCTACGAAGTCTCCGGCCAGAAGTGTGGGAAATGCAGTCCGGATTCGTTCGAATTGCCGTTGTGGTACCCGGAAGAGGCGCAGAAGGTCGGTGTTACGGAAAATTTTAGTATCTCCCGTAGTAGGCAAACTCCCGCGTACATTCCTACCTTTAATTAAGTTGAGTAAAGAAAATAATATGAAGCGAAACAGATTTTCAAGGTTTTTGTTTGAGGAATGCTTTAGGATTTGCGTAACGAATACAACAAAACACATATAAGAACTCATACACGCGGATGTTCTTCAGATTTAAGTAATTTCGTGAACCCCGATTTGAGCTCAAAAATGTTCTTCAAAATTAATGTTAGATTTTATGATCAATCAATAAATTTCTTTAATTTTTTCATATAGATCGGGAACCAAAGCAACAATAAGTTAATATATTTATTTATCAAGTGCGAGTGATGAAGATCTTAGAATTAGTGAGAAGTTTGTGCTTCTAATAAATCCACTTATTACTCTCTCTCTACGCCCTTAATTCAACTTCTCGTACTTGAGAATACTCGATTAACTTCGATATAGATCGTATACGTACGACGTGTGAACTTGGTTCTATGTTCATTTTCATTATCGCATCATGAAACCGATCTTTAAAGGGTTTTTTTTTAATTTTTTTTAAATTTTAGCGTTTTAGTCGCGTACGTATATTAAATTTTCCTCATGCGCAGGTGATCACGAATCTGTACTACGAGATTGCGTCCCGCATCTACGGCTTGCGTACCCCGCAACCTATCCGAACGAGGCGTCTTGGGCAACCCGTCAACCACCACAACAAATCCTTGTGCCAAGGATGCACTCAAGGGCTCTGCAAACAGGACTTGAAGGAGCCGAACGGCATTGCCACTTCCGAAGAGGTTTCCCCGCCCGTAGCCGCTTCATCTTTCGATTGTACTGGTCAGTCGGACGGATGCAGCAGCAGCATCGCATCACAGTCGCCACCTACCCCTCCTAGTGGAATTCCACCTCGCGTACCCTACGTTCAGAATTTGCATTCAACCGCCCGTCCACCGCATACATATTTCGACTCTCCTTTCCAATTTCCCGTCCCGAACATTGATCCTTCCCGTTCGAATTTGATGCCTCAGATGGCCGTGTTCTATCCGTTTTCAAGTTATTAAATTTTAAGGTATTTATACCTGATTTTATATACGTATTTTGTTAGCAGTTTATCGTATACAATAAGGTCGTTTTATCACGTTAAAAAGAAGCATTTCAGACTCGTGTTTGGGGCCATTTTGTTTTTTAACGAGGGAGAAAGAAATGAAATTTACGTTTCTGCGGACTTCGTCTCGATGAAAAGACGAAGATGGAAAAGCAGAAACGGTTTATAATATATAAATTCGTAGTGCAATAACAGATTTTAAGTACAAAATATTTTTAGTACAAAAATATACAACAGTTGGCATAATATTCTTTAGTGGTACTTTTTAAAACTTTTTAGGAAAGAAAATACATGCATTATTATTATATAGACTCATGAAAGTAGTTTAAATTACTTAAAAAATATTTTTAGAAAGTTTTTTATAGCAAATTTGACTGAAATGCTTTATGACTGTTGCGTTTTATATTTATAATGTTTAAAAAAGGAGAATTTTTGTACTTTTCCAGTTTTTATACTCGAGAAGAAAGATTTATTTTTTTGTAAGTTTAAAAAGTGAAAAAATATTTGATTTTTGAGGAAATATATTTTTTAGAGTAATCGACTTTTGTTAACCAATTTTTCTTTAAGATGAAATATACCCAAAAAAGTGGTAATGAACTCTTCAGGTTGTTATATAGGGTGTCCCATAAGTATGTCCGGTCTCGTAGGAAAGTTTATTTTAAATTAAATTTACGAAAGTAATCCCATTAGAGAACTAAAACAAATGTTCAAATCGAGGTCTTGTTTTAGAACTTTTTTTTGTTGCGAGTAGAATAACACTCAATGACTAATATGGAAGCGAGTTACTGGAAAAGGCGGAGGCCTTTTCCTAGTGGGATTCCACCTTGTGTAATGTGTACCGTACGCTCAGAATTTGCATTCAACCGGTCAGTTACACCCCTGAGGAAAAGATGGAGGCCTTTTCCTCCTCCGCCTTTTCCTCACGAGTGTGACTCGTTTCCATATTAGCCATGCGTGTTATTCTACTCGCAACAAAAAAAAAAGGTCCTGAAACAAGACATCAATTTGAACATCTATGAGACCGGACTTATGGGACACCCTATATATTGATTCGCAATTTTACCGAATCCAATTAGTTCATTCTGCGTTAACTGAGCGGTAAAATGCGAGGTTGCTTATCGACAATCGATCACCTTTATTTGCTTCTCTCATTCAAGGGATGGAAGCGAGATGAGATGTAAAACGAGGAAAAAGAATCATTGAATTTGGCCCCATCGTGGTTCGAACTTTAAAGGTAGGACAAAGTGAAAGAAACCTCGCGTGGAAAAAAGTGAAAGAAGAATTACATCTTTATTTAGAGCTTAATTTAGTTGTATTTCGATGTAACTTCAAAACTGAAGACGCTGCTTCGACTCTTGGGACCTTCAGGAGTTGAAACCGTTTTCTTTTTCTACTGAAGTAAAACTTCAAATAATTTTCAGTAACATCCATTCGTCAATGTGTGAAACTAGTCATTTCGTCGAATGCTTAAAAGTTTTAGGTATTTTGCGTAATGCCTGTGACTCTTAATCACTTTGTGAAGATTATATTAGGTTAGCAATGCGTAATGACTGTGATTAAAGGGGACAGGCACCTGAAATGATTGGTTTTACACAGTGACTGACATGTATATGAACTAAATATGCTCTTTTCAAATGTATGTCCATGATATAACGCTTGTTAACCCTTTACTGCCCAAAAGGACAAATTTGTAACCTTTCAAATACACGCATTCATAACTTAACCCTACAAAATATTTGGCCAGTAAAGGGTTAAAGGTGTTTGCTACATTCATCATTGAGAGTAGCAGCCCCGTTGTTAACACTGATTCGGTGTTTTCCTCAAAGCGGCTATCAGTATGTTAACATTAAGTGAAATATTCAATTTCCTTGTAGGTGTAGTGACGTTATAGTGTGTTCTGTTCATGAGTCAGTGTGTGAAAGATTGGATGATATCCCTCTCAACATTTATGTTACACTTTGAACTATTCCAACCTTATTTTGATCTCTTCTATTGGAGTTGGTGGCTGCCGTTTCAAATCTTCGCGAGGAAATTCTGCTTATCAGACACACGAGATGTAACCTTTCCTAAGTTGGCCCAAAAAGAATAGGACACTGGACAAAACTGTATTTACATACATCAAAATCTCGTTTCCCAATTTAATGGGGTGAGAAGGCAGAAACAACCTGGATGTAAAATACAGAACGTAATGAATAGGAGGGAAGGTAAAATTCTACACCTGTGGCGCTTCATATGCCATGTGTGGTTGCACTTTTAGACCTTATCAAAAATAAAAGAGTCCTGAACTTTCCTCCTTTTAACAAACCACCTCCATTCCAACCTACTTGCAGCCACTTCTTTCGCATCACCCAGATGAAGTCCACGCTTCCTCACGCAATCATTCACCATGTCCATTAGGCCGGGTCGAAATTTTTTATTTCTTAGGTACATAGTGTGAGGTGGTTCAATCAATCATAGTAACACCCTGGTAAAATATTTTTGAACTCTGAGGACCCCCCCTTACCGGTTTCAGTTTTTTCATAAAATTCATAAAATTTGAGATAATTTGTGATTTACTTCGAAATTTTTTTTTTTTATTACCAAAGTTCGCTTATAAAACAATTATTTTTAATGAAAAAAAATACAAAAATGCATGAAAAAAAAATTTAATACATAAATTTTTAGTTATTATTGGTAGAAATTTAGAAATTAAGAGAAATTCAATAAAATTTTTGACCTAAAACTAATGTTTTTTTTCATTCCTTCCATTGACCTTTCCACTCAAAAGTATTTAAAATAAATTTATGCCGATTAATATAACCAATTCTTTCCTGGCTAGATTTAGTTACTAAGTTCACACCCCGTTCAACGCTTTGGCTGTGACATGGAAAATCTAGTATTTCTAGAGGTTTAGTTCTAATCTGAAGCAATTGCTCATTCTGAAGTTTTGGCTAAATTTTCATAGGTATATCTATTTTGAAAATTTTCTATTAATTCTAAGTCGTCTTCATAATCTAAGTCCTCTCTGTCTTGAAAATCGACATCTTCATTTTCATTACGCTGGGGAACAAAAAAAATTTTTCTTGGTGCCTGAGATTTTAGACCTTATTCTGGGTATTTTCATGCCACTGATTCAGAAAATATCATCCATTTTGTTCTAGCAGCTCTAGTTTTTGAGATATTGCATACGTCATTACCTACTTTATTACCCTTCTGGAACGGTATTATGAGTTGCTCGTAAATCTAAATGCATCTGTACAGTATAATTAAATTGTAGCTATGATTTTGCTGATGTTGCTGTTTTGCATGTGTATTGTACATGTACTAACGTGAATTCTTTCCTGTTACAGGTGTTGACATGGCTTCATCACGAAGAAAGTGTTTAAATCATCCAGATGTGTTTTGTTTTATCTGCGGAGAGTACACGTTCATTGAACAGAGAAAAAAACGGTGATCTAAGCGAGGAACAGGGTGAACGATTTCACCAAGAACTAAGGACCATGGAAGAACGGTACCGCGGACGATGGGATACTCACATGATGGCAGATTACTGCTGGAGCATCCAACGCGAATGTCCTGGCATATCTCATCGCAAGAAATCTCAGAAACGCGGTTTATGTGAGATGTCTCAATGAAAGAACTTTTTTTGCCGTTCGTGTCTCAAGCTTGTTTGAATTTAAGAAATATTTTTCGTACCTTATGCTTGTTTGATGTTAATACACTATTTTTGCTGACATTCATCATACTTTTGTATTCAATTGACAACAACAGTGATTGCCAGTCAGCAATTATATATTATAATATACATTATATAGAAATATATATAGATATATATCATATCTTGATAAGCAGAGCTGATGGAGAAAAACTAATGTCATTTTTAGAATCAGCGACCTCAATATACCCAGAAACAGGTCTAACATCTAAGTCACCAAAAGTTGTGTTCCCCAGTGAATTATCATCTATCACTTCTGATGATGCAAATTCCCTTGCTTCTCTTAATTTTTCTTTTGATTTCTTTTCCCTTTCCTGTGCTTTTTGGATTTTGCCCAACTTTCTCACATTACTTGTAGTTTTTTTATCAATTTTTCCTAACTGGTTTTTTTTTCTTTCTTTTTGACCAATAAAAGCTTCCCATTCTATAATAGGTATTTTATGTTCACACCTACAAAGTTTTTTATCCCTTATGCCTTTATCATAACAGTGGCATGGAGATATGTCAAACATCTCGTCATATTTTTAATTTTTCATAATATATTTCATTTCTTTTTATCATAGGGCATTTAGTTAACTTATCAGCATCTTCTGTAAGTCTAGTAACTCTAACATAAATTCCCTTTGTATCAATTGTTGGTAAAGAAAATGTTTGCCAAATTTCTTTTGTATCTTGAACAACTACGTTATATCAATAATTTTTACTTATTTTACCCTGTGCTTTAGATTCTTCCTCTCTAACAATAAAATGGAAGTGCCTTACAACATCAGCTTTTGATGGCGTCATGGCAGATGAAAATTTTGCTGGATATCCGAAGGCTGCATTGTGGCTTCTTTTTCTAGTAGCCATAATTTAATAAGATTTTAACTATATTTTATTTATTACTGATATTTTAAAATTAAATGACATATTTTAATACAAACTTTTAGCATTCTAGGTACCTAAATAGGAATCTGGAGAGAAAAAAACAAAAATAATGTAATATTAGGTCTTATATCCGGTGCTATGAGTCAGCACCGGATTTAAAACCCTACCCCGTACTCCACGATCGCAAAAAAAAGTTGGAGAATCATCTATTCTGATGTAATTCGTGCCGGGGAACTCGATTTTGGCCATCCGAAAGAAAAAAAATTAATATTTAGGGTCGATTTTTACAATTTTCGATTTTTGGCCTATTTCCCATACAAATTCATATGGAAAAAAGTGAGTATCGGTAGGGGGGGTTAGCGAAGGTCCCACAGCCTTGATTTTTGGTGTGGATACTACTATTACAAAATGATCAACCTCACAATATGTACCTAAGCAAAATCTTGACCTTGACCCCTTTTCGACCCGGCCTAATATCCATCCATCTTCTCGATCTTCCTCTCTTTCGCAAACACACTCATGCACTCTTTTCACAACTCTGTCATCTTCCATTCTTTCAGCATGTCCAAACTACTTAGCACACTTTCTTCAATTTTCACATCCACTGACTTCTGAATACCACATCATTCTAGAACCACACGATTATATTTATGGATAAATATTTCTAAATCTGGCTCTGCGTCATTACTTGCTTCATTTATTTGTCTCGCAAAAGACCTTTTGTTATACATTCTCTTGAAGGAGCTATAACGAATAATTAATGTTTTCTCCGGGGAGTTTTCATATCCATTAGTTCCCTCGTTTGTCACTGACTATATAATTAAGTTTCAGAGCTTATAAGTAATCGCATATTAACAATACAAATGGAAGATATGACATCCAGCGATGGAATACAAAATAGATTATAGGAAGACTTTATTTGACATTCAGTGAGAACTTGAGAACATTGTTACTAAATATATCCGCTAAAACAGGCAGGAAAAGACCTGGAATCATCATGAACACCCCAAAATGCCTCTCTGTAACTAGAATTGCTCAGACGAGTGCTAAATCCCTTCTATCAGCAAAGAAAAGTTTATACAAATGTGTCGAAAACAGGAAAAATAAAACTTCACATATGAACACTATTTAATGTAATGAACCTGTTGAATTGAATAACCTTTATTGATAAAATAAATAGTTTTAAGATTTTTGTTTTAACATAAATTGTGAAGTTTACCATTTATTTTATTTTATTTGGCCCTTAAGTTTTAGGCTTTACTCGGTTCTTAATTAAAAATAAAAGTTATTATTATACATTATTATAGATATAAAACAAATATAGTCATTATTGAAGGTATGATACCAGTACTTTACAAAGAAGTCAAATTAGACATGAGAAATGAACGATAACAAATAATGTACATTTAATCCTAGATTTTTATTAGTGTTCCATTATTAAGCAAGATTTCAACTGTTTTAAACGAATTTACATTCCCAATATTTTTTATATCAGCATTTCGATCATTCCATAGTTTCAATCAATGAAAATGGGTAATTTCTGAGAAGACGACAATCAAAATTGAGGAATAATATGTCTTGATCTATTTCTAGTCTGATATGAGTGGATTTCTTGATGAGTTACAAACAATATTTATTTACCCATTGTAAGTTAATGATTTTGTTCTTACACGTAAATAAAAATAAAATGTGCCAATTTGATTACATCTTTGAGCTTTAGTAGTTTTAGCTCTTTAAATAATGATCATGGAAATCAACATCAGATAATAACCTTATTGCTCGTTTTTGGATGACAATGATACTGTTTAGAGCGTTGTTAGCGGAGTTTCCCCAAACAAGGGTACAGTATATTACATAAGGAAAGAACAAGAGTATGTTCTGAATTTTCCAGCGTTCTTACCAATGTGTTTCTCCGAATTGACAGCAGTCATAGTGAGCACAGGCCTCATCTCCACAGGCCTCATCTCATGGACCATACGAATTCCTGCCAGCGACCATACGATCCTGATTAGTACTTTCAACAAGCTGCTGCAGTGAGCCATTGGACGTTTTGGTTTGTGGCAAAGCTGGCACGTAGTTCCTTTTGTGTGCGTGCAACGTCAGTGAAAAGTGAAAGACTGTTCTCTAAAGCAGGGGACATGATCACGGACCGGAGAACAAGGCTATGTTCTGCAAATGTTGAAAAAAATCATTATGTTAAACTGTAACCTATCCTTGAGTAAGACTGAAAAATACCAAACAGGAAACGATCATACAGTGTACGATAGGTATGTACAGGGTGTTTCACAACCAATCTGCTATACTTTGGGGGGTGATATCGAGTAAAAAAGTTAATACAACATAGGTGCTATTTCCAACCGTTGCGAAGTTACGGACGCTTTAAAATGTGCAAACAACAAATCCCTACTTGTGTGTAATTCGATAGATGGCAGTACTGGTGGTAGTTTCGGTTAACGAAGTTACCACTACTAATCCTCAATTAGTAGATCAGTTAGTGAGATTTATTTTTATGGGGCCTTATGAAAGAGATGGTCTACAAGACCAAAGTACAAATGAGAGCGGAACTCTTGCGTCGGATTATGGATGCCGCTGCTTACATACGAGAACACCCCGAAATGATTCAATGGATAGTGGACTCTTGTTTGGAACAAGCAAGGCTGTGCGTTGAAAACTGAGGCAGGCATTTTGAACATTTATAAGGTATCTCATAAAATGTAGCAATAAATACATCAGATTAATACTCTCGTTTATTTTTTTCCGTGCACCTTAAAACGTCCGTAGCTCCGCAGCGGTTGGAAATAGCATTGACGTTGTATTAACTTTTTTACTCGATAACACCCCCCAAAGTATGGCAGACCGGTTGTGAAACACCCTGTATGTGTGTGTGTTTACATTTATAAGACATATACCCTACGATCCTACGCTAGTATATGTATAATACAAGAAATAAATAAATAAATATTTTTAATATGTATTGAATTACCTTACAACTTGCCGAGGCTTAGGGGCCGCAAATTGCTCGCGTGATGCACTTTAAGAACTCGGCTTTAGATTACTAACCTTAATGATTTTGCTATCCTATTGTGCATTCAGTTTTTGTATCTTAAGAGCTGTAGTGCAATAAAAAGACGCTAAAGTATCAGTCCGGAACAACACCGTACTCTGAAGCAACTTACGCTATAAAGCTGGGGTTAGCCTTCGACAATATGAGCCCAAAATTGCAATAATTGAAGGCCAATTCTTTACTTAGGCTTAGAAATGCGTAAATTTAATATAGCGTAGCCTTCTAACAATAAATGTATTTTATTTTATATATGGGCCTAAATAATGCAATGACTTCTTGAAATACCTTTAATTCTGCAGACGACAAATTGTTTGTTTACAAAGAAGTAACTCGAGTTTTCTCTAGCCACTTCCGGGGCTGGCTTCGGCAAAGCTCGAGTTAAGTCTAGTCGGATCTTGAGTTTTCGTTGAAAAGAACGCGCTAGACTTGAGTTGACTTGACTTCAAGTCAGCTGGACGGAAAGAAAACGATTATTTTTTATTTAACTAGTTCTTAAGCTTTATTTAAGATTTAGCTATTGAAATCACATATGTATTCATAAAACGTCCATCAGGTATCACGACTAGTGTTGCCACCCGTCCGGATTTCGTCCGGACAGTCCGGAAATGAGTAGAAATGTTCGGTGTCCAGATCGCACCCTCATCTGGACGCAGTTTGTCCGAATCTCGTGTGAGGACATGCAAGCGCCAAGCAACATGTCCGCATTTTGGCGTGACTTAAGTAGTGCAGTAGCTAAAACATGTTTTACAATTATACAGAACCAGGAAGAAAAACGAGTCGAAGGGAATAGTCTCGTAATTAACATGAATTTGCAATGTACTGCGTTGATGTAATGCAGGAGTTGATGTAGCGGATGCTTACTTTGACTTATCTTGCCTAATGGTTTCACATTAGCTGCCATGTATTTAAGAATATAAATGATAAAATACATCTGTTGGAGTGTTCGTATATTGTAGCACCACTCTGTTACACTGTAATTTCTTTTTTATTATCTTATAGAGGAAATAAATTGCATGGAAAACATTACCTTTTATATGCTTTTCTAGTAAGTGTATATAACAGGGGTGTCCAACTTTTTATCATGAAGGGCCATATTTCAACTAATGACCCACACCTAGGGCCAGTGTGCAAATTTTAGATAAAATTTTATTGGAATAAAATATGACATAAGACAATGAATTTTTAGTATCCGCCAGCCGGGCCTGATACAAATCTTTGGCGGGCCATATGTTGTACAAGCCTCGTACATAACAAACATAAAGTACCGCTATTTTTTGTAAGTCACATTTTCTCAGAAATTTAAATATTTTTTTCTTAAAATAATGTTCTTATAAATTGTGCAGATTTACTTCAATTATAAGGGACTGTGGGTTGGGAGGATAATTTTCTTTGGGTGGGTGGGGAGGTGTCCAGATTTACTGAAATGAAGTGGCAACACTAATTACGACCTGCTATTCAAGTAAACCACTCGTAACCTAACACAGAACCAGAATTTATAGTCTCAAGGTTTATCTAATTAGATTCACTTCAGTATGAATATAAGCAAAACACAGTTTAAGTACTTTAACACCGAAACATCATGGGCAAATTCTGTTTACTTAATCTGTTTTTTCAGGATTAAACATAAAACAACAGCTTCACTTCTGTGGAACCGTGAACTTATTCGCACGTGTGTTCCTCACCTACTGAAAATTTTAAAAATTTTAATTTGTTTATCTTTCAGTAGAATTTCATCCTTCAATTTGCGGATGCTTATAAGGTATTGAACAGTTTACTCTAAATAAATAATATATATATATATATATATAGACGAGGATAGGCTTAAGGAGTTAAAATTGACTACACTCGAGACTAGGAGGCTAAGGGGTGATCTAATCCAGGATAGCTTTTTCAAAATATCTCAATATCATAGGGCTAGAAATAACGGGTGAAAGTTAACAAGTAGAAGGTTCGAGACAGCAGTTGCCAAAAACTTTTTTACGCATAGAATAGTAAATAGGCGGAATAGTTTTCGGTAGAAGTAATTAGTAGCACGTCTATAAACATCTTTAAAAATCGATTAGACGCATATGTTGATAGATTGGGTATAGTTTAAGGTAGTAAAATTAAGGCTTTGTAGTTCGGAACCCACGTAAAATTGTAGGTCCCCTCCGCCACCACGGAGGACATGCACAATACACAATTACGAACACAGTTAGGTAGACCAGCCATGAGTGGATCCTAGGGTCTTTGTTGGTCTCAAACATTATATATATATATATATATATATATATATATATATGTTATAATGTTTCAGACCAACAAAGACCCTAGGAACAACTCATGCTGGTCTACCTAACTATGTTCGTAATTGTGTATGTCCTCCATGGTGGCGGAGGGGACCTACAATTTTACGTGGGTTCCGAACCACAAGAACATAAGAAATTTATGTAAAAACTGCCTGTACATTGGCAACGACCAATTTTTACAAAACTAAATAATTATCAATTTAAAACTAATTAATTATCGATTTAAAACTAAAGATAGAATCTCTGGATCCAGAGGATCAAGTCATAATAGACTACTATCCACAAATATGTTACACTCTATATCTATTTATAACGGACATGCAAATATACCAGATCCAAAGAATCCAGTCAATTTCATTACGGTATCCATCAATACTAGTACCTTGCCAACGAAAAATAAGTCACGGTCCATATCGATTGCGGACCAAGTCAAAATTTACAACCATATACATTACAATATATATACTTAGGAGGAAACGTGTAGGTGTGGCTGTAAAGACTGTACAGTAATGTAGAAATGTGTGTGCACCCATTTTGGGTCTCCTATTTAAAGGTGTTTGTGGGGCAAGTGAAGATCATGAGTTTTTCAATACCTCACAGTACTATGGGGGGCACCGCTCGGCAGAGGAATCTATATATTATACAGTGCTTTTTGTAAAAAAAAAAGGTGCCGGTATTCATTG
The DNA here is from genome assembly GCA_023014485.1 of Bathynomus jamesi. NCBI lineage: Eukaryota > Metazoa > Arthropoda > Malacostraca > Isopoda > Cirolanidae > Bathynomus > Bathynomus jamesi. The sequence continues at coordinate 92,670 of JAJOZX010000726.1, read as the reverse complement.
GGATATATATATATATATATATATATATATATATATATATATATATATCATAACATTAACTTACCGTTTTATAGAAAATTCCAAATTTTCATCAAGTTCTCATCTGCTTCAATATGTCGACTTCGTTCCTTGCTGTTAGTGTCAACTGCTGAGTGGCGCATAATAAATTGTATTGTGTACTAGCTCGTAGTTGTTTATTTTTAGATGCCTTACATTTGTTGTGTACGTAAAGTTTATCTACAATTGATTAATGCTTACCATATAACAACTATACTTGCCATGAAATAAAATAGGTATAGAGTATAATTTTATACTACAGAATATTATAATACAATATCGCTTAAGTTTTAGAAAACTTAAAAATTTAATAAGAAAGATTCTAGATAAATAATCTACGAATTAATTACACTGGTCAACAACAATTTTGTCACAAGGGTTTTGATGGGTGTTCTAAGTGTACTTTTTCATGCTGAATCTAAATATGAAATCACATTTTTTCTATCAGGCTTAGTTTACTTGTGACGCTATGTTCATTTTTTCCTCATTTAGCATGATCACCGGATAAAAAAATAATAACATATTATATAATAATTAATTATATAACAATATTATAATATAAAACATTATAAAAATAATAAATATATAATATATTGTATTAATTAATATAACTATAATAAAATATATTAATATTAATATATATGTTGTATTAATTTTTCTGTAAAATTAGTACAATTTATTCCTTTGGGGAGAAAGTTCTGATAATGCTGGCAGGATAAATTTGGTCGGAGCAGCAGACTGTGCAGGTTGAAACATGTTTGTACCTGTTCAGACATGAGCCTAGTTTCTGTGTGTAGAGCAGCTCCAAGTCAGTCTGCTTGTAAATGTCACAGTGTTAACAGCTAGTGTCTGTTGCTTCTTGTTAATTTTACACCAGTGTTGTATTCATATAGATGTTTTGTAATGCCGCGGAACTGTCTGAATCATCCTAATTCCTTTTGTTATGTATGTGGTGATCTAACTCTAAAATCCCAGAAACGTAACTTTACACCATTAGTAAAAAAATGCTATGAACTTTATTTCGGATGTAAAGTAGGCGATCAGGACAAGAGTTGGGCCCCTCACATTTGTTGTTTGACATGTGTAAGACTACTTACAGGATGGCTAAACGGTTCACGTCACATGCCATTTGCTATGCCAATGATTTGGAGGGAACCCAGAGATCACACAACAGACTGCTATTTCTGCCTGGTAAATACAAAGGGGATCACTTCAAAAACAAAGAGCCCTATGAAATACCCTAATCTACCGTCTGCAATGAGACCAGTTCCCCACAGTACTCAACTTCCAGTACCAAATCCTCCTGAACATGTAAGTTTAAGTGATGAGGAATCAAACGTAGCTGTAGCATATCACGAGGAAAAAGATGAAGACATTTCTGATCCAACATTCCAGGCTACCTGTTCCTCCAATGAACCACATTTACTGTCACAAGGAGTGAAATTATCTAAGAAGCAGGCTGAACTGTTAGGTTCAAGATTAAAGGGTTGGAATCTACTGCAACGTGACACTAAAGTTTGTTTTTTCCGCAGCCGCCATGATGAATTCAAAGAATGGTTCTCCCATGAAGATGGATTTGTGTTTTGTAAAGATGTTAATTCAGTCATGGGGGCTCTTGGTCATGAACATAACGTGGATGAGTGGCGATTGTTCATTGACTCCTCAAAAGTCAGCTTGAAAGCAGTCCTTCTTCACAACGGAAATAAATTTCCTTCTGTACCTATTGCACATGCTGCAAACATGAAAGAGTCATACGACAACATGAAGTTGCTTTTAGAAAAGTTTCAGTATCAGAAATATAAGTGGAATATCTGTGGAGATCTGAAGGTCATTGCACTTTTGCTAGGGTTGCAGCTAGGTTACACCAAGTACTGTTGTTTTTTATGTGAGTGGGACAGTAGGGACAAGCAAAACCACTACGTTAAGAAGGATTGGCCAAAACGCACCTCACTTGTTCCAGGCAAGAAAAATGTTGTGAATAGTTCACTTGTTGACCCTGAGAAAGTGTACCTTCCTCCTTTGCATATCAAGCTTGGACTTATGAAAAAGTTTGTTAAAGCGATGGATAAAGCGCAAACAGGATTCACATACTTGAGAAATAAGTTTCCCCGGATCAGTGATGCCAAGATTAAAGAAGGCATTTTTGTAGGCCCTCAGATCAGAGAATTGTTAAGAGATGAGAGATTTGAAGGAGAGTTGAATGAAGTTGAGAAAGCTGCGTGGCAGAGTTTCAAAAGTGTCTGCACAAATTTTTTGGGAAATCACAAGGCCGAAAACTATCCTGAAATAGTAGGAGATCTTCTTAAGTCTTACCAAGCAATGGGGTGCAATATGTCATTAAAGGTTCATTTCTTGGACTCTCACTTGGACTTTTTTCCGGAAAACCTGGGTGCGGTAAGCGACGAACATGGTGAGCGTTTTCATCAGGATATTTCTGCCATGGAAAACCGTTACCAAGGCAAATGGAGCCCCAGTATGCTGGCTGACTATTGCTGGACTCTTAACAGAGACATGCCTGAGGCAAAGCACAGCAGAAAATCAAAACAAGCTACTTTTTAAACTACAGGTATGTCTTTTCGATCATATTTTAATAAGTATGTAACTATATGGGTTTTTAAAAATTAAATTGCATGTCACACAAAAACCAGACCTGATAGAGAAATTTTACAAACTTATTTGGATTCAGCACAGAAAATACTATAAGAATAAGGTATTTTCATTCTTGGGACACGAAAAAATGTTTTTTTGTTGCCCAGTGAATTATTCGAAAAAGGTGCCGGTGCGTACCGTCACAAAAAAGCCCTGTGTGTGTGTGTGTGTGTATATAATATCAAAGCTGGGCACAAACCGTTAATCCGTTAATCGTTAATTAACGAAGTTAACTTTTTCGTTAATGATTTAACTTTTAAGTTAACTTTGAAAATTATTATCGGACTAATTAACTTCCGTTACATTTAACTTCCGTTAACTCAAGTCCGTTAACCCAAAAAATTCATAAATAAACGTTTAAAAGTTTCTATTATTTTCAGTGCTGAGCAGGTGCGCAATTAATCCGCCACTGTTAATAGTGATGAACGAATTTCCATTTCCGCAGTGCAAAAGCAGGCGATATATTTGTTTCCGTCGCCACAATTTGTGTCTTACCAAATATGGTAGTTATTTATGGCATTGGTTTGAGCAAAACATGGTCGACTGTAAAATCAGGCGGAAAGATTTGCCATTTGAGTTGAATGTTTCAACTTCTTTCAAGAAATATCACGAGCATTTTAAGGCACTTTCAATAATATATATGTAACAATTACAACAAATAACTACATTCGTTTCATTTGCAGTCTGTCTCTTGCGCAACATGTTTGTGCTAGTGAATATTTAAAAATAATCGTTGTCAAGTAAGTCATGTATATTTATAATATGTCTGTGAGTACCTTATTAGTAGTCTCCTTGATACATTTCAAGAACCATAAAACTGATCAGGTAAGATTTCAATTCTCATGTCACTTTGATGACATAAATTAAGTCAATTGATGTCTGGAGGATGACGAATGCCAGCTGGCTGCTGCCTTCCATCCCAGGCTTCGCCTCATCTGGTTGGACAAGTATGACAACACCAAGGTCGCCAGGGTGAGGAAAAGCATGGAGGGTACAGTCGAGGAGGCCATGAAGCAGCAGTCCAACGAAGTGGGCAGCAACAATGGAGGCAGCAACAACGAGGAGGAGGAGGAGGATGACTTCTTCAGTGCTGTCATCCAGACAAAAGAGAGCAGCAGAAGCCACAGGTCACTCAAGGGCAAGGCCCAAAACTTGGTCAAGACCTGGCTGGAGACCAACTCCAAGGACTTGCTGACAGATGCTGCCTTCTTGGGTGAGCAAGTGTTGGTGGACTTGTTCATCAAGTTCAACACAGCCATCCCCTCCAGTGCTCAGAGCTGGGCAGTATTTAAATACGTATTTAAATACATTTGTGTATTTAGAACTGTATTTATAAATACATTGTTTTTCATGTATTTAAATATAGTATTTAAATACTTTAATGAGTATTTAAATACAATGTATTTAAATACTCAAAATATAAAAATGTAAATACTTTTACTGGTTTAATACACGTTCTGTACTAGCACAGTACGACGCGTCGACAGTGTAGTACAGCATGGTTCATGTTTCAACGTGTCAGTTCAATCAGTTGTGTGCCACTCTTAGTTGAAAGCGGTTGATTTCTTTATCGTGCGTGTCATGGCTTAGTGAATTAGTGAATGCATATGTTAAAATTTGTATGTATTTAAAATGTATTTACAAATGTATTTAAATACAATTGATGTATTTTGTATTTAGTATCTAAATACATTCGTAAAATGTATTTAGTATTTAGTATTTAAATACATTTCTCCCATGTATTTAGTATTTAGTATTTAAATACATTCAATGTATTTATTGCCCAGCTCTGCCAGTGCTGCAGTGGAGCGTTTGTTCTCTATGGGCAAGGACATCCTGAGGGCCAAGAGATCATCCCTGTCTGATGAAAACTTTGATATGCTAATTTTCATGAAGTGCAACATGCATCTCATGGACAAAATGGAGAACGAGAAGAAGAGGGAAAATTAAATATATATTGTGCTTTTCATTTTTTTTATAATAAAAGTTAACGTTAACGGTTTATCGGTAACTTCCGTTACATGTTTAACGGATTAACGGTTAACGAAGTTAACTTTTTGGTTAACGGATTAGCGGTTAACGAAGTTAACTTTTTGGTTAACGGTGCCCACCACTGCTGTATATATATATATATATATATATATATTATATATATATATATATATATATAGAAACGACGTAAGTATAGAGGAGCGTTCTGCAAACGAGGAAGAGAAATAACGAACAAATGAAAAATGAGGTGAACCGCCCGGGAATCGAACCCAGGATCTTCCGATTGCCGGTCAGATGCGCTATCCATTACACCATTGGTGTAATGGATAGCGCATCTGACCGGCAATCGGAAGATTGCCATATATATATATATATATATATATACACACACATTTAACTGCAATGACACGCAGTATATTAATGTATAGAAACGACGTAAGTATAGAGGAGCGTTCTGCACATTAATATACTGCGTGGTCATTGCAGTTTTATATATATATATCAGGCACGTGCCGTGAGTAAATACTCAGGGTAGGCAGACTCAATGCGCGAGCGAAGCGAGCGGTTCCAAGCTAGAGGGTCTGGGGTGGGCGCGAGCTCCCCCAGCGGGTTCCGGGGCGGAGCCCCAGCCACCAACGAATGTTAAGCATAATTAGCCCCTTCCGCACCATTTGTGCTAATTTTTGGTCAACAACAAATATTTACTTACCGCTTTATTTGTAGATGAATTCCATTCTTCTCTCTTTGTTAGTAACAAAAATATCTAATTTTTTCAAAGAAATTGTAAGTGGGATTTTGCTCCATTTTAGTAAATCTTTCCTTTTCAATTGAAATTAGGACAAATGATGAAAGCCTTTCCTGTTTCATTCTATTCCTGGTGTAGGTTTTAATTCTTTTCAAAGCTGAAAATGACCTCTCAACAGAAACTGTTGTAGCTGGAATTGTTAAAATCAATTGCAACAGCTTCACCGCTTCAGGAAACGTTAGTTCAAGTCCATTTTGAAATATGAAAGCAAGCAAATCTTTAATTGATTTATCCCTGAACACTTGTGCACTATAAATTCCAGCTAGATCAGTTTTCAATCTTATGACATCGAAGAAGTTACCATAATTCTTCTCTAAACTTTCTAGTGCATCCTTATCAATTTCTGTAGCTAGTTTTAGAAACTTTTTACTATCAACTAATGAAATAAATTGTAAATTTTTGAAGTCACTGTATCTTGCTTTCATATGCTGCAGTATATCATTCAATATTAGACAGAATATTCTTTCTCTTTCTTTTTTAATTGGACCTTTTGTACGACATTTTGATTCAGTCAAGTTATTTTCTTTGAAACATTCTTCAAACTTCTCATAGATATCATCAAAATTTTTGCGCAGACCCTCGAGGGAATTCATTGTTTCATTGATTCTGAATATCTATAATTTTAGTTTGTAAGATATTGAAGAGTGTGTCAGTTCTAATGAAAATCTTATCATATACCATGAGAAGAAAGTATGTTGAATCTTTCGTTAGCCAATTATAAGATCCATTACTCCTCACTAAAGTATCTGAGTCCCACAATAAAGGATTGCTGTCAATGTTGTTGAAAAGTTTACAAAGGTCACTATGATAGTGTAAAATAGTTTGCACTAGCTTTGAGTTAGAACTCCATCTCGTTTGGTGCAGCCTTTGGAATGCGTTTATGTACTATTCATCAGAAATTGCGTTCGTTTTGTAGTGATTGAAAAATGCAGCAAGACCATCAATGGTCTTGAAAAAGATTGTACATTCAGGTATAAATTAGCTGACTGAGATAGAACAAGATTCAACTTGTGAGCGTAGCAATGGGTAAATAACGCTGATGATGCCTTTTCTCTTACTTAGCTTGAACGCCATTTAAATGCGATGCCATTACCGATGCTCCATCATATGTCTGTGCTACAAGCTTCTCAGCACAGTTGTATTTATCTAAATTTTTAAATATGCATTCTGTCTTTAAGTTCGTCAAATCCTATGAAAGCCTCTTTAATTTCAGAATCCAATACATATCTTAAAACTGTGGAACATTGAGCTGTATTTGAAATATCAGTCGGTCCATCCACTTCTATAGCAATGAATGGGGATCTTGCGATATCTTCTTTAATATTATTTTCTACAGCTATGCCTACTGCTTCAATCAAGTCATTTTGTATCTTGTTAGAAACGCCAGAAAACACGGATGAAGTCTGTAAATGTTGTGCTAATTTTTGGTCAAATTTTGCAGTGTAGTTCAGTAACTCAATATAGTTTCCACGATTTAAAGAGGATTTATCTTCATTATCACCGCGGAAAGCAAGTTCTTGTTTAATCAAAAAGCAAGTAGCAGAAATTAATGTTTTCAGTATGTGTCTGTTTTCCTTTACCTTTTTATTGTGAATTTCAATGCTAAGTTTTTTTTGCTTATCTATGCTCAAGTCGATTCGTGTAGATCCAAATGTTTTCAACGATATTTGACTTTCATAATGCGCAGCAGACCTCTCGTGCTTACTTAAAGCATTAGTCAAATTATTTAAATCACAATATCCTGTTCTTATCCACACACTTTCACTAGATACGGAAAATAACAAGCATGGAAACAAAAGAGTCTACCTGTTGTAACACAACCACACAACCACTCTTTCTTGCTGTACCACGTCGTTTGAAACGTTCTGATTATTTTTGTTCCTTTACGCTGTAGCAACTGTTTCAGTTCCGGTGTCGGCCTACCATTTTTAATCACATTCAACCTTTCTTCATAAGACAGTTTAGAAAAATTCTTAAGATACTCACTGTCCATATTTGAAAAGGGTTAAATTTTGAAATAAAATGTCTAAAATTTAGTTCAATCACCAGAGGCAAACGACAACACAGACGCGCGCAGCACAGCCACACACCCGACCATGTGCCAGAACGGCAAAACACTGAGTGAAAAGCAGAACTAAATCTGCTTATATAGCGCAGTATTTGTCACAGCTTGGAGCTCCACTCACGGCACGTGGGAAAATTTCATTGTCAAGCGTTAATATATATAGAGGTTGAAAGGCACGGGGAAATTGTGCTTCTAACACAATATTATCCATTTACAAATTTATACATTGAATTTCATACATTAAATTAACATTTATATAATGAAGTGAAAATCATTTACTTTTTAGTTTTATTCAGGGTAAGCACTGCCTACCTTGCCTACCCAGAGGGCACGTCCCTGATATATATATATTATATATATATATATATATTATATATATATATATATAAAATTAGCTCTGATTAATTATGCATTCATTGTCGTTTTATTGGAATAAAATTACTTCGGTATCTTATCTCCACTGATAATGTGTAATAGTCATTATTTCTAAAAAACAAATTATAGGCTTCTTGCCGACTTCACTTAACAAAGGAAGTACAGTACCTTCTGGCTATGGATGAAGCCCTCGTGACGTTATTGCTCACTTGTGATAAAATCAGCAATTTATAGAATATTCTTAAATTTGTGATGTTTATTATGCATTTTATTCAGTTAATTAACCCTTAATACTTATTTCGTTAAGGTAAGTTTGATTCGCTATAAGTTTTACTTCGATCATGAACATTTTTTTTCAATTTTTCATAAGATGAAGATCCGCAAAATTTGGTGCAGTTTGCACCAAGATTAAAGTGTTAGAATATCGCACTGCACCGAGATTGTACCCTAGTACATTGAAGTACTGTACTCTATAGCGAAATGATGAAATTTTGCAGATTTAAAATTTTGTTGCACTAAGAAACGTTAATAATTTGTCGAATTTTGCGAGCCAGGTAAAACCTATATTGTAGTTGGTTGTATACTCAATTATTGAATCGACTGAAAGCATTATGCAATTATAGTTCTAAATGGGGAATTTAGGGAATAAAGTACATGATCGTTAAGTGGTTGGGTATTCCATTTTTCGTCCTTCGTCCACCAGGAGGCGCTGAGATAGGTGGTAATACTGCCAACCGGGAAAATAAGTTCATTTTAAAGGAAATTTGGGTCGAAATAAAGATTAGGTCATATAAATACCTTTTGATAATGGTAATAATACTTTAGATAATATTGTAGTTAGTGAAAGGGAGGTAATGCGCTATATTGATAAAATGAAAATGCGTAAATCACCGGGGCCGAATTCCATATATCCCATACAAGTGATACAACTAAAAGAATTAAAAGAAAGCATTGTTGTGCCGCTAACAAAGATTTTTAATGCGTCTATTTATGAGGGGTGCGTACCAGATAATTTCAAGTTAGCAAAATATGTAACACCTATTTTTAAGAAAGGTCGATAGAGGGGCGGCGGGAAATTATAGGCCAATCATTTTAACGTCTGTTGTAGGTAAGCTACTGGAATCAATAATAATTAGGGATCGTATAGCCGAACACTTGGAATTGCATAACTTGATTAAAAAAATTTCAAAGCGTGGTTGAAGTTTACGATAGTCATCGGGCGGTAGATGTAGTGTATTTCAAAAAGCGCTTGACACCGTACCGCACAAAAGACTCATTGAAAAAATTAAGGCTCATGTAATCAGGGGTGTAGTAATAATTGGATAGAAGAGTGGTTGCGAGGTAGGAAACAGAGGGTGGTCGTTGATGGAGCGGAGTCGTCTTGGGGTAATGTAGCGAGCAGCGTTCCTCAGGGTTCTGTATTGGGCCCCTTGCTTTTTCTTTTATATAATATATATATATATATATATATATATATATATATATATATACGATTTAGATGTCGGCCGAGTTAGTACATTTTCAAAGTTTGTGGATGACAATAAATAATATCAGTGGCGACTGGCGTATAGGAGCGATGGAGCGGTCGCTCCCCCTTGCTTGAAACGATAAATATTAATTTAACAGATAAAAAATATTAATTTTAAGATATTAAAATAAATATTCTTGAAATATATTTTAAAAATTCATGTGGCATATCATGATTCATGAGGCATTTTGAGTAAGCCTTCATATAGTACATAATATTCTAAACTTATAGCATAGCTTCAAACAGCGTACCGCTGTTTGAATACAAAATAATATTGCAGCCAAATGGAGCGATAGATTTTTCGCTCAAGTAAATATAAATTATATTTTACTGTTGTAATGAAAATATAAGTACAATCGCGAATTTTTTTATAATAACTTTATTTTTACTAATAGTTACTTCAGTAATAATGATATAAGCCATTTATATGTATTTTATTAAAATTATTACTTATTTGTAATTAACTAGAATTGTACGTCTGGCATAGCCGCATATGTTAATACAAGTACAGTACTCTTGTGAGCGGCAGTTGGATTCGCACTAGCCTATTGTGAGTCCGTGTTGTCGTACAGTGGTACATTATCATAGTCAAATTTATTATAGTCAAATTTATTATAGTCAAATTTATTCAACAATTATTTTTATATTTTATTAAAATATTTTTTTAATACAAATTTATGGCTTCTTTTGACATATAAGTACCGTACGGAAGCACCATGTGATTGTTTATGTACTAGAATTCTAAAAATTATAAATTTTATGAAATCGCACCCCAATACATTTATACCACGAGTCGCCACTGAATAATATATATATATATATATATATATAGACGAGGATAGGCTTAAGGAGTTAAAATTGACTACACTCGAGACTAGGAGGCTAAGGGGTGATCTAATCCAGGATAGCTTTTTCAAAATATCTCAATATCATAGGGCTAGAAATAACGGGTGAAAGTTAACAAGTAGAAGGTTCGAGACAGCAGTTGCCAAAAACTTTTTTACGCATAGAATAGTAAATAGGTGGAATAGTTTGCCGGTAGAAGTAATTAGTAGCACGTTTATAAACATGCTTAAAATTGATTAGACACATATGTTGATAGATTGGGTATAGTTTAAGGTAGTAAAATTAATGCTTTTGTGGTTCGGAACCCACGTAAAATTGTAGGTCCCCTCCGCCACCACGGAGGACATGCGCAATACACAATTACAAACACAGTTAGGTAGACCAGCCATGAGTGGATCCTAGGGTCTTTGTTGGTCTAAAACATTATAACATTATAAATACTTACTGTACATTACGCGCAGCTTGGGACTGGCTTGGGACAGTCCATGGCTATCGTTAAGAAGTATAGTTAATAATAAAGCGAATAAAAAATCAGTTCCCCTTCAAATTTTAAAGAAGGAAACCATCGGTAAAAGAAGTGTAACTTTTAATTTTTTAAGTTTTGCTTATAATGTGTATAAGTGGTTATCAGTAGTGTATTGATAGATATACTTACAGAGTACCAATTTTACCATCATGAATGCCGGTGTACGAAAAGAGACAAACGTGGCATATTTCAGTCAGATGAGTAAGGATACAACATCATACAGAGGTGATAAAGGTGGGAATTCGCCAGTGATATGGAGATTACATATTATTATATATTATCGTTCGGAATTCTGATTAGTTACTGAGGTACAACCTCTCAAAAATCCCACCAACAAAGAAGAGAAATTCTCATCTCAGAGCGAACATAGTTTTTATCCAAACAGTTAAAACAAGTCCTCTTTAGTGAAACTGTTTCTTATAAGTGTTTGTCGGTAAGAAATCTGGAGAGGTTTTTTAACTAACTGTATATTACGAAAGAATGAGCTTCACTGAAATAATGTTTAACGTTGTACAGGGTGGCCCATAAGTCCCAATCAGTGATGTAATTCTCGAAACCTTTTTTTCTGGTCTCGGTCTCCGGTGCTTAGGTCTCTGTCTCGGTCTCGGTCATGGTGGTCTCGACTACATCACTGATCCCACAGTCGGTTATAATTAAAGCGAAAATACAAAAAATCAACCAAAGTAAAAAGTTTATAATAAGTTTAGAAATATTTATTGATTATTCAAAGTGCAAAACATAACCAACTCGACAAATATTCTTTCCTTAGCAATCGATTACGTCAGTGTGAGCCACGCAAGATGAATTTTCGCTTTAATTATAACCGATTGGGACTTATTGGTCACCTTGTGCAATTAAATTAGCAATTTCAAGTTCAGTTTCCAACCGCAGTTTTGACGGAATTACGACATCTGATGATCGATTTGACATTCTGTTGACAAGTATATTGTAGGTTAGATTAAGTTAGGTTAGCATAGTTTAGGTTAGATGAAATTAGGTTTATAGTGTCGATGTTATGGTCTAGTCTAGACAGAGATCCAACCATGAAGGTTAAGAACATTTTTCGTTCCCCTACAAATACATAATCCTAGTGTAGTTTGCGTTCCCCAACTTTGTCCGCGTATACCTAATCAAATAAAACGTTAAAACTAACGAAAATATTACGACTTAACCTAACAAATCGTCAATAATATATTATATATTATATATATATATATATATATAAATTGGCGATTGGGTAGGTTAAGTCGTAATATTTTCGTTAGTTTTAACGTTTTATTTGATGGATTCATTTAAAAAATGTCTCCTAAAGATCCTCGTGTAGTTTACGTTGCCCAACTTTGACCTAGTGTAGTTTGTGTCCCCTTTTGCGTCAGGGGGACGTGAACTACACTTGCTCCAGAACTAAAAACTCATTATTAGGAGGCGAATATTAAACAGCGCATTTCTGCGATGAAAGAAAATTTAATCAAGTTGATATTGCTTTCGTTAATAAGTGAGGAGAGCCAGAAACTGGCACCACGGCTCAGGCTAGACGAACTCGACTCATTGGGCATTGGGTTAACTCCCGTATCATTATTATTATTACCATCATCATCGGGAGTCGAACCCCCGATCTCAATGTTTTCACTGAGCTACAAGCGCTGGAATTCGTGTTCGTTACTCACATATTGTTTCATAATTTTTACATTTGGGGTTTTAATTAAAAACAAAACAAAAATATAAAAGCAAATGAAGAACTGAGAACACAAATTCGAACAAAAACTATAAACAGAGAAAGCGAACGAACCATTTATTATAAAACAGAATATAGGAATAAATAAAAGAGATGATACAGTAATAATATAAGATGTTCAGACGCCAAAGAATGATGCCATATAAAGTTCTTGATATGCTAAGGACACTTACTTTGATATTCACTGAATCTCTAAGCGACAAAGGATAGATTGTCGATGAACCAGCGGCCTTGAATATATATATATATATATATATATATATATATATATATGCACTTTCATTAATGGTCTTCATGATTTCTACTAATTTCTAGTCGACATAAAATATCTACACACACACACACACACACACACACCTACTTAATAGTAGGTTTATTAAATATTATGGGTACAAAATGTAAAAAAAATAGATTACAAATTGAATGTAAATATAAAATAAAAATATTCGGAACTTAATACAAGAGTGAGGAGGGGTCACACACAGCCTATCCAAAATATCTTGGCCACAGTCGAACTGTTTAATGCTGTCATGTAATTTTCTGTAATATACCCACATAATAATAATAATTCTTAAGTTGTTTATTGGGTTCACATACTTAAGAGAGAACGTGAATAGGATTAGCACTGTCAAGGTGGGGGTCGCAATGTTTTAAATTTAGGTTCATATTTTTATGTGCAGAATGTAAGTTGAACCAAATTATATTTTTGCGTGTAAGCGTCATATATAACATATAAGGGTATACCGAGTTTGAGTTAGATCACAGTATAAATAAACAAGCGTAACCATTTTGTTTTTACGTTAAATCTTAATTAAATCCCTGTTTCCAAATCAACACGGAGCAAAAGCAAAATTTCACCTGAAAAAGCATCTACTGTTTTCTATTTAAACTGTGTCTCATTCATTTTTGTAAAATATGCAATACTACAGCGATGGTGGAATGCGATGACACATTTGCAGCCGAGATTGTGAAGATCCTTCAACGCGTGGGTGCATTAGTATAGCTTTTCTCGCTCGCGGTAGATCACGTCTTTTATAATTTAACCCTTTAAGGCCAGATTTTTTTTTTGTAGGGTTAAAGTTATGAATGCGTGTATTTAAAACGCTACCAATTTGTACCGGTCGTCGTGAAAGGGTCAACTTCGGTACGCTTTCCTTTATGGATTTCACGTATTGCGTATAATAGAACATACCTAAATCGTATATGAAATGTAACTGCATTAAGATATTATAGTTTTGCTGAAGGAATTGTGAAATATATATAATTGAAGGTTAATTCATTTCGAGTGTATAATTATATCGTAAAAAGTGATTGAAACTTCGCGTATCAAAAGTGACTTTTAAGGATTTGAATGTGTGCAGTTGGAGTGATTTAAACTTATTTGAGAAACTAGTACAACAGTTATTTTTAATTTGAGTCGAGTTTGATGTAATTTGTATATTTATCCGTTGAAGTGCATGGTAGAAGGGGTAAGAGGTATCGAACGTGCTTATGTTGAGATTGATGGCAATTCTATAAAAAGACACTATTCAGTCTATTGGCAGTAGGATTAAATAATAATAAATTAAATTCTCCCGTGTCACGCGAATGCCGCCTATCGCCGAAGGAGGAGGGACCAAGAATTACGCAACGGGTTAAAGGAACCGTTACATCTCTGTTAAATCTCGGAAGTGTTAAGAATACCTCGCCAAAATGGCCAGTAAAAGAAAATCTTCTCTTAGTCTCCTTTACAGCCTCGTTGCGAGCTTAAAGTTCTGAGATTTACCCCTTCGCATAAAAGGGCTTTTCACCAGTGAGGAGATCCGTTAACGGGGGAAAAAAAAAATGTTCACCTAATAAAAGTAAGGATAATAAAATTAGCAGTACGAGGGTCAATTTCCAACTTTTTCTCTAAACTATAATTAGAAAATGACTTAGAAAATATGACCATTCTTGATTTAATTTATTTTGCCTCGATAATAGCTTACTCCAACTTAGTCTTCAGCTGGGAAAGAAATTAAGCTTCAGCATATACTATGAACCACAACCAAAGAAGTTAGTTTTAAATTTGTGTTTTGGTTCTTTACACACACACACACACACACACACGTACGTCATTATGGCGTCATTTTAATTAATCAACAAACGGATTTGCATTTGATTAAAATTATAATATTTTGTTTATGAAGTCATTTGTTAATACTAACCAACTTGATATTTTTTTATAATTGGGTTGTTTTTTGCGTTTAATTTTTATGTAACATTATTCCGTTATATTAAGACACTCAATACTTTAGCTACGTCGCGGCCAAGTCGCGATACGCCATTAGAACTGCCAAATTGAGATGGTGACTATTCAGTAGTTTGATTGGTAACCCTCCTCCGCGTTTAGATGATGTACCGACCCGTAGATGTTTTTGGGTATATTTTAGCGTCGGAAATTATAACTTTATTATAATTATATTGGTACTTTCCTGTTATTCCAGACTTCAATTTTGAGACAGAATATTTTCGTTAAAACTAACGAAAATATCACGACTTAACCTTACCAACTAATTAGGTTAATTGAATGCCCGGTTAGGTAAACTGTACGCCCTGGATAATTGGTTAGGTTAAGTCGTGATATTTTCGTTAGTTTTAACGAAAATATTCTGTGTCAAAATTGAAGTCTGGCAAATGGTAAGAAGTCTGAGGTCCGGGATAACAGGAAAGTACCTAATTATTATTATTATTATTATTAAAATTATTAAAACGATATTAGAACTGATAAATGTCGTTAATGGGTTATTGTTCGTGTCAACACGCATCTCGCTAATGAATTGAAAACATTTTTTTCTTGTGTAATTTGATGCATACTGTTTGAAAATGACCTTCATTTCCCAAGGAAACGAGCGTCCTATATCGTATGCGGATGTAATTCCGCTACGCATCGAAGAAAATGGTGGATGTGTTCATCTTCGTTATAAAATCGGTTAAATATGTATCGGGAAATATTGGGGGTAATGTTTCTTATTCCCTGACCTCAGCACCCAATTGAATGCCCAGTTAAGTCAACTGTACGTCCTTGATGATTGGTTAGGGTAAGTCATGATATTTTCGTTAGTTTTAACGAAAATATCACCACTTTACCTAACCAATCGTCAAGGGCGTACAGTTGACCTAACCGGCCATTCAATTGACCTAACCAGGTATTCAATTAACCTGTTTCGTTAGGTTAGGTAATTTCTGAAAAAACGGCACATTTCCCAAGGAAATGGTCATTTTCAAACAGTACACATCAAATTACATAAGAAAACCATGTTTTCAAGTCATTAGCGAGATGCGTGTTAAAACGAATAATTACCCATTAATGGATATAATCAAATGGCAAATAAGTTTTTATACAGGGTGTCCATAAATTATTCATCCCATTATAAGCCTTAATAAATTCGTTATTATAGGAGCTATCTTCAAACGGTTTGCGGCAATTAATAACACAACTCAAGAAATTTTTGTTTTCATTCAGTAAACCTCCACGTGAGTCCCATTGGTAGCACGCAGAACATCAAGGCGATAGATGATTTCGTTCCAAACATTAAGAAGCATGTCTTAGTGATGGAACTTAATGTGTCTTCAATCCGGTGTCTTAATTCTGTGATATTAACCTTCTTTGCATACACTCTGTCCTTTGTGTAGCCCCATAAAAAGAAATCCAGAGGCGTGATATCCGGGGAACGAGGAGGCCATGGAATAGGGCCATCTCGCCCGATCCAACGAGAAGGGAACTTTTCATTGAGGAACCTCCGCACTTCTAATCCCCAGTGTGGCGGTGCCCCATCTTGCTGAAAGAACACACGGGGCTGCATATCCTCAAGCTGAGGTGCAGCATACCATTCAAGCATATCTAGGTAATTTGTATCCTTCACAGTGTTCTCATGGAAGAAAAATTGCTTTCTCCTTCACTGTCGCCATTGTGCCCCTAGTGGATGTTCTGCGAAATAAAGAAAAAATTTCTTGTTATTAATTGCCGCAAACCGTTTTAAGATAGCTCCTATAATAACGAATTTATTAAGGCTTATAATGGGGTGAATAATTTATGGACACCCTATATTTATTTCTCCATAAGAATTCGTGAATATAGTTGGGAAATAAGGCACGTGATGTACCATGTTGACGACGTAGCTTCTTTGCCCGGTTAGGTCAACTGTACGCCCTTGACGATTGGTTAGGTTAAGTCGTGATATTTTCGTTTAAACTAAGAAAATATCACTACTTAACCTAACCAATCGTCAATGGCGTACAGTTGACCTAACCGGGCAAAGAGAGCTACGTCGTCAACATGGCGCATTTATCAGTTGTAATATCGTTTTACTACTATTAATGAAGTTATATTGAGGCTTACATATTTTTTGTTGATATTAAACGTAGAAATAATTTCCGACGCTAAAGTATACGTATACCATGGTTCTGATCCCGCATAAAGTTGTTGGTCCCTTCCATCATATGACCTTTACCGTTACAAAGAAGTTAAACAACTGGCCAAAAAGTAAAATGCCAACGCCTTTTGCGCTTCCTCTTCAGGATGGAGAATATTCTCGAGCACCGTGACCGAGTTGGAGTACCGGACGCCATTTTATTGGAAGACTTCAGAAGCGAAGATGCCTTTATTGAGAATTTGAAAAAACGCTACAGTGAAGATTACGTTTACGTGAGTATTATTTTTGAGGCATTCTCGTGAAATTACGGTTACAACTTCCAGATTATGTAGCGACCCGTGGTTCGAATCGCACTTAAAACTCTAGTCCAATCAGTCATATGACCTTAAAATATTTTATTGGGAAGGGGATTAAACATCATCATTACATATTTCTGGGAAAAATTTTGGCCGAGACCTACCTTTTCATACAAAAAATGAATTGGTAATCGATTATATATATATATATACATATATACATATATATATATATATATATATATATATATATATATACACATACACTATTGACTGTGTAAAGTTTTCAAGTGCATGATGCTTCTCTAATATATTTTAATATATTTTAATATTAACAGTAAATTAATCTTTACTAAACTTTTTTTTTCTTTTTCCGCAGACTTATATAGGCCACGTCTTAGTGTCTGTTAACCCCTACAAGAATATAAAAGTTTACACTGAGAATTTCCTTGAAAAATATCGGAAAGTAAATTTTTACGAAGTTCCCCCTCACGTGTAAGTTTTCCTATATGATATCCAATCTTAAGCTCTTCAAAAATTTTCATATAAAATAATTCTAATTTACTGAATTAAGTATTTATATTAACATTTTGGCGTGGGAAAGTTATTCTCTTTTGGGAATTAAGAATATAGGATTACAAAATGGGCTGATATGTAGTTTTGCGGCCACCAAATTTATTTTACGCTCATTTTGTGATGCTAATCAGGGTGAATCTTGTATCGGGTTAGGCGTACTAGCAAAAAAAATTCGAAAATTAATTTGCTAAAGTTTAGAATTAAGTAGAATTAATAAATATTACTCTTGTATTTATAAAGATTTCGAAATATTGCCGTAATATGCGAACTCGGAAGTATCACTTTATCAGATTTTAAACTTTTGAAAACATTTTCTCCGCACGCAGTTCCTTAATTTGAAATAACGTTGTCAACAACGCGTTGAATAATTAATAAACTACGCTTCATAGACTAGCCATAAGAGTAAGAATAACTTCTGTCAAATGTATATTTTCAAGAGCTAAAGTTACTGAAAGTTAATATTAAAATGGCTCAAACATTATTTATTTACGAATGAATGTATATACATCCGCAAACCTCTTCATGGGAATACTTTTTTACACGAAATTTATTCCTACTGAACACTACTAGTAGTAGTAAGTTGCTGCTGCTACTAAATAACAATAATAATGAATCATGCCATCCTAAAACTCTGCCACATGAAAATTCTAAGATAACATCCTTAATTAAACCATTAAAAGCTATAAACTTGTTCAATTAAAACTAAAATCATCCCAAATTGCACAATGCTAATGATCATCACTCAAAATCTTTGTAATGTTTCTCCTCTTCTCTATACTTTCTAATATAAAATCGCTTTAGAACGACGGTTTATACAATTATATGTATGTGTAATTTGTGTATATGTGTATATAAATAATATGGAGAGGAAACACAAACTTGCGGTGCGTGTTTCTCCTGAAGAATTGTACACCAGACTGATAATCCTTGGTGTCTGCAATACAAACTAACGAAAATTGCGCAAAAAGGAATATAGATTTGAATGTTCTTTGGGTTAGGCTAATATGAGCATTGTTGCTTTCACTGGTGATGAACCACGTACGAAAGCTTCGTCGGTACATTGACCCCCTATTTGCTTGGTAATGCTGCTGCGACCTGCTCGTACCCTGAAATGGGTGTATGGGTACAATGATGCTGTGTGCTAAAGATAAACTTTTCCTTCTCCTTAAACTATGAAAACATCGATTTATCATATATATATACACGAGGGTGGGCTGAAAAGTAATTCCTCCACTTCACTTGAATAACTTTGGACTGTGTAGAGGTATCGAAGTAAAACCGGTTTTGTATTGTAACTTGATATCCCCACCTCATTCCACATTGTGTAGAGGTAACCAGATAAAAACCGGTTTTGTGATGTAGCCTACACTTTTCCCACACGTTGGTTCAGTATCGATTACAATGGAAAGGATTTATAGACGTTCGCTTAAGCAACGTACCGTAATTGAATTTTTGACTGGAAGGTGTTGCTCCCATAGACATTCATCGGCGAATGCAAGCTGTGTACGGCAAACAGTATGTTGTTGCGAGTACCGTTCGACGTTAGGCGAGGCAGTGTAAAGAGGGAGAAGCGGGGCAAGATGATTTGCGAGACAAACCGCGAAGTGGAAGGCCTGTAACGGCAGCCGACGAGTCTCATCGGAATTATGTTGAACTGATTCTTGGAAATTGTCGCATTAAACAAAATGAAATTGCTGCAATGCTCGATATCTCTAAAGAGCGAGTGGGATACGTTATCGGTATTTTCGGTTACCGAAAGTCTGCGCCAGATGGGTGCCTCGCATGCTCACTGCCGACGAAAACAGAGACTACACATTTGCCAAGAAATCTGCAGCGCTTCGAAAATGAATTTCTGCACCGCAATGTGACAGAAAACGAGACGTGGGGTCCACCATTATGACCATGCCTGAAAATAAACTGTAATTCATGAAATATGGGCACAAAAATTTACCGCGACCAAAAAATTAAAAATTCAAAGTTCAAAAATCGGCCGCATCCACCATATAGCCCCGATTTAGCACCATGCGATTTTCACCTCTCCTAAACTTAAAGAACATTTCTGTGTGAATCG
Source organism: Bathynomus jamesi (assembly GCA_023014485.1). Taxonomy (NCBI): domain Eukaryota; kingdom Metazoa; phylum Arthropoda; class Malacostraca; order Isopoda; family Cirolanidae; genus Bathynomus; species Bathynomus jamesi. The sequence goes on along the minus strand of JAJOZX010000726.1, from coordinate 72,755 downwards.
CTCCGAGTCTGATGAAGAAGTTAAGGCTGCTGTGAAATTTTGTTTTCGTAGTCAAAGCTCTGAATTTTAACGGGATGGATTTAAAAAACTCGTTTATCGTTGGCGTAAATGTATCGAGGAGAGGGTGATTTTATAGAAGAGTAAATTTATAGTTTTGAAGAATAAACTCTAAGGTACACATCTGCTTTGGTTTCGACAAAATCCTTCAACCCGTTTAAAATTTGAGTGGAGGCATTGCCCACTCTTGTCTAAGGCCACATACGCCGAGAAAATATGTAAAGTGGGAACTAGAAAAAAAAAAAAAGGGACATTTTCTGGGACATGTCGAAAACATCACGATCACTATCTGATAACAACAACTAATGTTATTGCTAGATTTTGTCACCGTCCTTAGAATCGTACGTGTTTAAAAATTTTGTGAGGTTTGTGTGTGTGTGTGTGTGTTACGGGGAAGAAGTGACGCTGCGAACATACAAATTGAAGTAGGAATATGTTCACAGGTGTTAGTTTAGACATTTGTTGTGTTGTGGTCAAAGTAATGGACACAATAATGCATTCTGTTTTTCCAATATAGGTCCTATTTATTTTTATTAAAATTTTTTAAAAATGTTCATTTGTACAAAATATTGTTTTTAGTATTGCTACACATTTGCTAACGTAAAACCCTGAAAGGTTTATTGGATTTTATACTTAAACCGTTTTTATTTTGCTCCAGCCAAATAAATCTGGAGGAGCAGTACTAGGTTTCGCTTACTTACACTTGCTTACTTTTACTTACACTTGCTTGCTTACAAATCGCTTAACATAAATTGATAAAACTTCATATACATATGGATCATTACAAGGCAATGTGTCCTGAGCAAGAATCCGGTCCCTGCATCAAAGGTCAAGGTCACAAATATAGACCGGGGTACTGATGCCATTCCAACATGGTTCTTGTTTGTGTTTTAATTTTAGACGTATTGTGAAGTTTTCTACAGTAAATAAAAGAATGCCTTCAATTTATGTAGTTTGCTTTGTTCTCAAATACGTACATCTGTTATATATAATTTTTTTTTAACTGCAAACAACACTATAATTAATGTAAAGAACGACGCTTGTGTAGAAGAACTTGTGCGGAACGTTCTTCTACACAAGCGTTGTTCTTTACATTAATTATACTGTGTGGTGTTTGCAGTTAAAATGTATATATATGTACGGCATGCGAAGGTGCCCCCTCAGGGCATTGGTTTCTGCTCGTATGTAGGAGAATTACGACTTCTGATTAATCGAGGCCCATGTGTAGTGGATAGCATATCTGACCGGCAATCGGAAGATCCCGGGTTCGATTCCCGGGTGGTTACCTCATTCTTTATTTGTTCGTTCTCCTTCCTCATCTTGTGCGAAACGTTCTTCTACACAAGCGTCGTTCTTTACATTGATTATACTGTGTGTTGTTTGCAGTTAAAATGTATATATATGTACGGCATGCGAAGGTGCCCCCTCAGGGCATTGGTTTCTGCTCGTATGTAGGAGAATTAAGACTTCTGATTAATCGAGGCCCATGGTGTAGTGGATAGCATATCTGACCGACAATCGGAAGATCCCGGGTTCGATTCCCGGGTGGTTACCTCATATTTTATTTGTTCGTTCTCCCTCCTCATCTTGTGCGGAACGTTCTTCTACACAAGCGTCGTTCTTTACATATATATATTATATATATATATATAAAATTGGCTCTGCCATAATTATTCGAGCAGCTATTTGTAACACATTACTGGGTACTGTACACAACCTAGTAATGTGTTGTTCCCAAAGGTGGCCAACCGTCGGCACGTGTGCCGCATATGGTACTGAACCATGTTTTTTGTGGCCGCCAGCTGTGTATATTTATAGGCCAGCATGCAAGATATATATATATATATATATACCCGCAAGGGGGTTCTAAGCTAGTGCTCTTTGTGCTCGTTTGTACGTGCTTGTTCTGGAGGTTTCACGTGCGCCCTCCCGGCCCTAGCACCCAAGGATGATGGGGCTCGACCCTGCAGTCCTTGTCATCCTTGGTCTTTTCCACTTCGACTGTCCCCTCCACCCTTTCTTTTTCCTCTGTCTTTCCTCTCACTTTTTCTTTGTTTTTCCGCTGAGATATGCCCTTTTAAATAGAGGCGAATCGGTTCTTCCCGAACTTAAAAAAAAAAATAAAAATAAAAAAAAAAATATATATATATATATATATATATATATATCTATATATATCCCTCCGTCATATGACCTCATGTTGCGAAGGAAGTTAAACAACCCCAATAAAAAAATATATATATATATTAGTGATGGATAGAGTGGTCGGTTTTTCACAACTGCGGTTGTGTTTGCGGTTGTCGAATTTTTTTCCAACCGCGGTTGCGGTTATCATATACTAGGAAAAATGCGTAATTATTAACTGGATTTAGCCACTAGTGCGATTTAGCCACACTTGGTACATAATATATACTAAATAGTATTTATTTAGTAAATACCTTATGTTGAACACAAGTTTTGCAATACACCGCTACCGCTATTTGTGTTGCAAAACTTGTGTTCAGCATAAGGTATTTACTAAATAAATACTATTTAAATGAAGTATATTCTAAACTTATATAGCTATTATGAAAGAATAGGTCAAATTAATTAAAACCATATTTTGCACTAAGTGTGTTACCAGGATGAGGGACGAGGACCCATCGCACTGTTCATCCCACCTACCACTTTCCCCAGCCTCCACCCATTGGAAAGTTATGGATTATTATTCATTTGAAAAACTACTGATAAACTTAATGACAGGCAGTGTGAATTTCAAGAATAATATTTTTGCTGCATTTTCACCTTACAACCGCAACCGCACTTATGGAACGGCGGTTGCGGTTACGGTTGTGAATTTTTGTGCGGTTGTAGTGCGGTTGCGGTTATTCGATCCATCACTAATATATATATACACTGCACCTCGGTGGTGTAGTGGTTAGCGTCGCTCACTAAGAATTCATCGGTCCCGGGTTCGAGACCCGGTGACGGCAGCCGGCGCGCAGCAAAACCCAGCTGTTTATCCTTCTCCACAATAAAGAAAGTGGTTGGTAGATAAATGGGTACCCTGGGTGGTCTAGTGGTGGGGCGTGGTTCGGATTCCACGGTAAACTGTAGGTCTAAGGTGGAGTGAAAAGCTTGACCTTCGTCAGAATGAACAATTCGGGCGGAAGCTAACCAAAGGTTAACCAAAGGTATACATGGTGTTCATAAAGTCACGCATCATATAAGCAATGTCAATTGCATTGCTTTTGTACCGACCCACGTACATTCACACAATGGTGCATGTTCTTCAGGGTTTCTGTAGATACCTTGTGTAATCCTTGCCCACTCTTTTGTAGCATTGCGTGCGAGATTACTGGGCGTTGGAATTCTCTTGCGAAATTCCTTCTGCAAATGGTCCCAAAGATGCTCACTGGGATTGCGATCCGGGCTTTGGGCAAGTAATGGCAGCACGTTCATGTCGTTATCCGTAAACAAGATCATTACACGTGCTGATGTATGGCAAGGGGCATTGTGTTCCTGGAAGAACACGTAGGACTGCTGGAAGAATAACGTTAATCTTTTAACGCCGGAAGTCGCCAGCCGTCGATAGAAGGTTAAGGGTTACTGGTTCATGATCTCTGACTATGTCGATATACTATACCGTCTGACATTAAGCCGTTAGACTGTTTCATATATGGGCCCAACACTCGCTACATAGAATGATGATCAGACCATGACCACCACCACCCCATCAACCCTTTGTTGACCAGCATTCCGACGCATTCTTTCAGGAGCACAATGCCTCTTGGCACACGTCAGCATGTGTAATGATTTTGTTCGCAAATAATATCGTGCTGCCATTCCCTGCTTAGGACCCAGATCCCAATCCCATTGAGCATCTTTGGGACCATTTGGAGAAGGAATTTCGAAAGAATTCCAATGCTTAGTAATCTTACAGGCGATTGGCAGATACTATAAGAGTGGGCATGGATTACACCAGGTACCTTCAGGAACAAGGGAAGTATGCCCAATTGTTTGTGGGAGTTGTTATACAAGCCAATAGGGGTTCCACGGCTCTACGCACTATTAGTAGTAAAGTTGAAATAACTTCGTTTCAGTTACGAAAATTAATATTCAACACAGAAATGGTCATTTTTACTTCATGTAAAGTTCTCAGATCCTGTAATGCAGATTAAGATGGAGATTGTAGACACCAATCGACCAGGAAAGTACTCCGGAGAGTACGTTTGACGGCGGACAGGGAGTGCAGGAACTTCCATTTCTGCTATCACTGTCTCCTTTAGCTGAACTTTTTCCGTGTCTCATCGACCATGTGAACAGTCGTCCAGCATGCTCTCAAACACGCTTCTCCCTCTTCTTCACCACATATGCATGCCTTTTACACTACACAATCTCGAAATTTAAAAAATAAAATGGCATCATGAACCTCAGAGACCTTGATTTCGACTCTCTCCTTACATTGGGAGGCATTTTTGTGGGTGCTCGCCCTTGGCCCCTTTTTCCTGCGTAAAAAAAAAAAAAAAAAAAAAAAATATATAATATAATAGGAGACATCTGGCTCATGGTATCTTTGCTTCAATAGTTGTTTGGTTGGTTGATCTGGGTGGTGAAAGTAGGCCGGTACTGTACAGTAGGCCGAACTGGAAAGAAATGAACAGAAGTTCAAAAGTTATATCACTTTCAAATTGGTACAACTTCAACTGCGTTCTCTGGCGTTTTTTACTTTTGTCGCTTAGCCACTTCTTCCTGGAGGACCTCGTATATAACTGTTTGGAAGTTTAGGCACAGAAATGTATTTGCACCACTCGTTGATCCTGTTCACAGTACTCGCCCCCACCTCTGATTCACCCGAACATAGGACACGAAACACAATACCTAATTTTTAGTTTGTTTCTCAACTTCATTAAGTATTTTGAAAATGGCTGTTTTTACTTCGAAATGCATTGTTTTTTCCGATTAGGTTTGCAATTGCAGAGAATGCCTACAGGTTGATGATGGCTGAAAACCAGGACCACTGCATTCTTATTTCGGGTACGTAACTTTTAATATAAATTGCTGACGCCAGCAGGAATTTTTAGTTTGACGAGTTTAGGTTAACGATACAAAATATTTAGTTTGTGATGTATATAATATCATGACTCATAAATTTAACCCTTTTAGTAACAGCGAGACTGTAATGTCCTACCGGAAATAATAATAATAATTAATAATTATTATCTAAAATGCGACTTTTCTATAAATGTTTCTACGTGTTTATGCAGTAATTTCTCCGCAATTCAGAATAATAGAGATGAAGCCTTTTCGAATTTGGGAGGATTCCGAATGGGGTGAAATTTTGCGAATTTCATATTTCAAAATATTCCGAAATAGATAGTCTATTCTGAAAAATTATAATGTTAACGCAATTCGTATTGATTCAGAAACGTAATCTACGATAAATTTACCAAATTTTATGCACATTTCTGTTTGATTAACGAATATAAAATGTATTGTTGATTGCTGTAATTTCTATCATATGATAACTATACTGTAATAAAAATTACTCGTTACAGATCACGAATTGTAGAATTAACATTCGGAATGGTTATAAAATGAGTGGAATTAGCCAGTTACTTTTCCGAATATTTCTTCCAATTCGGAATATTACAAACTATTAGAAATGTCAATATTAGATTTCGGGACCACCAAAATGAATGTTCCGAATTAGGAAGAATTCTGAATTGCGGAGGAATTAGTTGTGGAAAAGGAACCTGAAATGTGTGTAATGTAAGTAGTGACGAATTGCTAAAATATTTGGTTTTGAATAATCAAAAATCTTTCCCTTTTTGGTTTAAAGAAAGAAAATATTCATGAGGGAATGAGTTAAATAATTTGTACCTGATCTTATATATTATATATTAGTGGTGGACCGGATATCCGCATCATTTTTAACATCCGCATCCGCACTTCTGACTGCGGATATTACCTCTAATAAATTCTGCAATTTACAATTAAATTAGCTTATAAAGTAGCTTATAAGGTTCAGTCATGCACATTTCATGTAAAGTATTAATTATTAATGAACAAACAAATATAAACCTCAACATATAAATACCTGGTAATACAGAAAATTGAATGAAACTTTTCATTGAATTTTCTGTGGCTGAAACTCTTGAGTTATTTTTATCACAATGAAAACATTAATATTAATTCTTATGCATTGCCTGCCATAATAGTAATATCACGAAATTTGAAAAATTGTCATATATTCATAATTCTATATTATATTGATAAACTAAATATCCGCAGATGTTGAAAAACTGACATCCGGTCCACCACTAATATATAGTTTGAGAGCTAAAATTCTAAAATAAAGTTTATACCTCCTATGAGGGAGTTACCAAGAATGAAATTGGTTGAGTATGAAACAATAAAATGAGCACAAGAGATGTTTGATGTTTAAGCTTGTTAAAATGTCGTTTAGATGTGGGAAGGATTTCGTTTTCCAGCCCTTTCATTCTTTAATACCCTAAAACAACTTGTCCTTTCCATACCCAGAATTTCCGAAATGAGTAGCTTGCAAAATGTATCGTCGTATAAGTGTATAAGCAAAGATTTTCTAGGAAAGCATGGTACTCTGGCATTTTTAAGAAATGAGTCGGTCTATGGTCTTCTGAGTAATATGTAGAAAGTTTTAATAATTTGAAGTATTTTTAGAGTAAGATTCCACCAGGACAAAAAATTGCTGACGATTTGGTCTGAGACAGATTTAGACATTCAGCCCCAATAATCATAATGGCTGGCTGTCAACTCCAGTTCTCATGTTAGGGCCTATGCTCTTGTGAAGGAAGGGGGAGAGCCGATTGTTTGCACTAATTTAAGCATTTCCCTCGAACAGGTGAGTCTGGAGCAGGTAAAACTGAAGCTTCCAAACATGTTCTCCAGTTTATTGCGGCATCCTCCGGACACCAGAAGGCCGGGGATAGGATAAGAGACAGATTACTGAAAGTAATCCCGTTCTGGAGGGCTTTGGCAACGCCAAAACCAACAGAAATGACAATTCTTCCCGATTTGGAAAGTATATGGATATTGAATGCGATTATAAGGTAAATATGGGAGAAATATTAATAATAGTAAGTGAACAGATGAATAGATTATTTTGTAAGCAAAATTATCCTGTACACATGGATCGTAGGTACTAGTTAGTTGAAACCTTTGTCGTTGTCCCTCTCCCCAATATCCACTGGGATATTTCTTCGTCTGCAAGAAATGTCACTATTAAGAAAAAATTAGGTAATAGAAGTAACAGCCAGGAAGCTACTTCTCCACGATGCGGAGGTGAGTGTACCCCGAGGGGTTACCTTTAGCCCGAGCAATGACAGGGTAAACGGCTAACTCAACTCAACTCAGGAGCCAGCAGGTGAGAGCGAAACCAGATCCTCACTGCTCAGACCCTGCCATCATAACTGCTGAACTACCCGTCGCCTTAAGAAAAAGGAACCTCCAGTATAACATTTTCTTAAGAGTACAGCTTGGCATGTTAAACCGGAAGTAAAAACTACATCTTACAGTAAATGGCTGTCTGGGGACTTTCCTTAGCTAAATTCCTTGGGTAAAGGGGATTTGACCCTACCAGTCTCTCTCCCCATATAACCACCAGTGGCGTGCGGTCATGGAAGCAAGGGAAGCAATGCTTCCCTATTCAAAGAAAGAAGAAAATGCTGTATTATACTTTAAAGTTTAAACAGTTTAATGTGTTAATAATTTGTACAAAATCATTTTATTATACTATTTATAGCATTTGATTGGTAATCAGGTGGATACATAGTATATACACATTGGTTGCCGTTCGTGCAAAAACCTTTAAGAAAGCCGACGCAAAAAATCTCGAGTTGGACAACAATTGATGAAATGCATCCTTTTTCCCAATGACTTTCGCTTTTTTTTTTACTGTTACAAACTGTTTCTTTCCATTCTAAAAACTCATTTAATGTTTAATAATGTAGTATTTATTGAATACAACAAGTTTCATATATAGTTTTTCTACTAAAAAATTCCATGGCCATGTTAAGCGAAAAAGAATATATATTTATCGTTATTTTATCCTTCCCTATGTCAAAAAGGAAGCAATTTAGAAATCGCTGTCCAGATCTTGGTTAATTTCTTGAAATATCTGGCAACTTTACGTGCTGTCTGCTGTCATTCTCTCATTTAAAGCGAATACGTAACTACGCTAGAAATGCGCAAGGGTAAGAAAGGCTTGCAAGTTTAGCTTTAATCTCAATTGAGAAAAAGCTTCTTAAGGATATGAAAACCGATGCCTTTTACGAAGAAATAATAGATATATTTAATAAAAAAGAAAGAAGAATAGAATTAAACTATAAGTAAAGTAAGTAGATGATTATATACGAGTATTTTATTTATATTTTATATAATCTTTGTTGTTTTTGCTTGAATTGCTTCCCCTTGACGAAAAATCACCGCACGCCACTGATAACCACTGCCCATAATAAATGCAAAAAACTTTTTTCTACGTGAAGGTCAAAATATGATGATGATAACACACTCTAATAGACAGAGTTTATTTCCACAACAGTTTCGATGCCCACTGGCATCCTCTTCGGGTGGTTTTTCTGTATCCACCCGAAGAGGATGCCAGTGGGCATCGAAACTGTTGTGAAAATAAACTGTCTATTAGAGTGGGTTTTTATTATCATACACTGCCCATAAGTTAATGAAGTTTATATTCCTTGATTGCTTTACAATCTCTAAAGATTAGTTTTTTAAATGTTCTTCCTATGTCCATTAAAAGTATTTATTACTACGCAGTTAATTTATAACAAATGAAGGAAACTCGTGACATCATACTGCTGTGTGCCATGCAGGGGCGGATTTAGGTCTCTAAACCTGTTTTTTTTTTTTTTTTTTTTTTAATGCAGGAAGGAGGGGCCAACCTTGGCAAAAGCGCCCCTCCCATAGAGGAAGAAAAGAGCCAAAATCAAGGTCCTGGGTTTCCGAGATGCTTAGAGACACTGCGTTTGAAAGATGGGAGGTCATAGACAGGAGAAAAGATGGATTAAGAAAAGGAATGAGAAAGTGTAGAAAGTGTGGTACTGCGTGTTCTCCTTAAAAGAGGAAGCATGCAGTTAGAGAGTTCAGAAGAGCAATGTCCGTTATTATAGCGATAGTAAAAAGAGAGAGAGAGAGAGAGAGGCAACATTGCGGCGAAGAGCGAGAGATTGAAGACAATCAGTAAGAGGCGGGAAATTGATGAGACGAAAAGCCTTTGATTCCACCCGGTCAAGTACAGCTGTGTGGGTTGAACCACCCGACATGTGAGAAGCATACTCCAATACTCCATACAGGGGGGGGGGGGGCGAACAAGACCCCTGTACAGACAGCAACTGAGTCGGGGTAAAGAAACCGCGGAGGCGGTGCAGCACACCTAACCTCTTAGCTGTTCTAGAAAGAGGGTACATGTGATCTTTCCAGGAAAGATCATGAGAAAAGGAAATGTCAAGAATCTTAAGAGAAGAGGAAGGATTGACTTGTGTGTGGTTGAAGGTAAGCTTGCAAGGGCGTACCCAGAAATTTGCCAGGGGGGGGGGGGGCGAACTTGGAACTAATCGTAGAAGTATAATTGAAATAGAGATAAATAATTTTTATGTACGTTCATGATGAGCTTATCGTTCAGTTAGAGATGGTTAACTAGCTACTGCTAAGACACATTATGAATAAAAATATAAAAATTGATAATCTGATTAGTAACATAATATTCAATGCAAACCGCAATTAGGATGCTCAGATTTGTATTAACATAAGAATAAAAAAGTGCTAATTTAGAGATTAAGCATTTCCTTAGACTGTTACCTTTATGAAAGAAAATTATTCTCGGGGCCGGATTAAGAGTTTTTGCGATCCTAAGCCATTTTAGATTTTTAGTAGTAGGGGAGGCAAGAGCTAGCGCCGAAGGCGCCGAAATGTTTTCACTTTCATTCTCATCCTGTTATTATTGAGTTAATAATTTATTAGCTGAAGGTGGAGGCGATCGCCCCTGTCGCCCACCCCTTCGGTACGCCTCTGAGGTAAGGGGATAGTCGTGTGGAAGATTGCAAAGCTGGGCAGTAACGCGTTACAAGTAACGGCCGTTACGTAACGCGCTACTTTTTAGTAGCGGTAACGGCGTTACATTTCAAATCAAGTAACACTTTCAGTAACGACGTTACTTTTTTAGGGAAATACATTCGTTACTCGTTACTTTTTTATCGTAGCTCGTAATTAGTTTCTTTCGATCCTCATTATTCATTAACCGTTAAAAACTTGTCCCTTCACTCTGAGCGAGGTGTGCATGCTGGCAGCCTACCCCCATCCACCCTCTCTCCCTACACCCTCTTCTCCCTACATTGACAGCACTGTCAAAGTAAAAAGGCAAAGAACCCTCGAGCAGGGAGGGACCTAAGTTCAACAGAGGTTTCGTCATTCCTCTCATCTGGGCCTTCACGGCACGTTAGCTCTGCATCCTTCCCATCCACTGACTTTAAAAATGTTTATTAAACATAACACTCCTATGCCATCTAGTACCGCTGTTGAGCGGGTTTTTTTCAGTAGGGAAGGATATACTGCGTCCGAAACGAGTCACACTTAGATGCAACTTTTGAGAAGCTTGTTTTCTTAAAGGCTAATAAAGATCTTTTGAATAGTAGTTTTTAAGTTTGTATATTTAACTAATAAATTTCAATTATCATTGCCATGAACAATAACTCATTTGATTCATTTCTTTACTATTTCATATTGTTTTGCAAAACTAAACTTTCCTGGTATATTCTAGCATTAGTAAATTAGTATCAATAGTATGCTACATCCTCTGTTATGTTGCAATTCCTAGTAATAAATCTTGCAGTAATTTTGTTTCACTTTTTTTGAAAATATTATGCCTTAAGTCATAACACCCCCTCCCCGCGGGCGGTTTTTCTGGGGTGGATCGCCCGCGGGCTCCTGCCTCCATGTGGCGAGGGAGGTCAGCCGCGGCTGGGGGCCCTGCCGGGTCCCCGCCCGGTTGCGAAGTGGACTTTTAGCATACCCTGCTATCCTACAGCCCCCTCTTTCCTGTCTTCCCCTCTTTACCCTCTTCCTTGCCCCCTCTGTTTTTTTGCTTTCTCTGTTCACTTCGCGCGCCCAGTGGGCTGCCGGGGCTGGTCGCGGGGGGTCGCCCCATGGCCGGGGCCGGACTAAGTTGGCTGGTAGGGTGCCCAGGCCTGGGACCCTGGGGGGCCTTGGTCTTTGCTGCCGGCGGGGGAGAACTTTCGACGCTGCAAGGGCCCCTTTTGAAACGGGGGTACCTACATGGGACGAGGCACCCATCCCCCGCCGGCGTGCGCTTGGTCCCCTTAGGCCCCGGGTAATCGGTTCCCCGCGGCCCCGGGCGCGAAACAACAATAAAAATTTTCTATGGAAACACTTACAAATCTAATGGACCTCGTTGACGACCCGGCTTGTGCATCTGACCTCCCTCTGACTACCTCTTTGGACCGTGGGTCTGGTAAGGGCAGTCGGCAGCCCTCGCCCACCCCGTCTGCTCTTCTTGCCGACACCACCTCTCCCTCTCTTCCCCAGGCTCGTGGCGCCGCTGCCCGACCCCCGCCAGTAGCGGATGGACCTGCAGTGGACCCCCCGACCCCTGGATCCCCCCATATTCCACGTCCCGATAGGGACCCACCTGCTTTTTCGCCCTCAGGTGAGGTGGGAGGCCCGCGGCCCCGGTCGCCTCCCACTCCGAGCGGGCCTCATCGCCCCCGGCCCCCTCGGCCCCTGGGGGACGTGGGACCCGATGTCGCCGTCCGCCTTTCTCGTCTTCTCGCCCCCTCGAAGTTCCGGTGGTATTTGGCCAGACGGCTTCACTCGGCCTTAGGACGATGGACAAGTTCCTCGTCCTCCGCCCCTCCTCCTCCAAGCCCCTCCCCACTAACCACGAACGCCTCTTTCGAGCGATCCATGGGAAGACGGGGACGGCGCGTTTTGACCTTCGGCCTCAGAGGGATGGCTCCATTTTGATAAGGTCGCGTTCCTCTGCCGAAACCTCCTCTCTGCTCGCTATCCCCGATGTCCTGGGCTGCGGGATCACGGTGACTCCCCACCCCGCCTCAATCAGTGCCAGGGCACGATCTACGCTGCTCGTCTTCTACCCATCCCGGTGGAGGACCTCCAGACTGACCTCGCCTCCCAGGGTGTGGTGAGAATATACCGTTTTCCCGACAGATCGCGGTCCCCAGCCGTCCCTTCTCCTCGCCTTCTCCTTACTTTTGACTCACTGGTGCCCACCGTTTCGGTATTCTGGGGCTTTGGCGAGAGAAGAGCATGCGAATTCTCGGTTCGGCCATACGTGCCAGATCCTACGCGCTGTTTTCAGTGCAATAGGTTTGGCCACGTGAGCAGTTCCTGCCGTCAGCCGGCCCCGTTGTGTGTCCGCTGCGGCGGCCCTCCCCACCCCTTGCCCTGTACTGCTCCGCCTTCCTGCACCAACTGTCATGGACCGCACCCTGCTTCATCCCGCTCTTGCCCGTCCTTCCTCTTTGAGAGGGAGGTTCGGGCCCTCTGTTCATCAGAATTTCTCAGCGCTCGGGAGGCGCGGGACCGATTGCGTGGCCGCGAGGCCCGGCGTGGTACCTCGTACGCCGAGGCTCTCCGTCCCCGGCCGCCGCCGGCCCAGACCCCGTCCTCACCGGCGGTTCCGGACGCGCCTCCACTCACCGTGTCCGCTACTCCCTGTCTATCCTCTGCCGCCCAGCGGACTCCCGCCGCGGCTCCCTGTACTACCAGCGCGTCCCCACGTGCTCCCTCCGCGAACGCCGATGCGTCGTCGGCAACCCCCCCCTGCCCCTCCTACGCCCTCTCCACCGGCGCTTTCGGCCACCCCCATTCCGGACCGTGACCCGCCGTCTCCCATGCGGGCCGCACGACGGAGGGGAACGGGCCGCAAGCGCCGCGCCAATAGTGACCCCGAAAGGTTCGAGGCCATAGGCCTCGCATCACCTTCCTCTCTCAGACACAAACGCCCCCTTCGCCCTACCATCCCGGTGTCCTCACCGTCCCCGCTGCGCAACTGTTATGGACGCTCCCCCCTGGGGTCCCCGACGACCCTCGTGGTGGGGGCGGAGATACATCCCTCACCGGTTCGGTCGATGGACCCACTGGAGGGGGAACTCGCCCGCCTGGTCGGCGTGGGTGGGATGAGCACGCCCCCGCGCGTGACCTACCCCACCTCTCTCCTTGACCTGCCTATACATCCGGGTGAGGTATCCTTTTCCACTCCCCCTTGTAGTCCAGCCTCCCCTGCACCTCCGGTGAAGGGAGGGGCCTTCTGGATACCCCTCACATCCCCTTCTCTGCATCGCTCTCCCCCGGGCGTCCGGGTGACTCCTCTTCAGGAGGATTTGCCGGCGTCAGTTTCCACATCACCCCCCGTCGGGGTGACCCTCGCCTTCGCCCACGTTCGGCGTCCCCCGTTGGGCCCCGGGGCTTTCCAATCCCCTTGTTAATCTCGGGCCGCCCGATCGGCCCACCCACCCCATAACCATCCGTTTCGCAGACTTTCCTACCCCTCCATATACTTCGCTCCTGCAGTGGAATATCCGCGGGCTCCTGGTAGGCCTCGAGAGTCTCTCTTCTCTCCTGGCCTCCAGGTGTCCGGCGTGTTTCTGTCTTCAGGAGACGATACTGGGCTCCCGTTCCCTCCCTCGAGTGTCCGGCTACTGCGGGCTCCCTTCCCCGCCTCTCGATGGGGCGGGTAGGGGGGGCTCCGCGGTCTTCGTGCACCGCTCCGTCCCTTTCCGCCCCCTCCCGCTCCGTACTGTCTTGCAAGCTGTGGCCGTGCGCCTTTCTTTGTGGCGTCAGCTCACGGTCTGCTCTCTCTACCTCCCCCCTAACGTACGCCCTCCACCCGATTCTCTCCGTGACCTAATTCTCCAGCTTCCCCGCCCTTTCCTGCTTCTCGGGGACTTCAACAGTCGGGACCCGGCCTGGGGGGACGTTTGCTCCACCTTTCTCTCCGGGACCCTTCTCTCCCTTATGGACGAGCTAGAGTTCACCTTTCTGAACGATGGCTCCCCAACCTGCCTCCACTCGGCCCATGACAGTTTCACCTGTATTGATCTTTCCCTGGTTTCCCTCGATATCGTGACGGAGTTCACCTGGGAGGTCCTGCCGGATTCTTCCGGCAGTGACCATTTCCATGTGTGTCTTACCCCAACCCGTCTCCTCCCCCCCACCTCTGTCCGCCCGCGCTGGCTGTTCGCCCGAGCGAAATGGGCCTCATACACGAGGTGCACGGCGATCTCGCCGTCCATTCCTGCCTTTCCCTCCGTTAGTGAGGCCCTCGCCTTTCTCGAAAGCAAGATCCTCTCGGCTGCCACCAGTTGCATCCCCCGTACCTCAGGCTCCCCCAGGCCGCGCAGCGTCCCATGGTGGACCCCAGAGTGCTCCCGTGCCGTTCAGGAGCGGCGCCGTGCTGGCCGTCGCTTCTACCGGACCCGCCAGCCGGAGCATAAGATGGCGTTTCAGCGCCTGAAGGCAGTGGCCCGTCGGGTCTTGAAACTAGCCCGGCGTACCTCCTGGCGTAGTTACGTGTCCGGGATCTCCTCCTCGACCGCCCCCTCGACTGTTTGGCGCAAGGTGCGTAGCTTTGAGGGGACCCGTGTCCCCCCTCGACCCCCGGTGCTTCGGGTCGGGGACGACGAGTTCGTGTCCGATCCGGAGGCCGTCGCGAACGCACTCGCGGCGCACTTCGCAGCCATCTCCAGTTCCGATTCCCCCCACTCCCGCCGCGACCCACCGGAACTTCCACCTCATAGGGATGACCCCTATAATCACCTCTTCCACATGACAGAGCTTCGGGAGGCCCTCCGCCCCCGACGCTCCTCCGCCCCCGGCCCCGATAATATCCCCTATGACTTGTTACGGCACCTCCACCCCTCTGCTCTCAGCTTTCTACTGGACCTCTATAACCGGATTTGGTTGGAGGGTTCATTTCCGGACCGATGGCGTGAGTCCATCGTCGTCCCCATCCCGAAGCCCGATAAAGACCCCTCACTCCCGTCGAACTATCGCCCCATTTCCCTAACATGCTGTGCCTGCAAGGTGATGGAGGCGATGGTCGCCTCGCGGCTGTCCTTTACCTTGGAGGCGAGTGACCAGTACCCTGCTACCCAGGCTGGTTTCCGGCGCTTCCGGTCTACCACCGACCCCCTCCTTCTCCTTAGCCATGACGTGCAGGAGGCTTTCTCCCGGCGTCAATTTGTACTCGCCGTCTTTTTCGACCTCCAGAAGGCCTACGATACTACCCGGCGGAGCGCGGTCTTCGACTGCTTACGCTCCCTGGGTTTCGTAGGCTTTCTCCCTTCCTTTATTTATAACTTCTTGTCCGCCCGTTCTTTCCGCGTCCGCATCGGTTCTGCCCTCTCTGACCGCTTTCCGTTGGAGGAGGGTGTCCCTCAGGGTAGTGTCCTTAGCGTCTTGTGTTTCTCACTCGTGATGAACACAGTCGCTACGGTCCTGCCTACATCCGTTCGTAGCTCCCTCTATGCCGATGACCTGGCTATCTATTGCTCTGGCCGCCTCCCGTCTTTGGCTGAACGTCGGCTCCAGCTAGCCATCAACGCGGTGGTTCGCTGGGCGTCCTCGGTTGGCTATGCTTTCTCACCCTCTAAGTCTTCCAGTATGCTTTTCCGTCCTCGGCGCCTCCGTCTGTCGCATACCTTCGCCCTTACCCTTGCCGGCACTCCTCTTCCCCTCGTCCCATCCGTTAGATTCCTGGGTATGACCCTCGACGGATTTTTCGGTTGGGTTCCACACCTTAGGCGGTTGCGGCAAACATCTCGCCGCACCCTCTCCCTTTTGGGTCATCTGTCCCACACGACCTGGGGGGCGGACAGGCGTACTCTGCTGCGCCTGTACACCTCCCTGGTGCAATCCCGCATCGACTACGGCTGTGTGGTCTACAGCTCCGCCTCCTCTCCGGCACTCCGTATGCTGGATCCTCTTCTCCACCATGGCCTTCGCCTGGCGTCGGGTGCCTTCCGCTCGTCCCCTGTCGCTAGTCTTCAGGTGGACTGTGGACACCCCCCTCTGCCCCTTCGCCGGGGCCTTCTCATGGCGAAGTGTTACCTTCGCATCTGCCGCCTTCCGATGTCCCTACTCTTCTCCGCGATCTCCCAGGCGCTACCCCGGCCTGACACGTGGCATTTCGCTGCCTCTCTGGCCGAGATTTTCTCGTCCCTGGGGATCCCCCCACCCTCTATTCTGCCGTTCTCCTTCGATTTGTCGCCCCCCTGGCGGACCACCCCTATCTGCCGTTGCCAGGCGCTCCGTGGCCTGCGTAAGGAGTCTCTTCCTGCCGTCCTCCGGTCTTCTTTTCTGGCCCATCTTCCCGTCCATTCGGACGACGTTCCCGTCTACACCGACGGCTCGCGCTCCCCTGCAGGTGTCGCGGCCGCCGTCTTCTCTCCGTCATTGTCACCCAGAGCTGGGCAGTATTTAAATACATTTGTATTTAAATACATTTGTGTATTTAGAACTGTATTTATAAATACATTGTTTTTCATGTATTTAAATACAGTATTTAAATACTTTAATGAGTATTTAAATACTCAAAATATAAAAATGTAAATACTTTTACTGGTTTAATACACGTTCTGTACTAGCACAGTACGACGCGTCGACAGTGTAGTACAGCATGGTTCATGTTTCAACGTGTCAGTTCAATCAGTTGTGTGCCACTCTTAGTCGAAAGCGGTTGATTTCTTTATCGTGTGCGTGTCATGGCTTCAACAAGCAAATCCGGTGAATCAAACAGTGATATATCTGCAGATAACAATTTAGTGCACCCTCTGTTTGATGGAAAATACTTTAAAATTAAATCTAAAGACGGTAATAAGGTAAAGTGCACCTGCTTGCTGTGTAAACACGAAGTCTCTGCTGCAAGCAATGCTACAACGAATCTGTACACTCATCCTTTATCAAGCATTTTATATTGTTGTTACTCATGAATTAGTGAATGCATATGTTAAAATTTGTATGTATTTAAAATGTATTTACAAATGTATTTAAATACAATTGATGTATTTTGTATTTAGTATCTAAATACATTCGTAAAATGTATTTAGTATTTAGTATTTAAATACATTTCTCCCATGTATTTAGTATTTAGTATTTAAATACATTCAATGTATTTATTGCCCAGCTCTGTTGTCACCTACCTCCCGGGGTATCCCCCTGCCGGTTCAGGCCTCCATCTTTTCCGCGGAGCTCTTTGCCCTTCTGGAAGCCCTCCGTCTGGTATCGGGTTGTTCGCGGTCCTCCTGTACCATTTTTTCGGACTCGCTGAGCGCCCTTCAGGCGCTCGAGCGCTATGATTCCCCGGACCCCCTCGTACGCCTTATTCAACAGGAGTACCATGTCCTGCACACCGTTCACGGATCCGGGTCACCTTCTGCTGGGTTCCCGCCCATGTTGGTGTTTCCGGTAATGAGGCGGCGGACCGCATAGCCCGGTCCGCCGCCTCGCTGCCTCCCCTCCCCCGCCCGCTCCCCTTCTCAGACTATGTGCAGGTCTTTCGTTCCTTTTACGACCGCATGTGGCAACAGTCCTGGGACGATGCCACCGGAAATAAACTCTGGTCCATCCGCCCCCGTCTGTCATATTGGGTGTCCTCTTTCCACCGCTCCAGACACAAAGAGGTCGTCCTTGCGCGGCTTCGCATCGGCCATACGCGCCTCACGCACGGCTATCTTATGTTCCGGCAGGAGGCTCCTCGTTGCTCCTCCTGCCAGTCGCCCCTCACCGTCTCTCACATCCTTGTGGAATGCCCCACCCTGTCGTCAGTACGTCGTCGCGCCTTCCCGTTCCTTTCTGATTTCCCCCTCCCCGAACGTTTACGCCTTATGCTCGCTGAGAGCCCTCTCTTCTCGCTTGACCGTCTTTTCCTCTTCCTCTCCCAATCTCGCATCCTATCTGAGCTTTAGGTGACTTCTCACCTGTAGTCCGCTGTTCTCCCTTTTCTAGTGCCTTTTCTCCGTCTCCGTTTCTCTTTCTCGTATTCCGCCTCGCCATGATATCCGCTACCATATAGCGGGAAGTGGCGGTAAACGCCCCAATACAAAAAAAAAAAAAAAAAGTCATAACGCAATGAAGGCATGCACAGACTTCATACCCTATGCATTAACCAGTGGATACAAGCCAACATATACTCGCACAAGCGAATGTTTATATAATATTTTATGTACATATAAATTATAATATACCTATGAATATACATAATATATTTACATTTCATAAAAGTAACGAGTAACGGTGCCGTTACTCGTTACTTTTTAAAAATGGTAACTAACGATAACTGCGTTACATTTAGACTGTGGTAACGGTAACGGCATTACTGTGCATTTATAAAGTAACGAGCACAGCACTGGAAGATTGTGACGAGTAGACAGATGGAGGAACCGAGTTTTTGAGGCATTGAAAACCACAAGGTTTTCTCTGCTCCAATCGGATATAGCAGAAAGATCAGAGGTCAGGTGTCATTAGCCGTCTTACGCAAATCGCGAAGCGACTGCTGTGAGGGACGTTTTGGGAAACGGGTGGAGAAGTGAAGAGTGGAATCATCGGCATAGGAGTGAATAGGACAAGTGCGAATTAAAAATCAATAAAAGGAAAAGAGTGGGTAACAGGACAGAACTCTGAGGAACACAGCTGTTAATAGCTTGAAAGAAAGGAAGAGATGGTACAAAATTAGTGAAGCATCCTACAAAAATAATTGCTTTTGATTTCCTTTGGACAATTTTAGTAAATGTAATATATAAAGGAACTTTTTCTCTGAACGTGCACACTTCGTGTAGAATAGGCTGTCACAACAATTGCCTGCCAATGTACAGGGCGTCCGAGAATTATCTGTACAATTTTTGGCTGTTATTAAAAGTCAACCATGAAGTGTAGAAATTCCAGTGTTGTCCCATTTTACAGAGAATCTCATTAAGTTTTTTCTGATACCAAGTTTTGACAAGTTTTTTAGAAATTCCAGTGTGTCCGAACATTATCTGTACAATTTCATCTTTTAATAAAATTCTTGATAACACACGTAAAATTCTTAAACAAGATTATTTAGAATCTGTATTTTCAAAAGTTTCTTTTATTAAAGTAAAGTTGTTACAAACATTCGATATGTGCACCATTAGTGATTCGCAAAACATCCAATCGATACTCCAAATGTTGCCATGTACGCTGCAGCATATCCACATCAATTCGCTCAATAGCAGCTGTGATTCTTGCTTTTAAATCATCAATGTCTGTCACCCGCGTACATTTCTAAAAAACTTGTCAAAACGTGGTATCAGAAAAAACTTAGAGATTCTCTGTAAAATGGGACAACACTGGAATTTCTACACTTCATGGTTGACTTTTAATAACAGCCAAAAATTGTACAGATAATTCTCGGACACCCTGTATTATAATCTCGGGTTCTGGAATGTGACCGTCCCCCTCCCCCGCAAAAATTGTGCTCTGGATCTGCCCCTGGGGCCATGAGCAGATTATAATACGGTATTAAATGTCTTAATATTATAATAAAGTTTAGATGTAATTTAAGGACTTCGACTATTGCAGGGGGATCCAGTTGGAGGACACATTATAAACTACCTGCTGGAGAAATCGAGGGTCGTGCATCAGGAGAAAGGAGAAAGAAACTTCCATATCTTCTACCAGCTCCTCGCTGGGGCAAGCGAACACTACCTAAATAAACTAAATCTGACGAGAAATCGTGAGGAGTATCATTACCTGCGGCAGGTAAGGACGAAAACCCGTTTTATCACCTATCATTCTTTCTTTGTACAATATTTAACATTAGGTAATTTAGTCATTTATCTAAAGGCCTTTCCTCTTTCACCAATGCTTTATCATTAACTAGGATCCTTAGCATCTTCCTCCGATTTAAGAACGAGAAATTCTAACGATGGATGTTCTTTACATGCAAATAAACTGTCATGTTTAGAAGGATTCATCTTAAACACTTATTTAAAGTTCCTCCTTTAGTGTCAAAACATCACTCGTTTTGCATTCAAAAAGAAATTGTAAGAAGTCTCACTGTTCTCATTTAAAGATTCCGTTCAAAATTGTTGAAATATTTTTTAATTTAACAATTCAATCCTTTTACATCTACAACTTCACCTTCAGGGAATGGACGAGAACGGCGACACAATCGACGACAAAGCCAATTACAATGCGGTAAAGTCGGCCTTGGACGTCATCGACTTTCAGAAAGAAGAACAGGACGCAATGTGGAGAGTCATTGGAGGAATTCTTCATGTCGGAAACGTCACTTTCGAAGACGACGAATTTGGACACGCCGTTGTCATTAATCGTGATGTCAAATACGCGAGTGAGGTATCGATCATGCTCTTCTACAATTGTTGTTACTACAATTCTTATTACTACAGCTGTTGTTATTACTACCTTGTTTCAGTTGTTTGAATGCGACGAAGAGGAGCTGACGAAGGCCTTAACTAACCGGACAATAGAAACCAAACAAGATGTTGTGACGTCACCGCTCAACTCTGACCAGGTGATTGCAAGTCTCCAATCTCCTAAATTTCATAAGTTTTATTATAGTTTGATGCATAAAATTGCATGTTAAGGACAGCGCGTTGATACCCTTATGTTCCTAAGGAGTAACTGCAGTAAAGATGTATTTCACCTCCGATTCTTGGTGGGTGTTCGCCTATGGGAGTAAGTTACGACTTTAAGTTTAATGAAAGAATTGTAACGGTAATATAAAGAACAAATGTAGATAGACACGAGTATGTAACTTTATTTTATAAAGTCCTTTAATCTCGGTATGAAAGGCGTGTTTTTCTCCTGTAGGCGGCTTACGTGCGTGACGCCCTCTCGAAGTCCATCTACGAACGTCTGTTCAGGTGGCTCGTCTCCAGACTAAACAAATCCCTCGAGAAAGAAGAGAGAGGGAGAAGTAACCTCATTGGAATTTTGGACATCTACGGATTTGAGATCTTTGACAACAACGGGTAAAGTCGAAAGGAATAAATATTGCTTCAGGAAACATTTACACTTATTTTACGAGTAAAGCCATTGAATAAGCGATATTATTTTTGTAGAAGTAAAAGTGTTTGTTATAGTCAAACAGTGGAATTCACTGCAGTGTCAAATTACTGTAATATTAAATCGTTCACTTACAGTTTTGAGCAGTTTTGTATTAACTACTGCAACGAGAAGCTTCAACAAGTGTTCATCGAGCTGACTTTGAGAAGCGAGCAGGAGGAATATCGCAGAGAAGGGATCCAGTGGGAGCAGGTTGATTATTTTGACAACAAGATCATCTGCAATTTGGTTGAAGAGAAACATAAGGGTTGGTTACTCTTTCATATGAACAGAACCTAATCTAACTAATCGGAACTGAGATAAGGATTAATAATGACATTCGGCTAGTTAATTTTCATTACGTGTAAATATAAACCCACAAAATCTTTACGAGTAAACAAAAAATACTACATTGTAAAATAACTCCTCGTTTTGGCTTAAATAACTTTTAACAGGTTTTCAGTATGCAAAGTAACATTTGCAAATGATAGTGTGTGGTCTTTTTTACATAAGATTTCGGGTGTAAAAGAGTTAAGCTTTAAATATTTTAATGCCACTGACATTTTCACAACCAGGTCTTTATCTTTAATTTTTTTTTCCTTCCTTTCAATCTCCCTTCTTTGCTTTAAACTTTCACTTGTCTTTAAATTTTCTTAATCTTTTAACTTTCCTTCTTAAACAGCCTCGTAGGGACCAGCCCTTTTGTATTCCTTTGTAAAAGTTTTAATTTATGTGCCTATTCCTGTCTCTTAATTTAATACTGTAAATCTTCGAATGTAGCTGTACAGTGTACACATTGGCCTTTGTGACTTGGCCTTTATGACTTGGCCTTTATGACTTGGTCATAAAGGCTTCCTTTCTTGGATTTTACAATTTATAACTGAAATAATCTTATATGAAATGAAATCGTTTATTCCGACATAAATCAAATTAAATAAACAACCCTGAAAAAGTGAACTTTTGCTCTACTTTTGCTATAATTCTCTGTATGACTTCAACCTGATCGCGAAAGAATCACCAGAAGACGAAATGAACAAACTGATCTGAATTCTGTTAACTTTCCAGGTATAATTCCTATCATGGACGAAGAATGCGTCCGACCAGGAGATGCTACGGATCTAACGTTCCTCGCCAAAATGGACTCACTCCTTTCTAATCACAAACATTACATGAGCTACAGTACCACCTCTGATTATAAGGTATTTATGGTCAGACGAAAATATCCCGTCGATGAATTTTTCTGTTGCAAACTTGGATTTTCTGAAGATATTTTGAGCTTGATTTTCTTTAACTTGGAGTGTGTACCTAATAATGGGATTTTGGCCTCATTCGACCCCTCACTCTAGATCAGTGGGGTATGCCGTGGGTTAGGCGGTGATCCTTCCCCAAGAAAATAAATGGTGGCATGTAAGGTACTTGCTTGAAATGTAGTTATAAAAAATTAGTGCCCTTAAAAAAAATGTTTGGGAGCCCACTACTCAAGAAGGTGTTCCCAAGCCAAATAGTTGGTAATAGGGAGAAGTTTGTACCAGTCTTCCGCTTTTCCTGTGTACAGTATGAAGTGAATCCATAATTTTACTGTAATCCAGGGCAGTTTCTCTTGCTTAAAGATTTTTTCTTAACTAAATTTTTTTTTATGGTGATTGACGACAAAATCTTAAAAATTCAGTAACATTATTCGTTGTAGCTATGCTTTTCCTTTACCTTTTCATTCGCTTTGTCATAATTGTAGTATTACACTAACCATCTTTTTAACCAACCCTACAAAGATACTGAATGAATAGATTTTTTTCCCCCTAAATTTTTGATAATTCA
The DNA here is from genome assembly GCA_023014485.1 of Bathynomus jamesi. Taxonomy (NCBI): domain Eukaryota; kingdom Metazoa; phylum Arthropoda; class Malacostraca; order Isopoda; family Cirolanidae; genus Bathynomus; species Bathynomus jamesi. The sequence goes on along the minus strand of JAJOZX010000726.1, from coordinate 49,784 downwards.
TGACTTTGGAGTAAGAAATTTTAATATTTTTCATTCTGACTGAAGATTAAAAAGACGATAAATTCAGACGAATTTAGACTTCGTCATTATGCGGGAGATGTGGCTTATAGTGTCAAAGGATTTCTGGATAAGAACAATGACCTCCTCTTTCGAGATCTCAAAACCACAATGTCCAAGTCGGAGCACCGCATTCTTTCTGAAGTATTCCCCAAGGTAAAAATTCTGGACCAACAAATTTTAAAAATAAAAATGAAACAGAATTGGTTGAGGCGTTAAAATATCTTTCACTTGTGATCCAATTTACAGGATGAGAGAATAAAACCCACACTAATAGTGGAAATAAACTCCGTCCATTAGTGTGGGTTTTATTGTCACATTTCCATCTCCACGTAAAAGTGAGGTTTTGCATTTATTATAGGATGAGCTAATGCGGTTGAAACGACCCGAAACCGCTGCAACCCAATTCAGAAATAGTTTGTCTCAACTAATGGATATCTTGATGAGCAAAGAGCCGTCGTACATTAGATGTATAAAGCCAAATGATTCAAAGAAATCTTGTAAGTAATTAAGAAAACGCATGATAAAGTAAGCTACATGTAATGTACACAAGTTTTGTGATGATATCGTTAGATTAGTTAGTCTCTAGTTTGGATCGTGAATGATTGAAGCGAGTCGGGAGTCGGTAAAAACGACCGACTCCCGACTCCCGACTCCCGACTCTTTGATTCAATTTCTATATGCCAACAATTTACCAGAATACTACTATGCCCTAAATAAATATCTTCCTGAACTAATTCTAGATTCACATTTCCACATTTGATTTATTGTTCTGGTAAATCTTAGCAAATTAATTTCATATTTCTATTTTAGGATACTAGGTACCATATAAAAATTAGCAATATATTAATTATTAATTTAATTAGCCCCTATTAGTAATGAGTCGTGGGCCTAGTAGAAAATCAGCAGTCTTTCAATATTTTAAGCTAAATGAGGATGAAAGTATTTTTATTTGTCAAGTAGAAAAGGATGGTAAAGAGTGTAATGCAAAAATTAGTGCTTACACTGGAAACATGCTAATGCTCCAACTAGAGCCTCAAACTTGAAACGCCATCTACGAAACAAACATCCCAATATTTATAAGGTTGTAGATCAGCATGATAAGGAAAGAGTCGGGAGTCGGAGTCGGTTTTTAAAAATACCGACTCGGGAGTCGGTTGTTTTTGGCCGACTCCCATCCCTGCTGACAACCTTAGGCTTTATTCAACAAAATAAAATGTACATATCTGAAATAAAATAAAAAATTTTTTAGAACACTATATAATAGATTAGATTAATGAAAACAAAGTAAATGACACACTTAATAAGGAAGCAAGCTAGCCAAAATAACCATTTTATCACAAGTTTGCGATGAGAGGACACATTGCATCAGTTAAAAAATAAAACCATAGAAATTGGTTAATTTTAACTTCAACATTGACACTTTGGAAAGTGTAAATGTTCTTATTTTCTGTTACTTTGTTTAATACCATTGTTTTAGTACACACACACACACACACACACACACACACACACACACACAGTTTGTTCTGCTACACTGACACTGCCTCATCACGTACATCAGATACGATAGCATAAAACTTTCCTTCTTTTATCATTCCCTCAGTATTTCTGTTAAATGAATGACATCATTCCGCATCATTGCCACAAGGCGGTAAGTCATTAAAATATTGACAGGAGGAGAATTGACTTGGGTGAGAGAAGAGAAATTAAGTACTTGAATGGTTTGTTAGTTTTGCGTTTAGTGAAGACTGTCGGACGTATTTCTGTAGCACAGAAAAAAAAAAATATTGCAAGAAAAATCTTAATGGGATTCTTAGATGATGGAAACGCATAGCGTCACGTGAAATAGTGTAAGGATAGTAGGATAGTAAGTACATGAAAGGGCAAATAAGGAGTGAAAGAACTGTCGAAATGAATACGAATGGTCACTGAAGATAAGATAATCTTGGAAGTAAAAAGGCTAAAAAGTCTTTTATAGTGGGTAACACTGCACAGGTTAGGTTAGGTTAGGTGGCATGCGGGATGGCATCTTGTGTGAGATGAAAGAGGGAATAAAAGCATGCATAAAGTAAGAAATACTTTACCACAGATAACACTGATAATGAACTCTAATTAAATTAAATGGGAGTTGGATATGATCGAACTGTTTGTAGAAGCACATCAGAGAACGTTCGGAAAAGGAATATATACATGTCCAAATTATAAATTCGTGTAAAACCGTGCAAAATAAATCCCACCAGGACTCTAACACGGGACTTCTGACTCGAAGTCACGGGCGCTGACCATTAGGTTACAAGATAAAAGTGCGTTTGTTCATGCGTTTATTTTGATATATATGGTACCCTCGTGTTGTCGAAATATGAATTAAATGATGTCCATTAGCGCGAGTGTAGGGGGTTAACACGTGAAAGGGCTAGTGTTTCCCTCGGGTGACAAAATGTGCTCTAAGTTAACTTTTATCCTGTTTTAGCCTGGTGATCAGCGCTCACGACTCCGTCAAAGATTCCAGGTTCAAATCTTGGTTCAGGGGAAGAGGGAAAGATTTTTGCATGTGCAAAAAAGCGCACTTGTTCATACGCTTATTTCCATCCATGTGTATATATATACGGAGCTGCACACTACTTGAAAATTGTATGGTACAACCACGAACGATAAGATATCTGTGAAAATCGTGAATGAATTGGAAATGAAAAATACTCTATACCTAAAGTGTGTGTGCGCAATTAAAAAAAAATTGAAAAATCGCAAGAAGTGTTACTAAAAATAATTAAGTTAGATTATAAGTAACGCGTTAATCGCGGGATGTAATCAACATTAAAATCGATGAACATGATTCCTCAAATAAAATTAGAATGACAGGAAAAAAGGTGTAACTGAGTTTTTTTCCAGCCGATTTCAATACTGAACGCGTGCGTCACCAAGTTCAGTATTTGGGTTTGATGGAAAACTTGCGTGTAAGAAGAGCTGGTTTCGCCTACCGAAGGAACTACAGAATCTTCCTCCAAAGGTACAAGTGTATTTGCCCATCCACTTGGCCACACTTCAAAGGACCAGCGAAAGAAGGGGTTCAAGCGATTGTGAGCCATCTGAAGTATTCCAGAGATGATTATCGGATGGGGGAGTAAGTGAACTATTTAGTTTTGTTACAAGTTACAGCATTATTAATTTATTTAGGTCTGAGAAGACCTTATTTAATCTAATTTTAGGTCGTATGATAACCTTCCAGAACGAAAATCTTTATCCGGCTACCAAAGACGCTTTTCCAGACGGAAGATGCGTTCCAGAGCGAAAACATGAATTGGCCACAATGATCCAAGCGAAATGGAAAGGAAAATTACAGAGAAGAAAGTATTTGAAAATGGTCGAAGCCACGATTATAATCACCAAAAATTTGAGGCGCGTTCTGGCAGTCAGACAAAAGGTTAAAAGAAAATGGGCGTCAATAGTCGTCAGGAAGTGAGTGTAGAATTTTGTTCGCCTGATTTAGTTTTATATATAGGGTGTACATAAAGTCAGGATCTATTTTTGTGAAGCACTTGGAAATTATATGGAATTCAATCATAAATGATAGTGGTAACATTTATTAAATAATTAAGAGTAGGATTCGACGTGACGCCCATCAGTATCCCTGCACAGCTCAAATCGTTCCGCAGCATTTCTAAACACATTCTGGAGCATTTGCGGGGTTATGTTATCTGCAGCAGTTCGTGTACGTAAGTTTTCAAGACTCGTAATCTTCGTCTGATAGACGTGCGATTTGATAAAGCCCCATGCAAAGAAATCTAAAGGGGTTAAATCTGGTGGTCTCGCTGGCCAAGGTCTGTTGCTTCCGCGTCCGATCCAGCGATTTGGAAAACGTCCATTTAGATAATCCTGAACAATTTTGGCATAGTGACAAAGAGCACCATCATGTTGATAGACGACGGTATTAACAATCCTATCCCCGTCGTCTATCAACATGATGGTGCTCCTTGTCACTATGCCAAAATTGTTCAGGATTATCTAAATGGACGTTTTCCAAATCGCTGGATCGGACGCGGAAGCAACAGACCTTGGCCAGCGAGACCACCAGATTTAACCCCTTTAGATTTCTTTGCATGGGGCTTTATCAAATCGCACGTCTATCAGACGAAGATTACGAGTCTTGAAAACTTACGTACACGAACTGCTGCAGATAACATAACCCCGCAAATGCTCCAGAATGTGTTTAGAAATGCTGCGGAACGATTTGAGCTGTGCAGGGATACTGATGGGCGTCACGTCGAATCCTACTCTTAATTATTTAATAAATGTTACCACTTTATCATTTTATGATTGAATTCCATATAATTTCCAAGTGCTTCACAAAAATAGATCCTGACTTTATGTACACCCTGTATTATAAAATCTGGTAAAAATCAAACTTGTCAAGATTAAAACTTGAAGAAAAGAAATAAAGCATAACCACAATTTTTTCCATATAAGGTGCGTGAGCAATTTTGAAGCTGTTTATAAACGCTTGCCTTAAACTTTTAAGGGGGAGAGTTCACTTTCTCTCTTGAAATGGTCAGACACCTCGTTTAAACTGAAATGTATCTAACATCTGGATCAGCGAGTTTGAGACGTTCGGTCTGTTCAGTATAGTTGGATGGCTGACTGTACCCCGCGTTTAGATGTAACAACTCATAGATGGTTCGGATTTCACGTAAAGCTATAGGTCCTCTTGGTCACATGACCTTAGATGTTATGACGGAGTTTAAACAACCCCAAACATTATTACTACTATAATGGAACAGTTCGAACCAATAACGAGCTATTCTTTCTGCAAACAGAGCTTAATTATTTTGTTAAAAATTTTCCCCAAACTTGTTTATTTTCAGATCAAATATTAATTTACTTTTTTCAAAGATTCATTCGTGGTTTTATTACTCGTGACGAATTATTGACGGAGGAAAACATGAAGTTCCAGAAAATCGTCAAACACAATTGGCTTGTTCGTTTGTCCAAGTCTCTCCCGACGTCAATTCTGCGACACAAATGGCCACAATCTCCGAAGTCATGCACGGAAGCATCAGCGTTACTAAAGGTGAAAGGATATATACAGTGCTTTTTTGTTAAAAAAAAAAAAGTGCCGGTACTCTATCTTGATAAATTGTAAAAATCCTCTCCCACCAAATGAGTCAGTCGAGATGGGAACGTTAATTTATTTGAGCGGACGTGTGAACGTCGCTCTGAAAAAAGGTGCCGGTACGCCGTGCCGGCGCGTACCGTCACAAAAGAAGTATTATAGATGGATAGATATAGAGAGAGAGGGTGGCGCAAAAGTCAGGAACCATAGGCACATTTTAACAATTTGGTTAGTGTTTTGTTCTTTTCAGATTTGTTGTTGAACCTATGGCACAGAAATTGACAATAGATGAACGGGTGGAGATACTTTTAATGTGTGCAGGGGGTGGTAACACACACCGATCAGTTGTTACTGCTTTCAATGACAAACACCCTGAGAGGCCGCTAGTTGTTCAAGCATCAGTTGGAAAACTTTACTCGCTTCAAAGAAACGGGAAGTGCTCATGATCGGCCGCGTAGTGGCCGGCCAAAAAGTTCAACCGATGCAGCGACATCACTAACGGTACTCAATCACCTCGAAAACAGCCCACGTAAGGCCTTAAGAAAGTTATCCCAGGAAACGGGTGTCTCCAGAAGATCCATTCAACGAATTCTTACAACAAATCTTTTCCACCGCTACAAAGTCCAACTCGTTCAGGAACTGCACGGTAACGACACAGACCGTCGTGTAGAGTTCTGCCAGTGGTTTCTGCAACATCGACAGCTTCAACGAAGGATCATGTTCAGCAACGAAGCGATATTTCGCCTCAGTGGTCGTGTCAATAGGCATAATGCACGCTGTTGGGCCAATGAGAACCCCCACTGGATGGAGGAAGGACATGTGCAATTCGATCTACGAATTATGATGTGGGAGGCGCGCTCGGGGGATCGGTTAATTGGTCCGTACTTTTTCGACGGAAATGTAACGGGTGAAACATACCTGCATATGCTGCAAACATTTCTAATGCCCATCCTGAACGACATTCCATTGGCAGAAGGGGCGGAGATGTGGTTTCAGCAGGATGGTGTGCCACCACATTTCGCAACCATCGTCCGGAGCTCTCTAGATGAAACATTCCCAAGCAAGTGGATCGGACTGCGAGGGCCCGTCGAATGGCCACCTAGGTCTCCAGACCTCGCACCTCTCGAATTTTTCTTGTGGGGCCATCTCAAGTCGGTAGTCTATGCTAATCGGCCCAGAACCATACGTTCTCTAAAGGATAAAATCACATCCGAGTGTGCCAAAATCAGTACCAATGTGTTAAGAAATGTTCAAACATCATGCATTCAACGCGTCAGACAGTGTCTCCAAGTGGAAGGCCACCAATTGGAACATTTACAGTATTATAATTTAATGTGCCTATGGTTCATGACTTTTGCGCCACCATGTATATATAAATAATATAATACAGGGCGTCCCGTAAGTCTGGAACCATAGGTTTCCGTAGGAAATCGGAGTCAGAGGGAGGTCGCTGAGGAATTTAACAGATTGCATCCGGACCGCGCGCCGATAACACACAACTGTGTCGGCAAACTTGTAGCAAAGTTCAGGGAAACGGGATCCATAGGAGATAAACCACGCAGTGGACCTCCGAGGACATCCACCGACGATGACACAGCCGCTACCATCGTCGCTCATTTCACAGTCCTCAAGTCTCTTCGGCGTTTTTATTGCCGTTTTTATCATTTTGTCCTAATGGTTCCAGACTTACGGGACACCCTGTAGTAATGCTACAACTCTGAATGATCGCCTGAGGAACATTTGTTACACACAGACCGTGCATGGAACAAGGAACTGTTCTGGGATAATTAAATCCACTATAGTCAGAATAAGTAATGGTAAATGACAAACGTTAAAATTTTTCTGGTACTTTTCCGTTATCTGCCCCCTTGACGATTGATTAGGTTAAGTCGTGATATTTTCATTACAACTAACGAAAATAACGACTTAACTAACCTAACCACTCGTCAAGGGGGGCAGATAACGGAAAAGTACCATTTTTCTTTTTCATGATGGGACCCGAACGTGGGCAACGGGTCACTAGCAAAGAGGCCCCAAAATATAGCTTCCCTCACCAGCTATCTGAAAAATAAAAATTTTAGTGTTTTTCATCGACCATTACTTTGGACTATAGTGGATTTAATTATCCCAGAAGAGTTCCTTGTTGCATGCAGTCTGTGTGCATCATAGGTAGATATGGAAAATAAAATGCCGATAAAATGGGCAGCTCGCTTAGAACCTATGGATACGGCGCAGTTTTCATTTGTGTTGATGGAAGAAAAAAATTTGCTAGTTAAAGATTTACGATGTTGTGCACAAAAGCAGATAACGTTTATCTTGCAAATAAAAATACTCTTAATTTTCTCGTACTTAACCTACGTTAATGTTAACCTTAAAAAATTGTTACTCTTCTTTGATTCCTTCAGTTTCTGCGGAGAACGCAGTCTTTGGTCTCTCTATCACTTGATATTTAGCCAAATTTTTAATACTGTAAATTCTAAAAGAAAATTAAAAATGCATTTTTTTTTTTAAACTCTATATGGTTCAGAGTCCTCCCCCCCCCTCTACGAAACTTGTTAATTTAAACTTGACGAACTTTAACTTTCTGAAATTAACTTCAAAATATTCAGTGAAATTGGACTTCTCGTTATTCTAATATTATAACACAAAATAGTTGCACTATAGTCTACTCGGGGTAATTTACAGTACTTTCCATAAAATTTAATAACAATTTTAGCTATACTGTGTACCTAGAAGTGAAATATTGCTACCATTTATATTCTGAATCTCTTGAATATGCTGACCGAAGTTCAAATTTAAAGTACTGTAAAATCTTATTCATACTAGTACTAAAGTGTACTTCTTATTTTAGCAATGTGATAAATAGGCTACATCATAGCCAATGTCGTAACACCGCTTCCCGTTCATCAACGAAGTTAAGCGACATTGGGTCGGATAGTAGGTGGATAGGAGACCGTCCGCTGGTTCCAAACTATGTAGCGATAGTGGTTCGGATCCCAGGTAAAGCTGTAGGTCCCCTCCGTCATATGACCTTAGATGTTACGAAGGAGGTTAAACAACCCAATCATTGCACTACAGTGTGATAAATGCTGCGTTTGAAGTTACGGTTAATAATATATGGGATTTCCTGTTCTGACTATGTAGATAACTAGTTTTTATTCATTTTTAAGAGATGTACTGGAAAATATGTGACGTGGGAACTAATCATACGAATGTCTTTTGTTCGTAAACATAAATAAACAGTAGAAAGTATAATTTTTTTCAAATGCTATTCATCTCTACATTTTAGTAATTTTTACTTTAAGTACTCGTATGTAGCATTAAGCAAATTTCCTAAAATTTATAAGAGTATAACGAAGTTGCAGTTTATAAACAAGGTTAGTGGCACATCAGTATGGACAGTTTCATTTTATTAAGTTCTTGTCTTTGTCATCGTAAATTCTGGTCTTATAAACGAATTTTTTTTAATCAGAGTTTTTACGCGGAACTACTACATGCATATTATGGTAATGTGTAGTGTGTAGACATTTTTTTCTTCCTAGAGTATGCATCGAACTTACTTGGTTAGAAAGTACGCCAAGAATTTAAGTCCTGAAGTTAAATTCAAGTTTGAGGAGAAGATAAAAGCTGAAGAACTCTTTAAAGGTAAAATAAACCATTTTTGTCTTTTTAGTAAAAATTAAAGTAAAGACATTCATTTTTTGTTAGCGAAAAAGAAAAAAGAACTTGGCAAATATTTAATGGTGTTAGGACAGTCACAGATCAATAAACAAGATTTCGGAATTTGTAGATGGTCTCTTAAGGTATAATTATTCGGTGCTACTGTAGTATGCGGTCTACCTACGATTCAGCGGTCTACGTTTTAATTATAGCTTCTTATCTTGTTTACTAATTGTTTGTTTACATCCCATTGTCAATCGCCCTTGACGATTGGTTAGGTTGTCATGATATTTTCGTTAGTTTTAACGAAAATATCATGATTAAACCTAACCAATCGTAGGTAGACCGCATACTACAGTAGCACCAATTATTCTTCCTCAAACATACTTTTTCTTGCTTCTGGAAACTTTTCTTAGAATTAAGGTTTAGTTAAAATGTTAATTGTTCAGTTGAGAACTTCTATGTATGCGATTCACGCATCAAAAAGTCCACTATTATTGATATCATTTTAAATGTGCACTTAATCATAGTTAAATGCGTTACTCCAGTGATCAAAATGGCTATCGAAAGTGTTGGTCAGTTTACAGTCTAAAATTGGTCCAAGAATAACTCTAAAACTATGGTGAGCTATTACTTAAAGCCAGTGGTGGGCACGCGCAACAATTTTTGTAGCGCCGCAACCGCAACCGCAACTCTGCTGAAATAGTTGCGCCGCACGCGCAAGCGCAACCCTTTTCAAAAAGTTGCGCCGCAAGCGCAACCAATTTTGCGCCGCAACTTTTGCGGCGCAACTGCCCACCTTTGCATTTAACGTATATCTGCAGTGGTGGGCACGCGCAACAATTTTTGTAGCGCCGCAACCGCAACCGCAACTCTGCTGAAATAGTTGCGCCGCACGCGCAAGCGCAACCCTTTTCAAAAAGTTGCGCCGCAAGCGCAAGCGCAACCAAAAATGTTGCGCCGCAAGTTGCGCCGCAACTGCCCACCTTTGCTTAAAGCTCAGCATCATTAGACACATTTCAAATAAAAAAAAAATTCTAGGTAAGAAGGCGAGTTATGAAAGCGGCTTTCCACATTGGTTTAGAGAGTCGAGGCTTTCCCAAGAAGAAGAAACCATAAGGAAAATGTACTTCGAGAATGTGCCAGGAGAAAAGACAAAGGTATTTGTTTTTACCAAGCAAAAGAGAAATTTCGCATTGTGCATTAGAATGAATACTGTAATAAATTCCAAAAGTTCCTCCAAATGTTCGAGTCGTTAAATGAAACCGATGAATACTTCTCCAACAGTACTGCACACCGTGCATCAAATTCGACCGTCATGGCTACCACGAGAGAATGCGTCTCTTAATTCTCACGACAGCCGCCGTCTATCTCCTCGAAATGAAGGACAAGAAACTGAAGGAGAAGCTAAGATTCCCTCTTGGACAAATTACACGTAGGACGAGTTAATCTTAATTTCATTAGCTAACAACTGCCTATAATGTAAATGAATTTAAAGTGTTGTAACCGCACTTAAATAATATACAAAGGCAATTAGTGGGACTCCCTTGAATAAACCTGTTTTTGATGGGGATTATGGCACGAAGAGGAGCACCGACTCTGAAACCATGCCCGGCGGGTTCGAGTCCCACTAACTCGGAGGTGGGCAATTATTTAGATCGAAGACTATAGTCGCGGACCAGTTATCCTCCCCAATAATAGAGTTTAAAGTAGCACTCCTTTAGTACGCATATATAATGGGCTTTAAAACACTTCCAGTTAAAGGTTAACGTATTTGAAAAAATTGCAAAAATATTTCTCTACTTTTTTAATAATTTAATTTAAATTATTTATTGAATTTTAAAAAGTTTTATAATTTTTCTGTATTTGGCATATTTTTTTTTCTAAAATTTCCCAGAAGTTTGTAGGGTTTGAATTAAATAATAAATGCCCGTCAACGTCTTGTCGCACGTCAGATTGCGGCCGAATTAAATCCTGTAAAAGGCCATATTCGGCCCGCTGGTCGTATTTTGTACACCCCTTCAGTAGCCTTAGCTTTTCACGTTATTGCTTTTTCATCAAGTTGTCTATGTTTAATTATCTTCTTCTTAACACGTAACAGAGGATACTTTTGATTCTATGAAAATTGTTTATTGCTTCCGTGAAATCACTTGTTTCGTGATGCACATCATTAGAAAAACCTAAAAAATTTAGTAAATTTCGAGTAAACTGTTCCATATTTTTGTCTTCAGTTTAACTTGCGAGGTTCTATGAACCCACCTCACCCCGAACGAAATAAATTTACAATTTTATGTGCAATTTCCTTACAATGATCTAACCAATGACATAACGATAGCAACACTTAATTTTGTAAAATTAATAATAAAGTACAAAATTGGATAAAAAAATTGTTTAAATTTTGTTTCCATATTAAAATAAGTGTAAAGCTCTATTTAACAATGATATTCAACACATCTTTTGACCAACAAAAAGCAGTGAAATAACTTGCAGTATAATATTTTGACAAATGTATAGTTTTGTGGCCACTTATTTTTTTTTACTCCTGATTGGTCGAGAATCACGTGAGAAATAACTAACCAACCTAGAACGACCACCTAATTAAGTGTAGCCTAACCCGGACATGAGATTCACCCTAATTGGCCCAGGATCACCGAAATATGGCGACCACGAAATAGGGTGGCTCATTTAAAAAGGACGACACTGCGTATGTGGCCGTACGTTAACATATATGTATATGTTAACGTACGGCCACATACGCAATGTCCTCCTTTTTGGAAATGGCCACCCTAAGGACAGTGCTCAAAAGGCGGACTGTCCACCTAAAGCCGGACGTCTGGCCACCGTACCACAAAACTACATTTTAGCCAATAGTTTAAAGTAATATAACCTAGGACACTACTACTAAATTTTCTCCCCCCCCCTTTCAGGTATTATTGTGTCGCCAAATTCTGATGGGTTTCTAATGATTCAGATGCCGGTAGAAAACGAGAGAAAGGATAAGGTAAATTTTGTACCGATTACAGTTTTTACCTGTAAAAATTATTGGTTGGGAATGCTTAGTGAAAATAGGAAAAAATTCTTGTCCAGAATGGTGCAGGATCTTGAATAAAAAACTTGTAATCTTCCGCAATTACAAAGTCTGATTTAAATGAGGTTAAATGGAAAGTTTAATTAAATAAAGTAAAACTCGCTTACATTGTACACTTTCGAAAAAAAGTTCGCCTACAAACCAGACTAATATTTTGACCTTCAGGAAGTTTCTAGGCGAAGTTTTTTTCGAAACTACATATTTAGATCCTGCTATAAGCAAAAGGAACATGTCCACTATCCACTATTTCCTTGAGTGATGACTCGGATATAAGAAAACAATCTCGAAGCCTGTGTGCTAAAGCGAATATGACCATAAGGAACTTTCGTTTCTGTACAAGTGAAGCTAAAGAGAGAGACTTTCGTACTTTCTGCAGTAATATATACGGTCAGCAACTCTGGGTGAATTATAAAAAAGGTTCTGGCAGAACCCTAAATCTGCTGTACAACAGGTCTTTTAGACTCTTACATAAATTACCCCCCGAGATGCTCACCTTCGCAAATGTTTGCTACCCGCAATGTTCCGAGCTTCCCGGAGGTAACAAGACGTGCTCAACAGTCTAATGCAAAGAATTAAAAAAATCAACCAACCCGATCATCCAAGCTATCCATGAGTCCTGCCATTTATCCTCTAAGCTATGGACTTCTTGGTACGAAAACGTCTGTCTGTAGCTCCACTTAACTTCGACATTGCAGTATTATTTCTAATCATTTATATATATTTTTATCCTTAGTGTATGAACTGTCATTGTATTAATAATATTTGTCATATGGACTATAGTCTGCCAATAAACCTTTTCATTTCATTTAAAAGCTGAACTTGGTGATGTGGAGTAGTAATTGTAGACATTGATTTGAAGTGTTTTCAAAAATTGTATGAAAGAGCTTCCGTGGTTCCCTCAGGTGAAGATTGGATTCAGGCTGCAAAAGCCCGGGTTCGACTTCCACTTCCGCCGCGGTTGGAGATGGGCTGGCCACTTACTCGGTACATGATTGCTCTAACTCGGGTTACTTTCGGAGTTCACATCCAACAGTATGGGAAAAGAGGGGTTTCGGGTGTTATCTGTTACATGTATAAAAGTCTAGAATTAAATTCCCGTTCATTGAATAAGACACATTTCGCTTATTTTGACCACTTTAGTTCGTTTGTCTTAGCCCAAGTGTAAGGCAAGCACATAAAAATGAGCAGGACTCACCCGCACCTGACCTAGTATAGGCCAAAAACATTTCCTTCCAATAAATCCATTTCTTATTGTAGCTTCATTCCCTTAATAATATTCACATAGCTAGTGCTAGTTCTCTTCTGGAGCATGTTGGTTCGTGTTCTTGTACGCCATTATCACTTTATTTATCTAAAACAAAGTAATTCCTATATCAAGAACTCAACCATGACGTAACACAAGCTCCACTCTATCCTTGTAGAAGAACATTTAGCAGAATTTACACGATTTGTACTTCTATAGTACTGGACAGTAGTTATAATAATTATCGTATTTATTATGTAATAATCTACTACAGGGTGGGCCGTAAGTTTCCATACATAGGAAAAATTAAACGTTTGTTTTTATGTTTCAGATACCCTAAGAATATGCGTTTGACGAAAGAGCAACGAATTGAAATCATACTGATGGCTGGGTCGGGAAGCAGTCGCATGGTTGCAATGAACTTTAACAGACAACATGGAACGAACATCACACACGACACTGTGGCAAAACTTATTAACAAGTTTCAGAAAACTGGAAATGTTGCAGATCAACCGCGAAGTGGTCCAAGACGTACAGCCACCGATGAAGACACAACAGCTACGATACTTACAGCGCTTACACGGAGTCCCAGAAAAAGTACACGACGGTTGTCTGCAGAAAGTGGTGTCAGCAGATCGAGTATCAGGCGCATTTTGAAAGCAAACAAATGGCATCCATACAAATTGCATATGGCACAGCATTTGAGTGAAGACGACCCGGATAGACGGATGGAATTCTGTGAATGGGCATTAACCAAAGTGAACGAGGATGCAAACTTTTCAACTAAGATCTTGTTTACTGATGAAGCAAATTTTTACGTCAATGGAGAGGTTAATCGGCAAAACATACGTTATTGGAGTAATGCTAACCCTAACTGGCTGAGTCCGACGAAGATGCAAGGTGCCGGTAAAGTGATGGTGTGGGCCGGGATATAGGGTGACAGAATTATTGGACCAATTTTTGTCAGTGGAAATCTTAATGCCGAAAGGTATCTTAACATGTTGCAAGAAGAGATTTTCCCATCCCTGCTAAACGAGGAAGGTAACTTCCCAGTTTACTTCCAGCAAGATGGAGCTCCACCTCATTATGGTCTTCACGTGCGTCGGTATTTGGATCAGCAGCAGTTTCCGGATGCTTGGATTGGTCGGCGTGGTCCTGTGGAGTGGCCTCCCAGATCCCAGATCTCACCCCCCTTGATTTCTATCTTTGGGGGCACTTGAAGGCCATGGTGTATCAGGAAAAGATACGAGACATAAATCATCTAAAGGAACGTATCACCAACGCCATTACAAGCATAACGTCAACTGTGCTAATGCGTGTTCATCAACAGTGGGGAACACGTATTGAAATGTGTTTTCAAAACAATGGCAACCATGTAGAGCATATTATATAAATAAAAATGGTTGTCCATAAAAAAAATGTTTATTTTTCCTATGTATGGAAACTTACGGCCCACCCTGTATAATAAGAGAGCTGTCTGTCTGTCTGTCACACTTTCAGAAATTGAGAAAAAAATTCAGAAATTGTATTACGGGCGGCAATGTGAAGCTCAAGATTTTCATGACTGTTCTTTTCTGTAGTTTAGCAATGGGGGAAGGGTGGGGGTGGGGGTAATGGGTGAGGGGGTTAGCCCCCAAGTTGTATGAATGGGGGTGAGGAGGTTTTGGGAGATACCAGATTCAGAAATGTTGACACAATGTGAAGCTCAAAATTTTCACGGCTGGGTTCTTTTTTTGTAGTTTAGCCTGTCTAACCGTCAGCGAAGTGACGGGAACTGTACTAGTAATAATAATAATAATAATGACTATTTAAACTACGAATATGAACTGTCGTGCTAATATGGTTCATCTTTGTGGTTTCAGGGAGATTTGATCTTAAATGTTAGTAACGTCATTGAAGCTGTTACCAAGATTATTATCGAAACTGGAAAACCTGAAATACTCTTCATCATGAATTCTGAAAGGTAAGCGATCAACAGAGCTGTGCCTAGCGGCGCTAGTTAATTATTAGCGCATCCATTAGCGGCGCTATTTTTCAAAATAGTTAGCGGAACAGATAGCGCCGCTACATTTTTAGGCAATGTTAGGCGCTAAGCGCTAATATAAATTAAAATGAAGTCTGAATGGTATTCCCTATATTACGTTGCTTTTTGTGCATAATGCTGAACGCAGAATGTACAATAATAAACAGTTTCCTGAACTGAGTATGTAAAGGAGGACTCTCTCTTTCCAATAAATAAGTTTAATTATAAATATCAAATTACACAATTTTCTTGAATACCCAATAATCATTTTAAAGATAATTTTGTTCCCATTTGACACTATAAAAGATAATAAACATAAATATATATAAATGCATTATTATTATCAAAAAATAGTACTTAACTATACATTTCATAAAAATTAGCGCCAAAATTAGCGTTAGCGGCGCTATATTTATCAGTTAGCGCGCACAGCTCTGGCCATCAGTAAATGTTCAGGACTTTTCTTGCGTAACTTTCTGTATAAAAATGTGAAACTTTAAAATGCTTAACAAATATTCGAAGATATTTAGTAAAATATGTCTGAAAAGATTAAAATATGAAGCCTAAACTATGATCTTACGTTTACAGTATAAACCACACACTGAAAGACGGGAGGCAGGGAACCATTGTTTTAGATCGAGGACCAGTGCCTTCCATGAACAAAAACAAAGAAGGCCATCTTGTTGTGGTATGTGTGTAATTTGCAATTTAAATAGTGCCGCATTTAAAACTAAGAAAGTTTTATAAAATGAAAACATTGTCGTTTGTGCGTACAAGCCAATATATTTGGATCATTAAAGAACATGTTTCAGTTTTTATAACAGTTCACTGACAGTGCCTCAAATATGCTCCACAGTTCGGTAAAATGACTTTCATTTCTGTTTACTGTGAAACTTATTTAATTTAGTTAAAGAAGTCGGTTAATTAATGGTATGAGAACGGAATACACACTTTCAAGCCCAGAACTATAGATACAAACTGAAGGAATATAATTTTTTATTGTGCCATAGAATAATGAAAGATTTATGTGATCACGACACTTGCTTCCCCAAAAGTGGGGAAGTTTCATCTGTCGTTCATCCAACCCTTAAATTCTTCAAGGGGAAAGTCTATTCGAAAGAAATAAATATTGTCCTATTAGGAAGTGGTAGATGTCTCCCAGGTCCAGACTATGAACGATGGCCTCCTCTCCCCGTCTCCTTTTCAGATTCCCATTTTCATTAATACTCGTCCCGCAAATATGCTAAACTGGCATGGTTGTCTTGTAAGGTGCAAAGATCTGTACCGTACCTCTGCCCAAATGTTGCTTTAACTGCAAGAGACTTTGACAAGTCGTAGTTAAGTGTTCCCACATGGAGTTTGTCCGACATTAGAGTTATTAGAACTCGCTTCGTACTAATCATCCTTCTCCCCCGCCCCCCGAAGTTACCTTAGTTGTCTCACGGAAATAGAGGTCATGGCTTTATGCGTTCATCAGAAGCTCTACTTGAGAGAGATCCATGCTCTGGTGGGGACACCCCACCCAAGGGATGACATACGCTGTGAAAACCAACCACTCTCGTCCTGATGGGAACCCCTGCTGTTTCCTTCGTATCTCCAGCATCCTGAACGGTTGAGACAGAGTACCTTCTGACATGGGCGCCCGCAGGATTTTTTTCGAAGGGGGGCGCAAAATTTAATGTATTAATAGGTAGGGACCGGAGCAAGCAAAAAACTTTTGACAGGTGCTTGAGTTGGCGCTGCCAACTTGGCGGGATAATTTTAAGGGGGGACTTCTGAACAAATAAAAAGGTAGCAACCTTTTATCATGCACACAAATAAAAATTTTCACCCTTTAAGAGGCAGTTGGATACTTTTCAGCAAGTTTAGGATATAAATATTTTCTTAGAAAATATTTAATATATTTTCTTGGCATTTCCAGGGGGGGGGGGCATGCCTTCTGCTCATATTTTAGTCCAGCCAGTGCCCATAGTTCAGTAGGTAAGTTTTCCCTACAATCGCAGTGAAGACACTGAGGTCGGGGTTCAACTCCCGATGGTGCTGATAATAGTAGTAGTAATAATAATCCAGGAATTTGCGCAATGGACCGCACTAGTTCGTCTGAGCGATGTACCAGTTTTTGGAGTTCGACTAATTACGGTATCTCCAAGTCCTGCTTCTCGATCCCGTTCTCCGAAACACAACGAGTCGTTTTCGTTGCGGGATCATCTTCAAGACCACCCAAATCCGTTTATCCGAATTCTTTCCGAAATATTTTGACAGACTTCCTCTAAGGTTCCTGTCTTTTGCGCTATTTCCGCCCCTGTACCTCGGAGTCCTGATGCTCTACGACGTATAGTCTCTTGTTATAATATGTCCATGACTCCCATTGGCCCTGCTAGACGCAATAGTCTCTGTCTTCCCTTTAACTCTTTCATTGGTCTTGCTTTTCATCAACGAAGTGTGTCTATCTCCACAGCGGGACGGCAACGCCTTCCCCCTATTCAACTCCCCTAATACGTTTAAAAACCATTCGGTAGAACTGCAGTAGTTTATCCACTAATAGAGAATGCTTAGTCTGTTCTCCTCCGAGGTGCATAAACCCGTGGCTCCGTTTGCAAGACCTTACTAGATCACTGCCCCTTACCTTCCTCCTCACTTTTGTGACTCACACACCTATCCCTTCCCTCATAGAAAATATACTACTGATGGAATATTTGTGAAGATTAATGTTAGTCCAATTTAAAACGTTAAAGACGCGTAAGACTAATTTTTATTTCTGTATTTTATACCGATATACTTGTACTTCTGTATTTACTCAAGTTCACACATTGAATATGTATACATCAATAACATAATCACGCATGCTGTTCTCATTCATATAATGAAAACTACTCAAATTCGTGGGGCGCATCGAACAAGTGCGCACTTGAGGTACGGTCAGACAGAACTGTGTGTGACTTTCCGCACGGAATTTTGTCCCCGGCTGTACATGGCAAACATTTTATTTCGTAGGAACACACGCACGATGTCTAAGTCCTAATTGTTACACCGACTACTCGTAAACTTAAAGAATTTTGTTTTTAACCTCAGTCTCTACCCACTATAAAAGTTTCGCTAGCAATACCAAGATACTGGGGAACACCAATACCCCTGGTAGGGTTCAAGGGTTAATGGTGGTCATTTCCATATACTTAACTGGTTATTTTTTTTCTTCAGGTTGGAAGCCAATAGCAAAATTGAAAAAAACACTCGATAGACATTGAAGAAAAACACTTATTCGTATGTAATGTTACGAAAATTCGTAAATTTGTTGGTTTTAGAGTAAAATATCGTTTGGAAAAGTTCATATCGAATTCTTACATTTAGACATTGTGCTTCTTTCTGCATTTTAAAGGAATATATTATTTGACGCCCTCCTAGGAAGTGGCTAAGCGACAAAAGTAAAAAACGTCAGAAAACGCAGTTAAAGTTGGACCAAATTTGAAAGTGGAATAACTTTTGAAGATATTTCGACGAAATATCTTCAGAAGTTTAAAAGTTATGGCACTTTGAAGTTGGTACAACTTTAACTGCGTTTAACTTTAACTACTATTGTCGCTTAGCCATTTCTTCCTAGGGGGAGCCTCATTTAAGGCGTAATGCATCTGCATCAGCAATATGCAGACTTTAATGAAGCCAAACTAGTCCATAGAACCGATTTTGAAGTTCTTTCCACGCGAAACTATATCAATATAGAGTACTTCAGCTCGTACACACTTTTGTTACCAATTTAAATTATACTGATTTAGTTTTATTTATTATTAAAATTGTAAATGTACGTTATTACTGTGTGCATCTATTAGAGTATGTTCTAGAATTCTTTCTTGCATGTATAGTGGGTGTTTTCAATTATATTTGCCTAAGCACCGCGACTCTCCCATCTTTGCACTTTCCTTAGTCTTGTTTATTTTAAAGTAACGCCATAAAATTTGGAAGATCCTTAATATGTAGGTCGAGAAGAGCGAGAGCGAGTCTCGTCACAATTCCCCAGCCCATCTTCAATTTCTCAACTGGGGTGAAACTCTCGGCTAGGTTTAGTGTGTGAAATACTAACCCACACTCACTCTGTGGGCATAATGCCTCTAGGAATTTATTTCACCCATTTTCATATAAATAGTAACTTGTGTAAAGTCAATAGTGGAGAGTCCCGTATAAAATGTTTTGCAAATGACCGAAAAACACCCAAAAACCTTGGTTTGAAAACTCATCTTTATTTCTTAAGAAATCTATAGTTTGTGGATTATTAATAATTTGTCTCATGTAGTACCCTTAAAAATGTGTGATGTTTGGGTGATTATACAGTTTCTTAACGTTATTAGCCATTAAATCTACCTGGAATTAATTTGACTATTTCTCGACCTTTACGAGTCAAGAAAGTTCTAAAGGAGCGTTAATAGTGTGTTCATTTAAAATGAACAAATTTGTGTTCCAGCAAAAAATAAGTGTTTGAAGGAATTTTACCTATAGTCATTCCCTAAATCCATCCGCGTTCACTCAGCTGGCAGTCATTCCACCAGACTGACTAGTAATATAAAAGATTTAGTGCAGTAGGAGCAAATACCAAATAAATTTGAAGACTATCTTAGTGAGTTAGTTGATGAGGGAGATGAACAGGAAGCAAATGTGAATGCAGTTGGTTTTTGGTGGTATAGGTAGAAACGTATGTCGAGGAAACTTCAACTAGGAAGAAGTTGAAATAGTAGTAGTATGCAAGCTGAATAAAGGAAAATCAGCAGGAATGGATGGGATATGCGGCTAAATGACTAAGTGTGGAAGTAGAATTCTGCTCGGAAAGCTATTGAAGGCATGTCAAAAACTATAATTGTACACTATAAAAATACGGGTGAAAGTAGTGAACGTAAATATTATGAGGAGTTTTAATATGACTGGAAAAGTACACAGTTGACATGAGAAACTTGGGTCTCTGCAAAAGGCGTTATTCATTATCTCCACATGACCAATGACAGTCATATGGAGACGATGAATACGAAGAACTTGTATAATAGTAAGAAGTAGAGGAAGACCGCGCGAACAATTGAAGCCTATAATTAGTAAATGTGTATTTACATAGGCCGGGTTGAAAAGGGGTCAAGGTCAAGATTTTGCTTAGGTACATATTGTGAGGGTGATCATTTTGTAATAGTAGTATCCACACCAAAAATCAAGGCTGTGGCACCTTCGCTACCCCGCCCTACCGATAGTCACTTTTTTTCCATATGAGTTTGTATGGGAAATAGGCCGAAAATCGTAAAAATCGACCCTAAATATTACTTTTTTTTTTGTTTTCGGATGGCCAAAATCGGGTTCTCCGGCACGAATTACATCAGAATAGACCATTCACCAACTTTTTTTGAGATCGGGGGGTAGGGTCTTAAATCCGGTGCTCTCTCATATCACCGGATATAAGACCTAATATTTTTTTTTCTTTCCAGATTCCTATTTAGGTACTTAGAATGTTAAGAGTTTGTATTAAAATACATTATTTAATTTTAAAATCTTATTAAATTAAATTATGGCTACTAGAAAAAGAAGCCACAATGCAGCCTTTTGCAGCAGAAATTTTGAGCTACCAAGATCTATAAATTTTCTAGCAAATGATTATATTGATTTGATTAATTGGAATGAGCTAGAACTAAAGCTCTAGAAATACTAGATTTTCCATGTCACAGCCAAAGCGTTGAACGGGGTGTGAACTTAGTAATTAAATCTAGCCAGGAAAGAATGTTATATTAATCGACATAAATTTATCTTAAATACTTTAGTCTAGAAAAGAACTGCCTACTTTTGATTGGAAAGGTCAATGGAAGGAATAAAAAAAAATTAGTTTTAGGTCAAAAATTTTATTGAATCTCTTAATCTCTTAATTTCTAAATTTCTACCAATAATAGCTAAAAATTTATGTATTAAATTTTTTTTCCATGCATTTTTAAATTTTTTTCATTAAAAAATAAATAAGTGTTTTATAAGCGAACTTTTGTAATAATTTGTAATTTACTTCGAAATTTTTTTTTATCTCGAATTTTACAAATTTTCTGAAAAAACAAACGGGGAGGGGGTCCTCAGAATTCAAAAATATTTTATCAGGGTGTGTTACTATGATTGATTGAACCACCTCACACTATGTACGTAAGAAATAAAGAATTTCGACCCGGCCGAAATTGTGTAAACAAACACAGTTCATATAAATATGGCACGAGAGTAGCGAAAAACTGAGAATAAAAGGGGTTTGCAAGGTGTAAATAGAAACATTGGTTTCACCTGACGCCACTGGAGGTATACACTTCTAACTTTGTTATGAAAGGTAACACTGGATCCCTCGAGGTTATGGTGGTACTTTATTCCCAGTGATGGTTCTTTTGTATCCTGGGTGCAACTGATTCCAGTGTCTTCGGCCAAGAGTTGAAGCGTCATAATGACTTCTTGTCGATAAACACTTTTATTGATCAATTTAAACTCGCATCGAAGTGATAAAACATTCCTTTAAAATCGATTAACTTTAAAGTGTTTCGGAATGACTATGAGACTAATAAACAGATAACTTGGTTATGAGAGAATCGGAAGAAGAACACACTCAGGATTCAAACTCTATTAGTTCTAGGATTCAGAACGGGGACTTTTCTTACTTACGCAAAATATATTTACATAAAAAAAAGTTATTTGAAATTCGGCTCGTAACTGGACGTTGTGTTTCATTTTTCTTGGTAAGAAGACGTATTCCTTTTGAAGATCTGTGGTGTGGAAAGTTTTGCTGCTCTGAAATACAAAAAATTTAGGCCTGCTTTTTACTCTCTATAAATACATTCAAACGAGCAAAGAACGAAATCACGTACGACAAGATTATTTCTTGTAATAGGTGAATAAGTCTACTGCAAATTTTAAAACAGTTCCCCTCAGAAAACAAACTATGTAGCTTCAAGCACAAGACAAACTAATGCATCTCGGTAACTAAATGATTAAAGATTTTTTAATGTTGCTCAAAAGTAATTTTATATTAAAAAAAATGATCAAATAATGCGCCTTGGCGGTGTAATGGTTAGCATCACTGACTATGAATCCACCAGCCCGGGATGGTACACGCCGCTCAGCTCACCCAACTATTCATCCTTCTATAAAAAAAAAAAAAGTGTTGGTAAATAAATGGGTACCCTGGGTGTTTAAGACTAGGGCATGGTTAATTAATCATTTTTAGAAGTGATGAAGTTTTCATTACTCAATGATTAACTGATTAAAAAAAAAAAAAATACTTCTGAAAAGAGTAAGAGCGAGCTTTATTGTTTGTTGCGTGAGAAAACCGAAGAAAACATTGTTTGCTTTAGTTCAAGAAATCAGGCATGGGCAGATTAGACAGTTTATACATGCAAAAAGGTGCCAAATTCAAATACGTTACAAAACTTAAGGTAAAAATTATGCTGAAATTATGAGGAAATTAATCATTTTCAATCATTTTCTAAAAATATTTTTAATTAAATTCAAAACAATGATTAACTGATTCATCAGAACCCTGCCCTAGTTAAGACGCTGGGCTGCTGAACGGAAGGTCATAAGATAAAGCCTAGGCTAGAACTTTGTAATTTCGGATTCCACATTAAGTTGTAGGTCTAAGGTGGAGCAACAAGCTTGACTTTCATCAGAATGAACAATTCGACAGGAAGCAAGGTTTAACGTAAAAAAAAAAATTCTGTTGACTTCTCTTAGGATCATATTAACTATCGTCGCTACAATGTGCATTCAACGCTCGAATTTCATTAGAACATTAGCAAGATGCTCTTGCGGAATGAATGCAATCCTCCTCCCGGTTCTTTGACGAAATTCTGACAGATTTCCGAGTTTGCCACGATGAACAAGCGTTTCAACATACCCCCGTCGATAAAAATCCAAACGGGTTAAGTCGGGTGATCGAGGTGGCCACGCTATCGGTCAATCACGGTCATTGGTAAGGACGCCTTCAGTTTTTTTTTCTGACCATTAAATTTTTCAGTTCGATAATAGCTGTACTATCTATATCTACATAAGTTTAACCCTTGAGTGCTAGCATTACACAGAAATTTGGTACTTTCAAAGTAGTAAAATTACTTGAATTAATTTTATCCGATATCAGACAGTTTCAACCTTCACTTTCTGACATTTAACTTCTTACTGTGGTTTGATTGCATGCTTCACGAACAACAGGAGAGAGATTAGTTACAATAAAGAAAGTTTCACAGAAAACAAATAAACGATTCATTCATTTAAATTTAAAAAAAAAAAAGTGCAAAGTTCTGACATTTATGTATTTCAACTTTTTTCTTTCCTAAAAGAACTTATCAAAACATTTGAAAGACAGGACCAGGAATAAATTCATTATACAGGGTGTCCGAGAATTATCTGTACAAGTTTTGGCTGTTATTAAAAGTCAACCATGAAGTGTAGAAATTTCAGTGTTGTCCCATTTTACAGAGAATCTCTAAGTTTTTTAGAAATTCCAGTGTGTCCGAAAATTATCTGTACAATTTCCATCTTTTAATAAAATTCTTGATAACACACGTAAAATTCTTAAACAAGATTATTTAAAATCTGTATTTTCAAAAGTTTTTTATTAAAGTAACGTTGTTACAAACATTCGATATGTGCACCATCAGTGATTCGCAAAACATCCAATCGATAATCCAAATGTTGCCATGTACGCTTCAGCATATCCACATCAATTCGCTCAATAGCAGCTCTGATTCTTGCTTTTAAATCATCAATGTCTCACCCGCGTACAAAAAAGAAAAAACTTGTCAAAACTTATCAGAAAAAACTTAATGAGTTTCTCTGTAAAATGGGACAACACTGGAATTTCTACACTTCATGGTTGACTTTTAATAACAGCCAAAACTTGTACAGATAATTCTCGGACACCCGGTATATTTCCAATCCCAAATTGTTGGACAAATTAATAAAGAAAATAAGGTACAAAAAGAAATGACAGTATTAAACAGCACATTTTGACCCAAGATGATAAGAAACTGATAGGAAGGAGCTAAAAACCTCAACGTAGGTCGACAGTTAGCAGCTGACGAGGAAGCTTCTAACAGTGGCTGTATCCTCCAGCGCGGGACACGTCAACGCGAAGAAGAAGCGACGTCAAATCGAAACATCAACGCGCTGGTGGCCAAACTTCCTCAAATCTCCGTGCAGCGGGCTGTGTCTATGGTTGGCCAGACTGGCAGTCGACGGCCTGTTGCGTGGCACGGTCAGAGTGCCGATCGGCTCCCGGGACCGGACCTATACCAGCGTGCTATTTTTTTCATTTACGGGGAGCAATTGCGTGCTCCCCGAACTACTATTACTCTCCGGCGACATGAAAACTAATCCAGGCCCCACTACAACTTACACATGTCACCATACACAAAGACAGACACAATAGGACTATGAGACACACAGAAGCATAATATTAACATATTACAGTACAACGTAGATGGCCTCAAACAAAATCATGCATCTTAGGGAATTCGTACACAAACAAAACATTCACATAGCACTTATACAAGAAACAAAACTAAAACGCGCACACAAAACATCCACCATCCCTGACTTCACGGCGATCCGTCAAGATCGTACTGGGGGTCACTGGGGTGGACTCATTACTTACATAAGTAAAAGCACTAGCTACACTGATGCCACCCAAAACATTACAAACACAATCCAAGCAGATAACACGATAGAAATACAGGCCGTTAACATTAAAACACGCGCAAAACACACCACCACACTAATCAACATTTACATCCCACCAGATAGCTCACCTCAGGCGCCAGCCAATTACAATCCACAGTTACACAATCTGGCCTCTCTCACTAATGTCATCTTAGGAGGAGACTTCAACGCCAAAGACACTAGTTGGTACCTGCACAACCAAAGCAACACCAGAGGCGCCAACATAGCCACACGACTAAACAGCCTCTTCATTCTTAACAATACAGAACAACATACACACACACCACATCAAGCAGGATACTCAAACTCCTCCCCAGACATAACGTTCTGTTCTCCCTCACTAGCAACACACACACACACACTGGAGAACAGAAAAACAACTGTCATCAGACCACGTGCCCATTATCATTACAACACATTCTACACTCTGCCGCAACAGCGCTGGGCACACTTACAGAAATTACAAGAAAGCTGATTGGGAACAGTTCAAAATAGACTGAGGAACGATTCACCACATTAAACAGCACACCCATCATAAACATTAATACAACACTGAAGACATTTAATCAGCTCATCAATAGTGCAAACAAATACATACCCCCCAAGGGCAACATTAGGAAATGCAACCCAAATTACACTAGAGAAATAGCCCACCTCATAAGGCAACTTAACAACCAGGGTGTGCACGAGTACCGAAACTTAGGAACCGGGACTGATACCATAAAATTATCGGGAACCGGGAAATCCCGGGGAAAAAAAACCGACTAAAATTTTTGTTTTAACCATTGTTCGTAAAATTAAACTTAGTCTAATTGGCCTAAAAAAATCTAAGCATTGAGATCAATTATGTTTATTTATCTTGTTTTACATCATTTATGAAGTAGTATTTTAAGAAAATTTGAGCATTTAGAACCGCATCAGATAATTGAGAACGAAAAAATCTAAGCATTGAGATCAATTATGTTTATTTATCTTGTTTTACATCATTTATGAAGTAGTATTTTAAGAAAATTTGAGCATTTAGAACCGCATCAGATAATTGAGAAAGAATCTTTGAAAGAAATAGACCAGCTGCTGAAAAAGCTCGTTCACTTTCAACGCTTCAACATATTTGAAAGGGATTTATTGCACGGAAAAACACTAGATTCAAAGTTTTCAGCTTTAGCACACAACAAAATCTGATGCAATTAGCACAATGGCGAGTCGGCAACCGAATGACAACAAATTAGACTCCACGTGCGCAGCTTAACAGAAAACGTGTTTATGACGTAAACAGTAAACACTGCTTACGTCATAAGTAGTCAAAGTTACGTCTAAGCAGTAAGCACTGCTTGCGATTGCGACGATCCATACAAATTACAATACGTTTTAAACGAAGAATATTCTCTTAAGATATCATTTTTTATTTTTAAATACGTAGAAATCTACTTAATAAATTTTTTTATTTTTTAAAGTACGTAGAATCTACTTATGCAGCTCTTGCATAGTAAAAACAATGCAACTGTTTTTAGTGTGTATAGGAACCGGGAAATCTTTTCGGTTCTCGGTTCGGTTCCTGAAATCTAGGAACCGGGAATTTCCCGGGTAGCAAGAACCGGGTGCACACCCTAGTAACAACCTCAAACATAACACACACAAGCCATAAAACAGCAAATACAACAGCTCAACACAGAAATAAACAACAAACTCGAACAAAAACATTCAGGGAATTCATAACAACACTAAACCACTCCACAGATACATCCAGGCTATAAACAGCATTACCCACTCTAACAGCGGCATTCACACCTCACACGCGGCTATCTGTCGCAGCCAAAATAATATCCCAACATACACAAAACAAGCTAACATTCTAGTTAATCACTACGCAAAGATAAGTCACTTAAACAGAGAAAACAACCAGAAACACGCACAGACAAACAGCCAGACACAAGAAAACCTACAGACTCCACACGACCATTACACCCTTCAATACAGACCAGACCACCAAGATCATCAAACACATTAAGAATTCGAAGGCTACTGGACCAGACAACATATCTAACATACACCTTAAACACTTGGGCCCACAAGGAATACTAGCTCTCACAAATATCAGCACATATTCATACCAACACTGTATTATTCTTGACATATGGAAACAAGGTAAAATTATTACACTCCACAAACCAAACAAAAATCCAACAAAACCAGCTTCCTATAGACCCATTACTTTACTATGCACACCTTCCAAAGTAACAGAAAGACTAATCTTACAAATCGCCAACCCACATACCATATCGCCTACTCAACATGGATTCAGACCTCACCACTCAACCACGACATTACTCACTAACCTCACGCAGCACATCATGGATAGCATCAACTCCAGACCACCAGCTCAACGTACACTATTAGCAACAATAGACATTAGTAAAGCATTTGATGCTATCCCACGCTTCCCTCTCAAACAAAATACTCACACAAACATGCACAATAACACCAAAAGGTGCTGAGCAACTATCTTTCAGGAAGATACATGTCACATTTAATGGCAAGTCATCCAAAAACAAGCTTTTTCCGAACGGGGTCCCTCAAGGCTCTGTTCTCTCACCAACACTGTTCAACTATACATGCATGACATTCAAACACCCACAGATAACAAGCTTACCTTATCATCATATGCGGATGACATCACTAACATCCACCCACAACAACATCGACACCGCTACAAATAACCTACAAACATACATAAACAGTATACAAGACTGGCTCACACACAAGAGACTCAAAGTAGCGCCCACAAAATCAACCATCACCTTGCTTACAAGCAACACAAAAAACACCAGATAACTCCACAGGTTACACTAAACAACATCAACATTCCACACACTCACAGGACCAAATAATTGGGGTCACATACAACACATCATTATCTTTTGCAAACAACACTCAGGACATTAAAAACAAATGTACGTCAAGACTTAACACGCTTAGGGTACTAACAGGCACAAACTTTGGACACCAGCAGGAAACAACATCACTCATATACAAACATATATTCGCTGTTATGGACTATGCTAGCCCATGCTGGGCACCCATTATCTCAAACACACACAAAAACACCTTACAGACAAAACAAAACAACGCACTTCGTATCATTACAGGATGCACTCAAACAACACCAATAGAACACCTGCACACAGAAACAAAAATACTGAAAGTTAGGGAACATTTAGACATGAGGGGAACACAATTCATGGCAGCAGCGACAACTAACCCACAACATCCTTGCCACTACATGTACAATCATGCACCGACACCTCGCACCATTAACGTAACACAGAGACATTATAACCAAATACTCCATTCCATACCACGCCCCACAGACATCACACAGTACAAAAAAAACACACGCACACAAAACACTGACACGACTCGGTCCGAATGCGGTCCTAGGTGCGAAGCCACCACCCATTGACGGGTCAGAGATCAGCCTGAGCAGATCGGATCAAGTTAACTTAGCACGATTCCGATGTGAACATCACCCCAACTTACAGACATATAAACACAGACTAGACGACTCCACAGACGACACCTGCCACCTGTGCCAGGACACACCACAAACAATTGAACACATTATGACAGACTGTACCGCTCTAGCACAACGTAGAACACATCACATCACCACTAGTGCGCTGAACCTCTGATCCACTCCGGAGAGGGCGATCGGTTACCTACGTGCCGCCGGCTTGCTCGATCAGGGTGGGCTGATCGGCTCAACAACAAGAAGTCTATCCACCGCCGAGGAGAGGTTACATCTACAAAGTTGCGAAAAGCAGCGGCACAGTGGGAAGTCACCTCATTTAACCTTGTTAAAAGGTTGCTCATAATGTCAACTCCATTAGTTCTTAGTTGGGGAAATAATGTCCGTAGCGTGTTAAAATAATTCGCTCCAGTCACGGTATGATTTTCAAAGAAAAATGGACCGATTACGCAGTCATGTGACATAGCACACAAAACGTTAACTTTTGGTGGTGAATCTATGTTGATGTGTTTGAGAGAGGGATGTTCTGTTCGATGTTACTGTTTGAGCGTCGAATGATGGTAAACATGTGGAAATGTTATAAACTTGAACAGTTTGGAAATGCAAACCACCATTCATTAATGAGAGAAATATAACTAATTACTTTTGCACCATTATTTCTCGGACACACTCCAATTATCACATATTACTGAAGCAAATAGATATTTTAATAATAGTAAAATGCTTAGTAATTACTCTTGCATATTATGTGAATGTACAATGTAAAATAAATTCAATACATTACATTTATCAATTACATAACAGTAAAAGCTTCAATGAAGCTTGTCATGGCATAGTTGGAACTTCGAATATAGCATATTTTCTTGTCCCTGATTACTCCTATTAACAAGAACTATGTTGGAACGACATCTATGTCCCCCTCCTATATTTGTGACCTTGACCGTTGGTGCGATTCATTAGTTTATGTTGAGAGGCTCAAAAGTTATGGTGCAGCACAAGAAGTTCCATTTGACCTCTATTTGTAACCTCCTGATGCAAGGATTTGATCCTTGTTCAAGACACATCATGCGGTCATGATCCATATGTTGTTTCATCAATTTACGTCCAGTGGTTCAAAAATTATGGCATGACGCTCCATTTGACTTTTGACCTATTTGTGACCTTCACCTTTAATGCATGGACCCGAGTCCAATCCAAAACAAATAGTCTTATGCTGACACACATGTATTAAGTTTCATCAATTTCTGTAGTGCTTCAGAAGTTTATTAACTGAACTAAGCAAAACTTAAAATCCCTCAAAATATAATGTCATTTGGATTTTGCTGTTATCTGAACAATTAAATATATAAAGATTTGTTTTTGGTATATTCATTTTGGGACACCCTGTATTAAATGCAAACAACTGCTAAATTCAAAACCTCCTTAATCATACCATATGGTTTTTAACATCCTGTATAAAGCAGCAAATTTTGTTTTTGGTGTGTATATATATATATATATATATATATATATATATATATATATATATATATATATCAGGTGGCCATGAGCGGTCATACTTTGAAACAAAAAAAAATAATAAATTATATATATATATATATATATACACATCACGTCATCCCATAAGTAATGTTTTTTAGATCGGAATTTGAAGGACAAAAAAAACTCAACTGAAACTTTTTAATCTAGTATATATTTTCCATCGGAATCAATGACACACTGCCAACGTCCTACAAGCTTTTCAATGCCATGTTTATAAAATTCAGGCGGTTTTGAGGCAAAAAACGTACAAAGACTGGTGTGCAGGTCATCTAAAGAAGTATACTGTTTCTCGTCAAGATAGTTTTGCAGACTCCTGAAGAGATGATAATCTGAAGGCGCAAGGTCTGGAGAATATGGAGGATGTGGAAGTTTTTCCCACCCAAGCTCCTCAATTTTTGCGGAAGTGATCCGAGCGGTATGAGGACGTGCGTTGTCGAACACGATTCCTTTCCGATTAACCAAAGAAGGTCTCTTTTCTTTTAGTGCAGTGTTCAATCGATCCAGTTGTTGACAGTAGACTTGAGCGGTGATTGTTTGGTTGTGTGGTAAGGTTTCAAAGTGTATTACACCACCTTTATCCCACCAAACACTAAGCAACACCTTCCGAGGGTGAAGATTTGGTTTTTGGCTATGGTGTCGCTGGTTCTCCGGCACAAACCCACTGTCGACGGCGCTTAACATTCTGGTACAGTATCCACTTTTCATCACCAGTCACTAAACGGTGCAAAAACGGATCTTGGAATTCACGGGAATGAAGAGCTGTGCTAATGTTTACCCGCACCCTCAGATTGTCGACCGACAATTCATGTGGCACCCATTTTCCTAACTTAGGCACTTTCCCGAGTTGTTGCAAATGTCGATGGATGATGGATGATGGATGATGGATGATGGACGGGGATGAATTGAGTTTCTGGGCCAATTCTTCGACAGTTGTTGAACAGTCTTCTTCAAGTGCGGCTAAGAGGTCATCATCAAACTCAGCAGGGCGTCCAGAGCGTGCTGCATCTGTCAAACAGCAGTCACCATTCCTAAACTTTTGAAACCATCTTTGACAATTCCTCACATGCAGAATATCGTTGCCATAAACGTCCTGAATGTTTCGCGTTGCTTCAGTAGCACTATTCCCTTTTTTGAACTCGTAAAGCATTATATGCCTGATATGCTCTTCTGATACCGCCATATTTATGAGGGGTTCACATAAAGCAAAACACACGTCTTCACTGGTCAACGTCTGTAAAGTATGTAGCGAAACACGATAGATCTCCTCTTAGATATAACCTTCGGAAAATTTATGCTTAAACCGAGTAGGACTAGTTTAAACTTAATCTATCGTAAAAAACGACATTACTTATGGGATGAACTGATAAAAGGCTACTAAATTATCGAATACATAAAAACCATATAAAAGAAATTATACAATTAACATGTACACATAAAATGGTAACAGTTATTAGAAATAGTATTTATTTAATTAAAACAGGCAATTAAGTGGCAAGAATGCAGTAGTCTAAGGAAACAAAGGACATGGCGCAATCATCAGCACCTGCTATTTCCAAAATATTCCGTTACCTATTGGGGAAGCGAAAAATCCCCCAATAGGCAACTCAATCTAAAAACAATCTAAAACTCCCCCAATAAAGTCTAAAGTCTACTAAAATATCGAGTACATAAAAACTATATAAAAGGAATAATACAATTAAAATGTACACAAAAATTATAACAATTATTAAAATATTTATTTATTTAATTAAAACACAATTAAGTGGCAAGAATGCGGTCACAATATACCACCACTTTTCTAACAATGTACGAGTCTAATTTGTAAAGCCCAGGGCTAATATTAAGAACAAAATCGACATTCTTCTTGATCACACTCGATTCAATTATATTTCTACTAACAATAGATTTACTAAAACTTAATTTGGAGGCATTTTTCCAGTCAATGGGATGATTAGTATCTCTTATGTGAATGAAAATGGCGTTAAATTCCTGGCCGGTTCTTCTTATACTGCATTTATGCTGCTTAATACGTAATTCTAATGTCTTGCCAGTTTCACCAATGTAAAATTTATTACATATTTGTGCGTGGAATTTTATATACACAATCCTGTTCACTTAAAGGGGAGTTTTAATCAATGAATTCTTAATTACATCTAAATTTCTGAACGCGATATTTATGTTAAAAATCCTCAGCAATTTCGGCAGATCAAGGAAATTTTCTTTAAATGGTAATGCTAAGACGTTTTTTGTGGTATAAGAAGTCTTGTCTTTTAACCTCGTAGAAGGTGTTCTTTGCCATTTTTAAAGATTTATCTATGCAGTTCTTTGGATATTTTAAATCAAACGCAATTTTATATATTTTACTAATATCATATCATCAATAAACTCTGGACTACAAATTCGTAAGCATCTTAGGAACAAAAAGAAAAAAATGTTCGTTTTACATTAATGTGGTGAGCCGAATAATAATGAATATAGGAACAATTATTAGTGGGTTTTTGGTAAATATTGTACCTAAACTTTTTTCCGGACCTATATATTAAAACATCTAAAAATGGAATCGATCAGTCTTTCTATTTCAACTGTAAAATTGATAGAGGGAGTTAAATTATCGAGATTTAAAGTTTCTGGCCAGAGGCAAAGATCATCATCTACGTATTTAAAAAAAAAAAAAAACCACACACACACACACACACACACACACACACACACACACGGAACGTAATTTGGCAGAATCTTCCTTAATAATTTACTTTAAAAAAAATCCATATATAAGTTACTTAAAATGAGAGAGAGGGGGTTTCCCATAGCCATACCAAATTTCTGCCTAAAATATTCATTATTTATTAAACAAATTTCGAATCTATTATGAACAGCTTAATTAATTCTATAATGGTAGTCACGAGTAATGACAAATTATGCTTAACCAATTCTTCCGAAAGAAAAAACTAATACGTCCTCCACCGGGACTCTGGTAAATAAAGAGGTAACATCAAAGCTTACCAATCTAAAATTGTAATTAACACGGATACTATTTAATTTCTCTACAAGGTCTACATTATTATTTGTGAAATTGTGTCCAGGAGAAGATTAAGGATGGATACAAGCCATTCGGACAGCTTATACGAGATAGATCCTATAGAGCTAACAATAGGCCTTGCAGGATTATTTGGCTTACGAGTTTTAATCAGACCATATGCCTCCAAATTAAATTTTAGTAAATCTATTGTTAGTAGAAATATAATTGAATCGAGTGTGATCAAGAATAATGTTGATTTTGTTCTTAATATTAGCCCTGGGCTTTACAAATTAGACTCGTACATTGTCAGAAAAATGGTGAATATTCTGACCGCATTTTTGCCACTTAATTGCAAAGCTGGGCACTTGCGGTTTTTTTTGCGGTACTGCGGTACTACCGCACTACCAAACCGGTACCGCATAACGCAAAAAATGCGGTAGCGGTACTGCTGTACTTTCAGCGATCCTTTGCGGTACTGCGTTATGCGGTACCGGTTTGGTAGTGCGGTAGTACCGCAAAAAAAAACGCAAGTGCCCAGCTTTGCTTAATTGTTTGTTTTAATTCAATAAATATTATTTTAATAATTATCATTTTGTGTGTACATGTTAATTGTATAATTTCTTTTATATAGTTTTTATGTATTCGATAATTTCGTAGCCTTTAGATTAAGTTATCTATTGGGGAAGTTTTAGATTGTTTTTATTGTTTTTAGATTGAGTTGCCTATTGGGGAATTTTTACGCTTGTGTATTTAACTCATTTTGTAAATTCTGTCTATTTCTCTCTTATCCCTGAAGATGTGAATATATCACGAAAGCGCTCGGACTTCGTGTTTCCTTTTCCCTGTGGTTCTTTGCATATATATATATATATATATAAACAAACTCAGTGCCATTGAAATGCGGTGTGTGTGATAAGTGACCAAAACGCAGTTGTGAAGTCCCTAAATAGTAAAGAGCGAGCTTACCTACCCTAGCGTAACAACCTAATCAGGAAGAACATTTTTTCCACAAAATCAAAGTTTATATAATTTAGGATGGTCCAAAATAAAAATGAAAAAAATGTATCTCATGACATTTGCCCATATTCCACAACCACTAACGATGTTGGAGGAGGATCGATTCGTGCATATTTAGAGGTGGCGCAATTCAAAGCATTAGTATCATTATACAGTTTGGAGTGGCAAATTTCTTCAAATTTACGTCACCCTTAAATATTAATGGATTTAGCTCAAAATCCGGTCTCAGGTCTTTTTCCATATAAGGAATGAGAAAATGTATCGGGAGCTCTTATTTGTGAATTTTATTTTTTTACCATACATGTGTGGCTCACCCTAATATATACTGTATATATACGATACAACTCCGAGTGGTCACCTGAGAAACTTTTATGTTACACAGACTGCGCATGGAACAAGGAACTCTTCTGGGAAAATTAAATCACGACCCGGGTCATGACCCGTTGCTCACGTTGGGCTTCCATCACGAAAAAGAAAAACTTCAGTATTTGTCATTTACCATTATTTATTCAGACTATAGTGGATTTAATTTTCCCAGAAGAGTCTTGTTCCATGGATGGTCTGTGTGTAACATTATATATACGAGTATTAGGGATGTACCCAGTGATGGGCATCGATACATGAAAATCGCTAAAGCGATACCGATACATCGATACATGAAGAACGTCTTAGGCGATACCGATACGCCGATACTTTCTAGATGTCTTAAGCGATACCGATACCGATACATGCATCGCCGATACATGTATCGCCAGTACATTTTTATAATTATTCATTTAATATGTAGGTATTAGATATTATTGTTTATACTAGTAATTTGTACGCACTGTAAGTAAAATCAACATTTTAATGGGTTTTATAGATATAAATAAAAACAATTGCTTTATTTAATGAAAGTATGTTTTAATTTTGTAGGATACATGAATGACTGAAAATATTACACTAACAATTAAAAGTAATTACTATTACCCTTCAAAAATACCAGCTGGCTAAACATCTAGTCAGATAGTCTATTCCTTTTTGGAGCGTGAATGTGACCAGCCAAACTAAACAACCGTTCTACAGGAGCAGAGGATGGTAGTGGTGTGTTATACTTCAGGAAGACCCGTAGAATTCCTGGGTACTGCCTCAGAGATTGGAGAGAATGACTTCACTCATTATCGCACAACTACTCGGCGTGACGTCTACTTAATGAGTGACTGATTGATAAGAAATGCCTCGGGGGACCAAGAGGAATCGCTGCGTTACAAGTATGAACCTGTTTAAACTCAACACCGAGTGGGCGTGGCCAATAGTGTTGCAGCACCAACGAGCGTTTCTATATTATATGAGCGTTTCTATACAGGGTGTACATAAAGTCAGGATCTATTTTTGTGAAGCACTTGGAAATTATATGGAATTCAATCATAAAATGATAAAGTGGTAACATTTATTAAATAATTAAGAGTAGGATTTATCGTGACGCCCATCAGTATCCCTGCACAGCTCAAATCGTTCCGCAGCATTTCTAAACACATTCTGGAGCATTTGCGGGGTTACGTTATCTGCAGCAGTTCGTATACGTGTACGTAAGTTTTCAAGACTCGTAATCTTCGTCTGATAGACGTGCGATTTGATAAAGCCCCATGCAAAGAAATCTAAAGGGGTTAAATCTGGTGATCTCGCTGGCCAAGGTCTGTTGCTTCCGCGTCCGATCCAGCGATTTGGAAAACGTCCATTTAGATAATCCTGAACAATTTTGGCATAGTGACAAGGAGCACCATCATGTTGATAGACGACGGTACTAACAATCCTATCCCCGTCGTCTATCAACATGATGGTGCTCCTTGTCACTATGCCAAAATTGTTCAGGATTATCTAAATGGCGTTTTCCAAATCGCTGGATCGGACGCGGAAGCAACAGACCTTGGCCACCGAGATCACCAGATTTAACCCCTTTAGATTTCTTTGCATGGGGCTTTATCAAATCGCACGTCTATCAGACGAAGATTACGAGTCTTGAAAACTTACGTACACGTATACGAACTGCTGCAGATAACATAACCCCGCAAATGCTCCAGAATGTGTTTAGAAATGCTGCGAAACGATTTGAGCTGTGCAGGGATACTGATGGGCGTCACGTCGAATCCTACTCTTAATTATTTAATAAATGTTACCACTATCATTTATGATTGAATTCCATATAATTTCCAAGTGCTTCACAAAATAGATCCTGACTTTATGTACACCCTGTATTATATGAGCGTTTCTATATTATGGTTAATTAATCTCAATAACACAAGTACAAACGTGTTTAAACGTTGCGCCGTACTGTGTGACGTGACCAGTAGAGTAGTACTGTCATTAAATAAATATTTATTATTATTATTATTTATGTATATTCATAAATATAACTCAGTAGTGTCATATTATAACATCTATTTAAATATTTAAAAATTCTTATTAATGTATTGAAGTATCGATTTTTTCGATACATTTAAGAAAATTGACCTTAGCGATACCGATAAATCGATACTTTTGTCAAGTAGCTAAAGCGATACCGATACAAAAGTATCGATCGATACGTATCGGCGATACATGTATCTAGATACTGTCCATCACTGGATGTACCGAATACTAAAATTTACCGAATACCGAATATTTGGTGCAAAACTATTCGGCCGAATATTAGTTTTATTTGGGTTATTAGGCGTCACTATAAAAAACTGAAGCCTTTATCAGTTTGACAGCACATAGAACTAATAGTAAATGTCAGCAAAAGCAGCATGTTTTAGCCACCTAAAATCTGCCAGATTCCCATAATCATGAAAAATTTGCAACTGCATTGACTTCTATACTGGTCAAAAAAAGAAACGCAATTTTTGAGATTTATTAATAAACATGAGGACTCAGTATATAGTAAATGATTCTTTAACATAACAAACAGTCAATAACGGTATGGCCACCCCTAGCCACAATGCAGGCTTGGAGTCTGGCCCTCATCGACCTCAACAGTCTCTGCAGGAAAGCAACAGGGATGGCCCTCCACTCTTCAATAATTGCATTGGTCAGTTCCCTGATGTTCTGCGGCTGATGCTGACGTCTGCGAACTCGCCGTTCAAGTTCATCCCATGCGTGCTCTATCGGTGACATGTCTGGGCTGAAGGCTGGCCATGGTAAGGTCTGCACCTGTTGTCCCTGCAGGTACGCCTGCACTATCCTGGCTGCATGAGGTCTGGCATTGTCCTGTTGCAGGAGCACCAATTCTGGATGTTGCCTCATGAATGGAAGAACATGTGGGTGAAGAATCTCATCCCTGTAGCGCTGGGCAGTCAGAGCGCCATCAACAACCACCAGCTCAGTTCTTGAAGCAGACATGCCTGCATCCAACATGCCCAAGGCACGACCTCTGTTGACCTCTGAGAGTCGTGGCATGCCTCAATCGCGGGAAAAAGTTTGGTTTTCTCAACGGGCAGTGTGTATTCTGTGAAGTCAAAGAAAAAATGCATGCCTTCATAAAGAATACATTCAATTTAATCTCTTTATTGTTTGTAACAAAATGGCGTCTTAGCCGGGATTAGTCAGGTTTAAAAACATGCACTAAGTGGCTTTAAAAGATTTGAACAAACATTTAACCATAATCTTGAAACTGTGATAATACCACTAACAACTTAAATTTTACACCATATGCAAACTAATTGCGTTTCTTTTTTTGACCAGTATATATTGCAAAAATGGTCAATAAAAAGCGATCGTGTGCATGCAGTTGTGCACGACAATGGCTGTAATATTACTAAAGCTGTTAGCGTTCTCAAAATTACTCCTGTTGCTTGTGCCAATCATACTTTAGCACTTACAGTGGATGAAGCTCTTCTTAGCCAGAAATCTGTTTCAAAGATATGTTCAATTGCGCGCCCAATCTGCTGCATTTTCATTATTCATCTCCAGCTTTTGACAGACTTAAGGAATTCCAGAAGCAACATAATTTATCCGAAAACAAACTTATAAGAGACGTTATTACCCAATGGAACTCTACATTCTACAGGGTGTCCCATAAGTCTGGAACCATTGGGTAAAAAAGTAATTCATGTTTTTCCGTTTATGCAAGTGCCCATGATGTCTTTGAGTAAGGAAGAACGCGTCCAGGTAATTCTGCTCGTAGGAAATCGGAGTCAGAGGGGAGGTCGCTGAGGAATTTAACAGATTGCATCCGGACCGCGCGCCGATAACACACAGCTGTGTCGGCAAGCTTGTAGCAAAGTTCAGGGAAACGGGATCCATAGGAGATAAACCACGCAGTGGACCTCCGAGGACATCAACCGACGATGACACAGCCGCTACCATCCTCGCTCATTTCACACACAGTCCCCAAAAGTCTCTCCGGCGTTTTTATCATTTTGCCCTATGGTTCCAGACTTACGGGACACCCTGTATATACTACGACGACTTCAACGAAAAACTGCGGTTGTTGCATGCGCCTCGGACTATGACACTCTAATTCTCACGTTTTAGATTCTTAGTCGATGTGAAAAATTAACGAATGACTTTTCCTCTGATTATTTTTGTCTTCACATGGTGTCTCCCGATGTAACGGGTCTCGTGGTATTTTTGCCTAACATAACTGATAATGCAGGTGTTCATACTATGAAAAACGATTTATTAGAAAATTTGCAGAATCGTTTCAGGCAGTGGAAGGTAGACATTACTCGCATGATTTCTGACGTTTCAGATTCTCGTTTCAAATTTGCTCGCATAACAGTGCCTGAGTTTGTAAAAAATGAGAATCATTATATCTGCATCACCTAACGCTACTCCTGCACGTAATATAACCTATGGCGATGAAGCAACTGATTTTGTTTCACGAGAAGATCAAGAACCTTTGAAAAAGAAGCCGAAGGTTAATTTATGGAGTTATTTCGATGAGGTTGTGCCTCCACCTATCAAAAAAAAGTCAGAAAAGTTATCAAAAAGAATTAGACATCTACGTATTCAAAGAAGCCACGAGTCAGTCGCGACACGAACCCTCTTGATTGGGATCGCCATAATGGTGAAAGATTCCCGAAACTACTGAACAGCCGAGTTTTGATGCGCGCCGCCTGACGTCACCGGGTGTCGATCCCAGGGCCGATGGATTCGTAGTCAGCGATGCTAACCACTACACCACCACATATTAGGGTGAGCCACACATACAGTATATGGTAAAAAATTAAAATGCACAAGTAAGAGCTCCAGATACATTCTCTCATTCCTTATATGGAAAAAGACCTCAGACCGGATTTTGATCTAAATCCATTAATATTTAAGGGTGAAGCAAGTTTGAAAAAACTTGCCACCCCAAACTGTGTAGGCCCTATAATGATACTAAAGCTTCGAGTTGCGCCACCTCTAAATATGCACGAATCGATCCATGTTTTTATTTCCAACATCGTTAGTGGTTGTGGAATAAGGGTGAATGTCATGAGAATTTTTTTTTTCGACCACCCTAATATATATATATTAGGGGG
Source organism: Bathynomus jamesi (assembly GCA_023014485.1). Lineage (NCBI taxonomy): Eukaryota > Metazoa > Arthropoda > Malacostraca > Isopoda > Cirolanidae > Bathynomus > Bathynomus jamesi. The sequence goes on along the minus strand of JAJOZX010000726.1, from coordinate 10,317 downwards.
GTCGAAACATATAAAAAATCGAGTTTCTCCAATTCCACAGTATGCACGTAGTTGGAAATGATGATCTCAACATCTTGTAAAAAAAAATGAGTATATGCGACTCCCCTTACCCCTTCCATAGCATCCCCCCCATTTTACTCTCTCCACAGATATAAACCCAAAATGTGACAATCATGCATTATATTAAGTCTTATTAAGTAGATTAGATTAATTTGGATATATTATTTAGATAAGAGTTTTAGATAGATTGAATAGATTAATTTAGATAGATTAGATGAATTATATAAATTATTGTCACGTTTTTTTGTTTAGTTTCAGATTGTTTATGATTGAATGAGTTGTGATTTAATTCCGAATGAGTTATATTAAATTCAGATTGAATGATTCAACTGCTAGAATTTAACAATTAGTTTCTTGTTATTAATGCTACTAGGCCTAAATAAGTGAAATCATGGCGACAAGAAGCAAAACGCACAATTCAACATTTGGTCACCCTGCAGAATTTCCACCTTCAATGACTCCTTCAAAGGCTGACGTATTTAGGCATTATTTACTGGTAAGAAAACGAAAAGAACTGATTTCGAAAGGTTCTAGAACAGCAAAAGAATGTTACAGAATTGTCACTAAAGATGTGGAAGCCATTTGGGAGAAGTTTTCCTTTCCACATATAGGATTTGAAGGAATAGCTATAAAAGTTGAACGATTGAGAGAATCTGCAGCAAAGCTAAATAAAGTACCATTAAAACAAAGAAACAACAGTTTTCAGCAGAAGGTGGAGACATTCGATGACATGTTTGATATTTGTACTTGTACTTGTACTTGTACTTGTTACGATAAAAAAATCAGTCGAACGGATTGCAGATGTGATATTAGAGTTCCAATGATTGAGTGGGAGTCTTTTGTGGAGCAGAAACAAAGAAAAAACCAACTAGGACCAATCGACAGAGTAACGACTTCCGCAAGAAAAAGGACTCACGATAGAGTTAAAGGATTAGAAAGAAGAGCCAAGATAAGCCTAGATATGAATGTTGCCTCAACCAGCAAACTGGACCCTTTACATATTATGGAAGATGAGAGCATGGAAATTGATGATGACAGCGACGATATTGACTTTGTTCCGGATTTTGAGCTGAGAGAAAACCATCAGAACAGAATTATTTATGATAACTTAACAATAACAGCAGATAGATACCGTGTAAGTTAGAGCTACTGCAGCTATAGTAAATACAGCTTTGAAGGTTATGGGAATATTAGACGAAACCAATATGTTGGATAGGAAAAAAGTGGAAAGAGAAAGAATACGTGTGGGTAAAAAGAACAATCAAAGTGAAATCAGAGAACACACAGAGTGAAGGCATCGGATTTGATGGTAGAAAAGATGATACTAAGACAAAGAAGGGAATGGAGTACGAAGAACATTATGTAATAGTCAAAGAACCTGGTGATGTTTACATGGATCATATAGCCCCAGATAACGGAACTGCTTGTTGTATTGCAGATGAAATAACAACTTTTATAGTTGATTCTAATAGCAAAGAATCCCTCAAAGCTTTGATATGCGATGGCACCCGAGTGAACACTGGCAGGATTGGCGGAGTGCTAAAATTGATTGAATTATATCTGGACAGGCCGGTACAATGACTGATTTGTCTTTTGCATGCAAACGAACTGCCCTTCAGGCACGTATTTGAAGCAATTGATGGAAAAACATTAAAGTTTCAGCAGTGACCAAAAATATATGTATGAAATGTGCATTAGCATACAATCTGGACGCCTCCCACAAGCATTAGTCACTAGATCCCCAGGTGCCCTCCATCATGCAAGATGGCTAACACGAGCAAACAGGATCCTGCGCTTATATGTCTCTACACGGAATCCAGACAAAAACATCAAAGACCTAGTAAAAATTATAATGCTGGTTTACGCTCCAGGCTGGTTTTGGATAAAGTCTCATCCAAAGGCAAATGAGGGGGCATCTAATTTTTGGTATATCATGCACTTGCTTAAAGGCTTAGATAAAAAGCATCGGATGATTATGGAGCGTGTCCTCAGAAATAACGCCTATTTTGCCCACCCAGAGAATATCTTACTCTCAATGATACCAGACACAAGAAGAGAGGTCAGAGAGCTGGCTCTTCAGCACATCATTTAAGCAAGAACTAGGAGCACCAATGCGAGAAATTTTGAGCTGCCAAAAACACTGAACTTTGAAGCAGACGATTATCCTAACATGATCGACTGGGACAACGAAACCATCACCCCTCCACCTATTTAACAGAATTTGACAAATGATGATAATCTTAAAGTTCGAAATGAATCACTTCAGCTTATTCCTTTTCCCTGTCAAAGCCAGGGAGAACATGCTGTAAATGTGGTAACAGAAGCATCACAAGATAGAATTGGTTACGAAAACAGACAAATTTATTTTGAATGTACTGGAGTCGAGAAAAAAGCTACCTGTGTTCCAATGGAAAGGCCAGTGGTGTCAGTAATTTACGATTTTAAATTTCTTAAGGTGAATATTTTGGTTTTAATATGTTTCAATTAAATTTCTTAAGGTGAATATTTTGATTTTAGTATGCTTCAATTGATTCTTTAAGTAATATACGGAGAAAGATTTCTTATTAAATAAATATATACAGTATATACCCAAAGGTGGGCACCCGGGCCTCAAAAAGGACCGACGGTCCCGGTCCTTGCCTCAAACTGGACCGACGGTCCCGGTCCCGGTCCTTTCTGAAGATAGGACCTAGGAACGACTCAGTCCTCGGTCCTTATATATAATATAAGTGAAAAATTTGATTAAAATGAAAAATGAAATTAAAGACACCGGAAATCTTTAATTTTATTAACGTAAATTATAATTAATACAATACATAAATGATGAAAAAAAGTTATTAAGTTAAATGCTTGAGTTTCCCTTCAAGAAGACTAGCATTTCAAAATGGCTGTCACTGAGCCCTGACCTTTTCAGCTTGAGGACGTCCTTCCCCAAAGAGAAGAGCCTCTCCACGGCGGCACTGGATGGTGCCAGGTGTTGAAACAAGTTTCAGTTCAGTCTCAGTCTCTTTCCGAGTCTTCTGGAGGAAACGATCCATCTTCTTTAGAACTTCAAATAATCACTAAACACACTAAAATCACTAAAAAAGACCGTCCGGAATTGCTTAAAAAATGGACCGTCGCTCCTCACTGAGAAAAGGACCGAGTAACTGGAATTCGGTCCTTTTGGAACTCGGTCCTGCCCCCCTTTGTATATACACCTTACCTTACCTTACAAAGGTTCCGCGTGATGATTTCTCACTTCGCGAAGGTCAAGCTTGTCGCCCCTCCTCTCGAGTTGGCCTGGTGAAGTAGTGAGTTTGATTCTCGCGCTCTCCACCTCACATAGCCAGGTACGCCCGGCTCATCGGGGATTGTTCTGAGCCAGGCGTCTAGTCTTCTTTTGAAGATTTCCACTGCAACTCCCTTCGTGTTTCTTATGTCTTTGGGCAACTGATTAAACAGTTTTGGTCCTCTCACTACAAAACTATTTTATTTCAGGGTTAAGGATGTTCCCTGTCTCGCCTTCAATTTGGGAATACGACACAGTCTACCGCTTCTACTTTACACCGTTGTTTGGGGAGTTATGGGATTCAGAGTAAGATTGGGGACTAGTTTCTCCATTATTTTCCAAGTGTAAATAATGCTCTCTCTCTCTCTTCTCCTTTCCAGTGAATATAGGTCTAGTTCTCGTAACCTTTCTCAGTAATTTAGTTCTTTGCACCCATTGATCTTGGCTGTGAAGCTTCTTTGGATCCCTTCCAGTTGTCTAATGTCTTCTTTTTTATATGGGGATGTTAGGACCGAGCAGTATTCCAATTTGGGTATTATCAGGGTTTTCAGTAGAGGAATCATTACATTCCTATCCCTTCGTTTAAAGGTTCTCAATATCTGACCCGTTATTCTCTTTGCTCTGTTTACTGCTATCTTATTTTGTGTTTCAAATTTCGCATCATCTGTCATTACAACCCCTAAATCTTTTGCTCTGGAATTTCTCTGAATTTCCTGTCCATTTGGGGTATAATATTCCATGGACTTTAGGTCTTCTCTTTTTTCGTACCGTAATAGCTGAAATTTCTCGGTGTTAAACTTCATATTGTTGTCTTCCGTCCACTTGTAGATTTTGTTTATGTCGGTTTGTAGAGATCCTATGTCTTCTGGGTTTTCTTATTTTTCTACTGATCTTTGTGTCATCCGCAAAGGATGTTACTGTGCTGTCTCTGGTAACGTCCTCATCTACGTATGTCAGTTAGCATGATTATGAAGAGTAGTGGAGCTAATACTGTTCCCTGTGGTACCGAACTCAGGACCTCTGATTCTGATGAAGATACTCCTTGTACTGTAACGACTTGCCTCCGCTCACTAAGGAAATTATATATCCATTTCCCTACTTTTCCCATATTTACTTATATATATATATATATATATATATATATATGTATGTATGTTAAACACAGACCGTGCATGGAACAAGGAACTCTTCTGGGAAAATTAAATCCACTATAGTCCGAATAAGTAATGGTAAATGACAAATACCATAGTTTTCTTTTTCATGATGCTAGCCCGACGTGGGCAACGGGTCTCTCGCAAAGAGACCCGTTGCCCACGTCGGGCTAGCATCATGAAAAAGAAAAACTATGGTATTTGTCATTTACCATTACTTATTCGGACTATAGTGGATTTAATTTTCCCAGAAGAGTTCCTTGTTCCATGCACGGTCTGTGTTTAACATATAAATTTCTCAGGGGACCATTCTGAGTTTTTTGTATATATATATATAAACTTTACTTATATCATTATTTACTTTAATCTTTGTCATTTATCAGGTTTTTTTATTCAAAGAATTGGTTTCAATTTAATTTCAATTTAAAAAAAGGGGGGGGGGGGATATGCAACGGGTATGGGTGGGGGGGCGCATAGCGGTGTAATTACAGTATGTTGTTTAGGGGCCCAAAGGAAACTCCGAGCAGTGTGTAGAATAAGAATGCAAAATTTCGACCCCCCTAATATAAGCTTTTATATATATATATATATATATATATATATATATATATATATATATATATATATATATATATATATATATATATATATATATATATAAATTATTTCACGAAAGCAACACGTGAAAAATATTTATGATGAATAAAACCACGAAGGAAAGGAAAAACAGAATGGTGCTCAAGCGCTTTCGTCTAATGACATCCTCAGGAACACTGAAGTACATAAAGAGTTACAGCCTATACATAGGTTACAGAAAAAAAAATATATATATATAAACGGAAAAATTAAAATTTAAAATTAAAGGATTGTGGGAGGAGCATACAAATTTGTAAGGAAACACTATCGATTTTTAGCACAAGATCAAATGAATTGTTTCCAACCAATGTTAGATTAAAAAAAAATTAAAAAACCTACCGATTTTTTAGCACAAGATCAAATGAATTGTTTCCAACCAATGTTATAAAAAAAAAAAAAATACAAATTTATACTGGAAATCTGCCCGGGTTTTAGCGCACTGCCCGTTTAAGGTTCGATGTATATAAAAATAAATTGAAAAATAAAATTTATTAGAGTAGCATACAAGTTTACTTTAGAAGTGGAACAAGACAACTCAATCCCGTTTTTGGATGTGCGTGTACATAGGGAAAGCCCAGGTTTTAAGTTTAGTATCTATCGGAAAAAAAAAATTTGTCCTACGTACACTTTTACTCGGGACATGACACACCCAGTAAGAAGGTCATTTTTTTTCTTCAATGTTTCTCCGCGCCCTTAGGATCGCCAGTCCGGAATACATCGATGCCGAATTAGAAAAAATCAACGGTATTGGAAATGATCTATGTTATCCATCTGCGTTTATGGAATCTTGTCTCAACAAGGCAAAACGAACTTTCTATCGTGTCAATAATAACACACTTACTTTGTCAAAAAATATTTTAGTACTTCCATTTTCCCCGGGCTTTTTAGGCATTGCTAATGTACTTAAACTTTTGGATATTAATGTAGCATTTTCACATAACAATATTGTGAAAAATATAAAAAATAGCCCTACCAATAATTCAGGCATTATCTATAAAATTGGTTGTAAAATGTGATTCCTTTTACATAGGTCAGACGGGAAAGGATTTGCACACACGTATAAAACCATCAGTATTCCGTTAGAACAGGACAGTCGTCCAGTGCCCTTTTTGTCCGAGTTATCCCACTGTATTGATTGGAATAATGCTTCAGTTTTATTTCATTCTAGCAACATTGTTAATAGAAATATTCTTGAGTCTGCCATTATCAACTTACAAATAACTTCAACATAAGCAAAGGTCTTTTTCAACTCGATCCTGTTGTTTTGAAGTCCTTCAGAACAGATTTAGATAAGAAGGGTAGAACGCTAAATCTTTGGTAAACTTGTATGCTACTCTAATAACTTTTATTTTTCAATTTATTTTTATATACATCGAACCTTAAACGGGCAGAGTGCTAAAACCGGGGAAGATTTCCAGTATAAATTTGTATTTTTTTTTTTTATAACATTGGTTGGAAACAACTCATTTGATTTTGTGCTAAAAATCGATAGTTTTTCCTTACAAATTTGTATGCTCCTCCCACAATCCTTTAATTTTTAATTTTAATTTTTCCGCTTATTGTGTATAATATATATTTTTTTTTTCTGTAACCTATATATAGGCTGTAACTCTTTATGTACTTCAGTGTTCCTGAGGATGTCATTAGACGAAAGCGCTTCGTGGTTTTATTCATCATATATATACAGGGTGTCCGAGAATTATCTGTACAATTTTTGGCTGTTATTAAAAGTCAACCATGAAGTGTAGAAATTCCAGTGTTGTCCCATTTTACAGAGAATCTCATTAAGTTTTTTTCTGATACCACGATTTGACAAGTTTTTTAGAAATGTACGCGGGTGACAGACATTGATGATTTAAAGGCAAGAATCACAGCTGCTATTGAGCGAATTGATGTGGATATGCTGCAGCGTACATGGCAACATTTCGAGTATCGATTGGATGTTTTGCGAATCACTAATGGTGCACATATCGAATGTTTGTAACAACGTTACTTTAATAAAAGAAACTTTTGAAATACAGATTCTAATTCTAAATAATCTTATTAAGAATTTTACGTGTTATCAGAATTTTATTAAAAGATGAAATTGTACAGATAATGTTCGGACACACTGGAATTTCTAAAAAACTTGTCAAACTGTCAAAACTTGGTATCAGAAAAAACTTAATGAAATTCTCTGTAAAATGGGACAACACTGGAATTTCTACACTTCATGGTTGACTTTTAATAACAGCCAAAAATTGTAGAGATAATTCTCGGACACCCTGTGTTATTATATATATATATATATATATATATATATATATATATATAATAATATAATATTATATATATATATATAGTGTCCCATAAGTCCGGCATCAAAGGAAAAATAATAAAAAAAAGGCAAAACAAAAGCTTTTATTTACAGAACGTGCTCAATATGTCCACCATTGTTTTCAATACACAAATTCAGACGTGATACCCAGAGTCAGCAAGCACACGGTGAATGATGTCAGGATAATGGTGTTACATGCCCCAATAATGCGCTGCCGCAAATGTTCCAACACTCCTAATTTCTCTGCGTATACCAGCGCTTTCAAGTGGCCTCAGAGATAAAAATCTAGTGGCGTGAGATCCGGGCTTCTAGCTGGCCATTCCACAGGCCCTCGACGTCCTATCCAATGACCAGGGAATTGTTGGTACAGGTATTCCCTTACTTGGGTGCTGTAATGTGCAGGAGCGCCGTCTTGCTGGAACCATGTTGGGAAATTTCCTTCTTCGTTCAAGACACTGGAAACGCTTCTTCCTTGAGCATACGTAGGTAGGTGGCTCCAGTGACATGTTCATCGAAAAAGAGGGGGGCCTATGATGCGATCCTTCCAAATGCCACACCATACCATCACCCAAAATGCAACTTGTTCCTTTGAAGAGGTATACCAGTGAGTGTTGTTTTGAGACCAGTAGAGGGTGTTCCTGTCGATTTACCTCACCATTTCCATAAAAAACAGCCTCGTCACTGACAGAATGGTGGACGGGAAATTGGCATCCCGAGCATAGATATTATGGCCTGTAGAAATAGAAAATATGAATTTCTCCTATGATGCCGGACTTATGGGACACCCTATATATATATATATATATATATATATATATATATATATATATATATATATATAAAATATATTATATATATATATATATATATATATATATATACACACACAAAGGTGGGCAGGACCGAATTCCAGGAACTCGGTCAAGGACCGTGAGTGAGCGGGAAAGTAGGTCCTTTTCTCAGTGAGGACCGAAATGAAGAGCGACGGTCCATTTTTAAGCAATTCCGGACGGTCCGGTCCGGACGGTCTTTTTTAGTGATTTTAGTGTGTTTAGTGATTATTTGAAGTTCTAAAGATGGATCGTTTCCTCCAGAAGACTCGGAAAGAGACTGAGACTGAACTGAAACTTGTTCCAACACCTGGCACCATCCAGTGCCGCCGTGGAGAGGCTCTTCTCTTTGGGGAAGGACGTCCTCAAGCCGAAAAGGTCAGGGCTCAGTGACAGCCATTTTGAAATGCTAGTCTTCTTGAAGGGAAACTCAAGCATTTAACTTAACTTTTTTTTCATCATTTATGTATTGTATTAATTATAATTTACGTTAATAAAATTAAAGATTTCCGGTGTCTTTAATTTAATTTTTCATTTTAATCAAATTTTTCACTTATATTATATATAAGGACCGAGGAGTCGTTCCTAGGTCCTATCTTCAGAAAGGACCGTGACCGTGACCGTCGGTCCAGTTTGAGGCAAGGACCGGGACCGTCGGTCCTTTTTGAGGCCCGGGTGCCCACCTTTGTGTGTGTGGTGTGTGTGTGTATATAATATATATATAATATATATATATATATATATATATATATATATATATATACTGTATATATACTATATATATTAGGGGGGTTAAAAAAATGTAAAAAAAATATTTCTCATGACATTTACCCATATTCCACAACCACTAACGATGTTGGAAATAAAAAACTGGATCGATTCGTGCATATTTTGAGGTGGCGCAACTCGAAGATTTAGTATTATACAGTTTGGGGTGGCAAATTTTTCCAAACATATACGTGTGTGTGTGTGTGTGTGTGTGTGTGTGTGTGTGTGAGAGAGAGAGATTAAACAGTGGAGTACTCGTTAATCTAGCCTAGCCTTAACTAACCTAACCTAATTAGGACCAGCATATCTTTTTCCCGACAGTAAAAATGTTTCTACATTTTTTAATAATTTTTTTTAATATTCTGAGGTACCAAAGTGTTACCTCACAAAAAACTGCCCCCTATATCGGTGATTATCATACACGCGACCTCACTTATGCGCAGCTGCCTACACGCGCACACGCACACACTACAAAAATGCCCTAAAATCTAACATTATAATACTGTCTTTTACTACCTTCTGTATTTCATATTTCAGAAAATGCAAAATCTAGAAGCGTAACTGAAATATTTAGTACACTTTAATTGGGCAAAATTTACGACGGCTCACAAAAAATCCTATACCGTCTTTCCCGTAAATCTTGCGTTTATCCCAGGCCTATTCCACTTCCCATACAATTAACACCACCATGTTAGGTTAAATATTCATTAAAAATCGGGTTAGAATTTACCTGGTTGAAGCTTTATGATGGCTGAAGTCACGTTTATAATTTTCTCTCTCTTTTTCGAGGCCCAAAAAAGCAACCTTGAGGAATTCCGTTTCCTGTTCCACGTCCGCCACTTCCTTTTCGAGCCTTTTGACCAATGGTTATTACCAATGTAAACGTTAACTTTAACGATTAATAATTCTAATTAATTACCCAAATTAAAAATCCTGACTAATGTTACAGCAAGAACTTTCAATAATTTCAACTAATTTTGATGACACAACGTTGCGGGAAAAATTCGCATAAAAATAAAATCCTAAAAAGCGTAAACATACTAATTGGTAATATTTTTTCTTTGGACGTTTTTCTTTTGGTGATGGTAATAACATTTCATAAACAAAACCAATGTCAAATATTGATAAGTAATTTTTAGTAAAATTTCAGATCAGAGTCTATAGGCCCTGCCCTGCCCCTAACCTACTACCAAGCTATTATGAACTGTCTCCAAACTGCATCTGGCATCGTTTTTTTTTTTTTTTTTTTTTTTTTGCGCAGGGGGGGGGGGGGGGGGGGGGGGG